>CM047986.1:5089721-5103294 GCA_026261665.1 Melanotaenia duboulayi
TTTGCGTGTTGTGATTGTTTGAACCATTGAGCCCTCTTGCCATTTATTTTTATCTCCATCTCATTAATTTTCCCCGACGGATGGATGCAGGTCAACTAACGGACGTCTGTTCTATTGAAAGGCAAACAAATAAATACAGAGGTCCTTTTTCTTGTTATTCTTTTATTTGGATTCTCTCCTTAGTTGCCGTGGTAACAGGATTTGAATACTGGCAAGTCTTTGCTAAAAAGACACAGAAACAGCTTTTCTTATTTCTTTATTTTTACATAGTGATTCATTAAGTCCTTTTAGCTTTTCCATCTGTTGTGTGTTTTGTCATTTTTTCTAGATGAATTTTAGAGGATGTGATGAATATGAGATAAAAACTAAAAGTAAAATTAAACAGAGTAAAGAGGCACTACAGAGTTCATCAGATTGCTTTTTGAAGCGTAAAATTGGACAGAAATCAAGAAAAAGAAGTTCTTGTTTTTCAGTGAAACAGGACTGAAGTGGTTTGGGGAGGGTCAGCCACCTGCAGATGGATTAAAGTGGAGTGAGGCTGGAGCAAGAGAGTAAAAACCAGATTGATCAGTTTAGAGGATAAGAGGAAACAGCTTGGACTCGCTCTGCTGTGACCGATCCCATCCCTGTCCTGACTGTATGGTGAGATGAATAAGAATCTAAAACGACAAATATGTCAGCACAGCAGCCTGTATGTGTTTGTGTGTATGCACTGCAGGGATTTTTTATTTATTTATTTTTTTTATGTAGATTCGGTTTTATCTTCAGGTCAGAACGCCTGGTATTGACGTAGGTGGCTTAGATGGAGTAATTATTAGAAAAGCATAAAAGCATGAAAAGCACCCTGCAGTGGTGCATCAAATAACAGATGTATGCAGAGAAGAAGGAAATACACCATGCTTAGTGTATTTGTTGCGGGGGGCATGTAGATGTGAAATAACACATAGACAGAACTGCAGAAATCACACAAGAAGAAAAGACATTACTGGAGGCGTCAGGCTGGAAAAGTCATGACAGAATGATGAGTCATTTTCCAGAAACTTTCTCTGGCCTCACCTGTCAGGATTTGTATTGCAGCATGATTTTTTCTCTTTTCCCCTTCTGACCAGGAAAACAACGCAGTAATCTGGTGCTGCTCATTCCGCCGAACCCCTGCTTTTTAATTCAGCTCTGATCTGCCCACACAGGCCAGTGCGCAATTACCACCCGACCCTGAAATAACAGGTTTCTGCCTTCGCATTTCAAAGCTGAGACGTGTCAGAGCTGTGATTAGCTGCTGCAGTTAGAGTCCGGAGCCGTGACTGGCTAATTTCAGACCAAATGGGGTGTCAACTTGTTGGACTCATATAGAACAAAATGCATCCAAGCAAGAATTTCTCCTCTTGTCCATCGATGCATGTATTAATATTTTGATGTAGTTGACATTTTATTTTATTTTAGAATTGGTGCAAATCTACCTGTTTTTCCTCTGACCTTATTAAAAACTGGTAATGAAGTGTAACTTTCCACTCAGCTGCAGACTGCACATTTAATGAAGGTGATAAAATGGCTGTTAAGTTTTTTTTTCTTCATTTTTATATACCCATAACTCACAAACCCCTTGGGCCTCATTTAGGAGGAGCAGTCTTACATAAAAAGGACTGTCAACAGCAGATAAAAGGCTTAAGAAAATCTGTTGTGTTTAAACAATGTTTTGTTGCTCGAAGACACAAACAAAAGATGAGCAAAAAAGACTTGTGTCAGTTTAAAATCAACATCAGAACATTCTGTGACAAATTTAGACTCTTCCTCCTTGTATGGAGGAGTCTGTGCACCAAAATTATTTTAAAAAATTGTTGTAACTAAATTGTTTGTAGGTGTCAGAGGATTTCTGAACAGACCTGCTAGATATATACAGTCCTATGAGTCGGGGAGGCCCTGGGCAAGACAACTGTAAAGAGTCACAGTTTAATTGTGTAATATGGTACAGAGCAGCTCGGTATGATTAACAGACATCCACACAACACACAACAACAACACACAACAACAAGCATACAACATTTTAACTGTGTCTTAAATCCGGTTGTTTTAGCTTGTTTGTATGTCTTTTTAAGATTTTTACGGAGCTTTTAACTTGTGTGTTTTTATTCTGTGAGCTGTTCTGTTGAAGATGACTTTTCACTGCTTTGCAGTGGACCATATTTTTTTTCTAATTTTCTATGCAACCACACAGAAAAAGCTTTCACTTGAACTGAGATGAAGAAAAAAATCAAATCAAAGTGGCTAAATCAGAGCAGCTCAATGCCTATAAATAGACACTGTCTATTAAAAGTGAAGAAGAAGAATAAATAATCATTAAAAGACCTAAAATAACTCCAGAGACAGAAAACAGACACAAGAAGAAAAACAAAATAACTGCAGACCCTAAAAAAACTTCAGAGACACAAATAGTGACACAACAACTTCCACAAAATGACAGAAAACTCAAATAAAGGGTACAAACGAATAATTTTCGGTGACCAAATTAATCACATTTAGGAAATATGAACAAATCTAGAATTTGATTAAGTGCCACACTCAAAAATGTTGATAGTCATTTTTCAACTGTGGTCCATCAGGTCGATTTCAATTAGACGTTTTAAAGCTTTGGGAACTGAGATAAAAAAAAAATCAGTTTTTCTGAGTTCTTTCTGGCTGAACCCAAGATTTAACCTGCTCAACAGTCCAGTGTTGCTGTTCGGCAATGTTCTGCTAATAATAATAATAACCATGTACCTCCTGGGAAAATATGTCACTGATGGTAGCGTACACTACTTTATCAGGTCCACCTGTTCAACTGCTAGTTAACACAAATATCTAAGCAGCCAATCACATGGCAGCAACTCAACACATCTAGTCATGTAGACATGACAAAGACAACTTGCTGAAGTTCAACCTGAGCATCAGAAAGAGGAAGAAAGGGGATTTAAGAGACTTTGAACGTGACATGGTTGTTGGTCTGAGTATTTACTGAGATTTTCACACACAACCATCTCCAGGGTTTCCAGAGATGGTTTGAAGAAGAGAAAATATCCAGTGAGCAGCAGTTGTCTGGACCACAATGTTTGGTTGATGTCAGAGGTCAGAGGAGAATGGGCAGACTGGTTGGAGATGACAGAAAGACAACAAGAAGTCCAATCCACACTGGTTCCAACCAAAGTCTGCAGAACAGCATCTCTAAACACACAACACGTCTAACCTTGAAGCAGATGGACCACAGCAGCAGGAGACCACACCGGGTGCCTCCTGTCAGCTGAGAACAGGAAACTGAGGCTACAATTCACACACACTCACCAACACTGGACAATAGAAGAGCAGGGGTCACCAAGTCCAGACCTCTTTGGCCAGTGTCCTTCAAGTTTTATATGTTTTGTTGAAGGACACTGGCTCAAGACGTCCAGAGTCTGTAACAGAGCAGCTTTAGGATGTTATGAAACGGGAGATTCTGCCAACAAATCTGCAGCAGCTGTGTGATGCTGTCATGTCAATATGGAGCAAAACCTCTGAGGAATGTTTCCGACACCTTGTTGATGATCTTATTCTATTTTTAAATGTATTATTGTGTTGTTTCTTTTACTGGTGGTAAATATGTGTGTACAGCCTCAGATGCATTTCACTGCCATGTGCATGTGACGAAGGAACAACTTGAAACTTGAAACTATCAATCAAAGAATCAAGACAGTTCTAAAAGTAAAATNGAAACTATCAATCCAAGAATCAAGACAGTTCTAAAAGTAAAATGGGATCCAGCCTGGTCCTAGCAAAGTGGACCCGATGACGTGGCTGCTGAACGTATCCTTTTGAATAAATTAGCAAGATAAAACCTTTGGTTGATGCTCCTTACATACCCAGTCCTTACACCTTCAGTCACACATTAATCTGTGGACTGCAGAGTCATCCAGAAAGCTGCTGCTGATTCCCTAAACATTTCTTTCAAAATGATTAGACACAAAACAATTACAAAAGATTAGCCTCATGACTACAAAAGACATTAAATGACAAGCATCAGACACAAAACAATATTTTATTGACCTCAGGACACAAGAAAAATAAATCAGAGTGACAAGAAAAATACCACAATGTATCAGAAAATAAATACACAGTGACACAACGATGATAAGTCATGTAAATGTCTACCGAATGACATGAAACAAGTGCAATTAGAAGCAAAAAGACATTAAAGAGGTGCACAATGGAAATGCAAAATGACAGTGACATATGAAAATCAACACAAAGCAAACAAAGCCTGGGATTTTCTTTCTGTTAACGGTTTTAATTGAGGGGCAGGAGGGACTTGATCTGTGCTGAAGGCACTCACAGTTGATTCACAGCTGACCCACAGTCATCCTGCAGGTCTACGATTAGTGCTGAAGCCCCTCCAGCCTCTACGCTCCACTGCACCTGAATCTGAAGCCATCAAATGGTTTGTCACTACAAATATAGAAACTCATTAATTTGTTCTCCATCTTTATCATAGCACGGCAGCAGCTCTTACCTACCGGCAACGTTCTATGTGCTTCACAAATCATGATTATGGGAAACAGCTTCATACCGTCATAAAACGAAGGGAAGTCATTTAGAAAATACTCCTTCTTTAGATGCAAATGAAAAACTCCCTCTGGCTTCTGTGTTTTTAGGGGAATCAGAGTTTGTCTGCTTACTTGGACTTGTGAGCTTCCAAACATTAAATTGATGTAACTTTATTGAGGGAACATCCCCCTTCAGCACACGGCAGGAATAATGAAGAGAGTTAAGATGTGGAGCTTGTGTTCTGTGTCAGCCATTGTGCCTGCAGGAGTGAATGAATGAATTAGAAAATGGGAAAAGGAAATGGAGTGCAACAAATGTATTCAGAGAGAAGAAGATGGATGGAGTGAAGATTCAAACCCAGGACCAAAAATAGCTGCTTTGTTGGGTCTGTAGGACAGTAAAGACTGACTCTGTGGCTTCTCACTGGTTTGTGAGTCCGACTTTTATTCAGGGTAAAATCAAGGGATAAAAACTTATATTTAGATGCAGACAAACAAACGTCTCATTGATTTATTTGCTGCCTTTTTCTCTCTGTGTGGTTACTAAGTGAGTTTATGGATGCTCATTTATCACCAACACAGGAAATAATGTAATTCCCGGGTTGTGTGAGTTATGCAGAATGTAAATGTATCATGCCTGTGTGTATCCATGTTTGGTGGAGTTATGACTCAGAGGGGAAGCAATCAGATGCAAATTACAGCAATCAGCCACTAAAATGTTTAAAGTGCCCCAAACCGCCTCCATGAGCCACTACTGCTGCCGCGACCTCTGAATGTGTTGATAACTTACCAAACTTTGATTATCAACTCGCTGTCGCTTTAAAACTTGTTACTTTCACCTTACCTTCAGATTCACCATTTATTTTGTTTAGACATAAACATCTTACATCCACCTACAAAAAGCACTGAAGCTAGTCTACTACAACACTGAAATGTCCCTCTGGGATTAATAAGTATTTTTCATTGATTCATTTCAGGTTGAGGATGCCCTTTTTGTTTTATAGGGTTACCATGGTTACAGAGAAAAAGCATTTAAAAAAAACAACCCTCACATCTGTTAAGAAGGTGCATTGATAGATTTTGAGAGAATAAAACTGAAGCAGCAAACAAGCACTAACAGCGACGGACCTTAATTTCACACTTCAGTGTTCAAATGACTTCATCACTATGTAGAAAAACGCAAACAGAGCCGAGTCTGAAATGAACCTTTCTGTTTGTTTAAAAATACACATGGAGCGTGGCTTTAGTCAATCCTTTAACAAAATGATTCTGTCATACTGAATACAATAATCCCGTTTAGATTTATTTTACTTTTTCTCAGTTTATCTCAGACTTTGTTGTAATTTATTGTCTAATTCTATTGTGAATAAGGTCAATAATACGCTGAATACAAAACGTTTCTCCTTATCAGCAGTGCTAAAGGTTAAACAGATAAATCATTTTCCAAAATTTTGGACTACTGAGGAAGCAGATGAGAAGTTGTAGTTCTTGATTAATGCAACCAAACTTCAAAATACGGATTACTGTAATTCATTGATTTATTGTTTTAAAGAAATTTTTGATTTATTTTTTATGTAATTTAGTTGAACTTTTTTAGTTTTGTTTTTATCTATCCATTTTCTCCCACTCATCTGCGGTTGGGTCATGGATCAGCAGCTTAGGCAGGGAAACCCAGAATTCCTGCTTCCCAGCCAATTTTGTCAAGGCATTCCCAGGACATCCGAAAGATGTAGCCCCTCCAGCGTGTCCTAGGCTGTGTCTGAATGTCCACCCTTATCCCAAACCCCTCGATCACTACATAGGGCTGAACTATATAATGCACTCATGCTCGTGGGGATTAGGATGCCTATTTTTTCCTCGCCTCAGACCACGTGACTACCAGCAGTCACCACGGCAACCACAACGTGCGTCAAGATATCATTCCAAATCCAATCAAAAATTAAGTGTAAATATTTTTTATTTTTATCCCTTANATTAGGTGTAAATATTTTTTATTTTTATCCCTTATGTTGTATTTTATTCTTTGTTGCATATCCATTCAATAAAAAATGTTTTTTCGCCTCCTTGTGCCAAGTTGTTCTTTTGTCAGTCTATTGACCTGTCTAGTGACCATGGATGCTCACTAATTTTCAAGATGCATTGTGGGTAATTTTGAGTGCACTGCTTTTTGCTCTCTGGACATTTGGACACCCCTATAAAATGGCGTGACCCCTATATAGGGCACTATGTAAGGCAGGGGTGTCAACCTCTGGTCCTCAATGGCTGCTATCCTGCAGGTTTTAGTTGTTTCTTTGCTCCAACACACCTGAATAAAATCAAATGGATCCAACAGTTTCTTGTCAACTTCTTCATAATAACCTATTAATATCAGTCAGGTGTGTTAGATCAGGGAAACAATGAAACCTGCAGGATAAGAAGGAGCCACCTTGTTTTCATTGTGGAAAATTAAATGTATTCATTGATCAGTAATGCAAAAAAAAAAAAAAAAAAAAAAAAAAGATCTAGCATGTCATCAGTTAATGAACCAGTTTTACTTTGTTTCTGTGAACGTGACACTTCAGATGATCGGTTTCTGCTTTAATCAACTCAATAAACTTTTTAAAGTAACTTCTGTTTTTTTCTGTGTTTACAGGCAGAAATATAAAAGTACATCACAGAGGTAAGACACACACACGCACACACACATACACTTTTAAACTCCAAAACTGCTACATGTCTGTTTGAAATCATGAGCACACACACACTCCGTAAGACATAAAGTCGTCATTTTTATCACAGTTTCATTTTCTAGGTGTTATGATCATTCTATGCCCACGTTTTCCTCCTCAAATGATGACATCATAACATCTGCTTCATTGACGCAGCAGCAGTGGTGTAGATGGTGATATCGCATAACGGATGCTCACACAGGAGCATCACGTTCATCCTCATCCAGCATTGTGAAAATACTTTTTCAATTTTCTACTTTGCTTTGTTGGTTGGCATAAAAACCACACGTGGTTCAGTTTAGATATTAAGAAAAACATGAAAAGAAAAGGTTAGCCTTAAGTAGTATTATATACATATTATTACATAGTATAGTATTATACATGATCTTAATAAATACATAGTTGCTTGAGTACTGAGAGGAGAAAAAAGAATGATACATTTAACAATCTTAGCACATTCATTCCATAACTGCTGCTTGTTGACAGAAAACAAACAGCTGTTTAAATTAAACAAATATTCTAATGATCCAATAAATTAGGTAAATCAACAAAAAACCTGCACTTGGTTGGAAAAAAAATTTCACTTTTAATGCAAAAGCATCGAAAAAAAGTGACTATTGAATATTTTCTTAATTGTTCCTCAGTTTAGAGAGAGATTTGCATTATTGCAGGAACAAAAGGCGTAACCGGTATATGGAAATACATCATTAATAACCATCCATCACATCACAATATAATTTGTAGGAATACACAATACATAGTTGTGGGCTTACAAATAAATGAAAATAAACTTCATAACCAGAATTATTATAAAGACAATAAAAATAATAATAATAAAAAAACTTTAGGAATTTTAGATTTTAATGCAAAAGATTTATTTGCCTCTCTGTTTCTTCTCACTGTAAATAAGAATATTTTGTAGTTTTAGCTGCTCTTTTAAACCAAAACAGAAACCGCATTGTCTATAGTCAAATATGAAGCTTTGGACTTTAACAACGATAATAAAACAGTGTGAATTAAACTAACATTTTGGCCCCATTCAAGAAACAGCACAAACTGTGGATGTGCAACATTAATAATTCCAGAACACAAGAGGAAACTCTCAGTTTGAAGTTCAACACAAAGCAGACTCTCACTCCTCCTACACACACCTGTTCGTCTCGCCTCACTGCGTCTCTTTCTGCACATACACTCAGCTTGTGTTGCTTTTTTCATTTTCTTAAATTAGACATTTGGGATTGCGGTTGTCGTTTTCTGAATCAGTCTGAACGAATAAAGACAGTCCATCAAGCACAGTTTGATGATCTACGAAGAGACGCCTGAGCAGCTTCTTCCTGTTCTCACTCTGATGTTCATCACAGTCAACACATCCCCCCTTATTACATATAATCATATCACAAGAGGAAAATATCCTGATACCCAGAGAGACATGTAGGTGTCAACAATTAAAAAGAACAAAAGAAATATAAAACTCTCACCTCTTATTCACCCACACACTCCCTGAAATACTCACAGCTTGATGGGTTGCCATTTACTGTTGGCTGAACCTTCAATTAATCTCCTGGTGCTGCCCAGCACACATACCGTTTATTATACCTGAAAACTAAATTTCAACTACTTTTAACTTTTATTTCTTGTAGCTGCCAACTCATACAGTTACCTGGAACACTGACTGGTGGGGATATCTACTCAGCTGCTGTTAGTGCTACTCTCACCACCACCAAGCATAGCAGGAAATTCTTGGGCCCTTGTTGGAGGGCTCTGATGCTCACTTGATCTGGCGAGTCCTGATTACCTCGTATCTGCTACATCCTGCTGACGTGGACAGTGGTCAAAAGTTACTGATGAGGGCATCTTATCTGGTGATCTCAAATCTATTCTGTTTTTATATTAGTTAGACAGAAACAGCTTTTAATAACTAACAAGTCGATTATAGTTTGAATCTTGTCAATTTAAGTGTTTTTAATCATATTAAGATGGCTCATTTTTGTTCACAGTATCAGATTACGCTATGTCCCAAATTAGCCATCTACTTTCAGCAACACCACACCCCCATCTCTTGTCATGTTAAGCTCAACGGAAACATCAGTATGTTGAATATAGTTTTAGATTGACAGCTTCACCAAAATTTACTGTGCCATTGTTGTTGGGAATAAAATCGAAGTTTCGTGATGATCTGTCCTGATTCACACCCACTGCCACCGGTGGACAAAGAGTGGGAACCACTGCCCAACCCTGACAGGTGAAATCTTTATTAAGTAAAAAGTCTGTGCTCCTCAAAATCACTTTTTTCCACTGCTGTTTGAACAGCCAAGAACTGTACAAGTCCTTCCAGATTTCCTTCATATCGTAAAGAAAATAGTAAGATTTTCTTCTCATCTACTCTGACATTCATGTAAATGCCACTACAGCAATGATGGAGGGACTACTGCTGGTATTTTTCTAGATTCCTCTATACCACTCATGCATATTTTTCCCAGGGTAAAACACAAAGATAATAAACATGATCTTAAGTGAACCTTTACATTGACAGTGCTGCCCCTGTGGTAGCCCCTGGGTAAACAGTCTGATGCCCCAGGATACTATACTACTATTACTATCCAGGAAAATGTGTTTATCTTCGCTATTAATTTAATTTTTCTTTCGCTCTCTGTCACGCTGACTCCAAGGTAACCATAGTAACTAAACAGATTACATCCAGTTTACATGAAGGTGTTTGATTGCCATGACAACAGAAGAATGCTTTGCAGCAGCAGTTTCCCTGTCACCAATCTCCTCTGTTGTAAACTGTCAAACCATCCTTTCATCCTAAACACACTCACAAAACCATATTCCTACTCAGTGAATTAAACCATCTAGAGAAAAAAATTCTAGTGCCCCTTTGCAAAAATATAACTGATTAAAGTCACTGCACTGAAAATATTCCTTTAGTGTGTAATTTATGTATTATAAGTGAAAACTGGAAATACAACAGCAAACCCTGGACAGAAAATCAGGGAATTATTGCAGATGCAGAGCAGGGACGCAACAAACACAGCTGAAAGCAGATTGAGCAGAGCAATTCTGCACCGAGGAGGGTAAGTGAATCAGTGCCTGATCAGGCAGGAGGATTTAGCCTGGAATGGCTTGGGGGGGGCTGTAGGTGAGAACTGGCAGAGAAGAAGATGGCTTGTTTCAGCATGCAGACTGCCAGGAAGGTGGGCAAAATTGAATCTGAGACACAAGAAAAATCATATTAATCAGTGGTAGTTCACAAAGAGCAATAACATAGACTTTTACAAAGTGGCCTGAGAGCATCTGCTGCCACCGTGGCTGATGAAAGAATGTGCCCGACGCTGGATGAGAGATAACACAGCTGGAGCTGATGAGTAAATGGAGCACAGGTGTGCTAGCTGAAGATTTGATCGGAACAAACAAGGAGCAATCAAACAAACACACACATCAACACAAAAACAGAAACTGCAACCATGAGACATACATTTTCTTTTTTTTAAACAGTATTTAGAAATATTAAAGCATAAAACATCTATTTAGTATTATATAAAAGACTGCAATTGTATTTGTGGTTATTCCCATATTTTCTCCTTTTAAGACATGGGCTAATCTCAAATAAAAGATCCCAAATACACAGAAATACAGCACATCCATTAGAAATTAGTTATTTTACTCAAAAAGAATTACTTGAGATCCCATTGAGTTCATATATTAACTTTCAGGCAAAAGCCTAAATTCCAGATAAAAAAAATGAATTTCAGATAAAAATGTCTCTACTGTTTGTTAGCTAAATGTAAGCTGAGACATAGCTTTAAATAAATAAGCACTTTGAAAGCTGTTGCTAGTTTCAAAATTACTAAGTTAAAACACTTGTTGTGGATTAAAAAGTTTAATATTTGCCGATTAGATCTAGTAGAAGTAAATGAAGGCAAGAAAATTAGATTAAGCTAGCTAAGACTAAGCTAGACTACGAAGCATTTAGTTTACTCTGCATGTGACTTATCTTTATTATGATTAGATTTATCAACTGCTTTCTTCAGTTGAAAACATTTCTTCAGAAATATAAATCTCTTATGGTGCGTTCACACCAAAAGCAGCGAGAGCGTCAAAAACGCTCTTGACGCTCAAAGTTGGATGCTTGACGCTGGAAAATCAGACGCGTGACATCTAGAGACAAAAAAGGCTCCCGACGCTCTTGACGCGCATCAAGAGCGTCGGGAGCCTTTTTTGTCTCTAGATGTCACGCGTCTGATTTTCCAGCGTCAAGCATCCAACTTTGAGCGTCAAGAGCGTTTTTGACGCTCTCGCTGCTTTTGGTGTGAACGCACCATTAGATGTTTTCGCTTCAAATTAATTTGAAAATAAGTTGGAAAAGTTCAGTGTAGTAGTTTATATAATATATATAGTTTAGCTATGGCTAAGGCTAGCAGTTTCATTGCTCTTCACGTAACACAACGTCTAACAACTGGTTGATTTAGATCAAATATACTTTACTTCAAGGGTTTGAATAAATATCCTACAGCATACAGGCTATGCATATAGTCTAAAAGGAAGGTTTGGGGGTTCATTTTGGGATATATGGCTATCAAAACTAGGCCAGTGTTAATTGATGCTGTAAGAAACACATGGAATAATGTCTGTTTGACAGACATTCCCCAGAGAAGACTTAAGTTGTTTAGTGGTGACGCTGAATGATTGACAGGAGGCAGAGTGCCATCATGTGTCCATCTGGAGGAAGCAGATTTTCATGTTCTGGTTCTGTGGTGTGAACAGGACAGCAGCTGTGTGGGTGAAAAGTATGAGAATCAGTCAGTTGGCAGGTCTGCAAAGAGGATATCTGAGGGCTGCTGTTGACCCTGTGAAGTGTAGAAACAGATAACAGATGGAAAGACATTACATATGTAGAGTATATATCTACAGTTGAACAGTGTAGTAAAGCATAAAACAGCACAGTAGGAGCGTGTCATATCGTCTAAGCTGCTGTTATGCGTCAGGTTAAAGAATGGGTTTCCTTAAAAAATCTGGATATTGAGGAAGATGATAATAATAATAACAACAACAACANAAGGAAGATGATAATAATAACAACAACAACAACAACAACAACAATAAACTGTTCTGACAAACAGCACTAATTACACAAAAACGCAATTATATTCAGTTCAGTTTTATTTGTATAGCACCACTTTACAACAATGTCATCTCAGGCCACTTTACAGACAAATCAATTCATTCATTCACAAGCCAATTCATAATAAATAGTAGCCTCAAGGAAAGCTAACAGATTGAATCGAATCTTAACTTCGATCCAATCCCCCATCCTGAGCATGCAGGAGGCAACTCAGATTTCCTTGAGCTGTATATTTCTATTAAAGCAGCATTGAGCTCAAACTCAGGTTGATTTTACTGACTCATGGGAGGGCTGTACCACTGATCAACACATATTCATTCATCTGTTGCACATACGGCTTTGCCTCAATTTTCCTGCAGAGAACTACTGACTAGATAACGCTGTGATGGTAAGAAACTTGCCTACAGATGTAATTGATAAACTGAGGTACATGGGGCTCTTAAACATTGTGGAAACTGGATCAGACAAACTCATTTTAAGCATGGCATGAGAAGAGCAACCTTAACTACAGATCCATAATTTGCTAAGTAAAGGAAACAAGAATCAATAAAATTCCTGTCCAAAGAAAGCTGTCTCTTAGGGGACGTTTGAACCACTTCTCAGGCGAGGTAATACACAGGGATACACACTTGGGTTGAGCTGAGGAAATGACAGTATTTTACTTTAGGTTATTGGGGTAGATATTAAGTTCAGCTTACCCAGTGGTGTAGTCTAACTTATTCTAGTGGGTATACTCGGATTTTTTGCCTCCCACCCTCATACATCACGTCCTGGTGTAACATCTGTCCTGCAGCACCCTCCCCAAAGCAGCAACTGCTCTTGAATGTATACTTTGTTAATGAGCACCACAGTAATTATTAAATTATGCATCCACACATAACTGAGACCATGAAAGACAGGTTATGTGTTATCTAAATGTAAAAAACACAAGATGTATAACAGTCTTCCCTTTCTTCATGGGGAGGAACTTTGCCTGCTTGGACTGGGGGTTGTTGCCGTGGTGATTGCCCTTGTCCCAGTGGCTGGGGTCCTGCACTGCAGTCCTACAGCTGTGATGTGGACTCAGGCCTGCCCTGATCGGGGTAGTTGCTGTGCTGGCTTCTTGGCTCCCAAGATATTGTTTCCTCACAGCGGCATCAAGCCAGATTTTTATTACTTTTATTTTTTTTGTACTAAGAAACAGAAACTGTGGA
>CM047986.1:5106242-5119574 GCA_026261665.1 Melanotaenia duboulayi
TTGTCAGCTAAGCTGCTCAACAATGCCCTCATGGTTTTTGGAGGTATTGCTGTTTCCTAAGTCAAGTGACAGATCTGCAAAGCCCCCCAAAAATGACCAAATTATGAGCATAAACAATGCACGAGATGAACGAAACTCTCCGTCGTCTAAAATGGACCTTAACACTGATATTCTGCAATCTTAAAAGCAAGTTTTCAACATGTTTGTAACACAATTAAATCATCTTGGTCCCAAGTGTCAGTAATCTGGAGTCACACAAATAATAAATATATTTTCCTATTTGTCATCAGATGGGCTTTGTTATGGTGACATTTTGAAAATAATTAATTTTATGCCACTGTGTCCCTAATAGACCATATCTTGACACTTCACTTGCAGTTGCTCTCACAACCATAAAAGGTCGCAAATTCTTTTAATGCAACTGTAGTTTATTATTGCCTGAATGATTAAATAATGCAAACTCATTTACTGGGAAAAACAACAATCTCCAAGCAAATTTACACACTTACTAAATGTTCAATCAGATTCGGTGTATTTTTTATCATTAGCAGCATTCTGGAGCACCTGCAGACAGAACAGAAAAATAAAAAGTAGATTTTCTTCTAAATAAACATCTACTTCCTCGCAGATGTGATTAAGAGGTCGAACACAAAGTAATGACGCTAGCGTGCGAATGGACCGAGGATGGAGAATATATAGGAAAACTTATGAGCTTCAATATCATTAGAGTGTAAATGAGTCGCAGTGAAAGAACGCTATCAGTTCATCTACTGCGACTTAATGATGCATGAAATCAAAAAACATCTGTTGTGCCAAGGCAGCGCTCACGCCATGTGAGTCTGTGTGTGTCTAGCATGTGTTTAGAACACGGTTGCCACGGCAACAAACAATCCATCCTGGTCACAAACTGTGGAGGAGGGCAACTGGAGGGGGTCTGAGTGAGGAGGTTGTCTACATGCCACTGCTTGCATCTATATAGGTGTGAGATTGGTGTTTGATATTTTTATCCAAATGTGTGTGTGTGTGTGTGTGTGACAGGATGTACAGAAGGACTTCCAACATGGCTGGCCTGACCTACCCTCCCACAGCTCTGACAGCTCTGAAGGTAAAAAAACAAAAAACACCAAGATGTGACATGTTATTGTATTAAACTCTTTATTCTGTTACAAGCAAGGAAAAGAAAAAGTTGAGAGAACTATAAGCAGTTTTGTTTTGTTTAAATATAGAAGGAAAAAGGACTGTAAAAGTTATAGAGAGTCAGGAAGGATGTGACAGGGGAGGAAAATAGGAAGGCAACAATGAAAGAGAAAAGATACAGAAAAATAGAGAGGAGGATGTAGGGAGGTGGCAGTGAAGTACACTCACGGAAAAGTTTTAGTAAAAGTAATAAAAAGTTATGGAAGTGTGATGTTTGAGCGGGGAAATAATGGTGTGGAGAAGGAAAGTAGGAATAAAGTTAAAGTGATGAATGTAGAGAAGGACAGGAAGAGATACGGGCAGGAGGGAGAAGAAAATTAAGAGGGGCAGGAGAAAAAAATGGGAAAGGAGTAGGAAAAATGAGCTGGAGGAGTGAGGTGTATAAAGAAATTAGAAACTGGTGAGAGGGAGAAAAATCGGAAGAGAATAATGATAAGAAAGGCGAAGGAAGCAGGAGGTGGAGAAGATAATGAAAAAGTGGAAGGTGGAAAAAGAAAGATGAGAAAAAGGAGGGCAGGTAAAGGTAGGGATGATAAAAGGAACAAGTGAGGTTAGAAAGAAGAGGGGATGGAAGGAGACAGTAATGTAGATTTAGTGGTGTGCATCGTGATATATGTTCCCTCCTCAGGCCTTCCTGTGCAAACTTAGAAAAATAATTTAATTATATCTATAATTACACTGTTTTATGTTTCTCATAACCTGAAACTCATGAATCATAAGAGGTATAACTTCAAATATAATTGTAAGGTAATAAATAATTACAATCATTAGTTTAATTGCTTCTTTACTTCCTTCCTGAGTGATCAAACATAATTAGAATGTTGCCCCCTAGTGGCAGAAGGCATCATTACAATAATGGAGTCTGATGATTTTATCCTGCTCAGCCCCACGCTGGATGTTATTTGAAAATGTAATGATGAATGTTTCCCAGGAGGTGGATCAGTGGTCCTTTGATGTTTTTGCCTTTCACGAAGCCACCGGAGACCACGCCCTCAAGTTCCTGGTCTACGACCTGCTGACCCGATATGACCTCATCAACAGGTTCAGGGTACACACAGTTTAATATTGTTAAAAGCTGTGGGTGTGTAGGTCTAAGCATCAGGTCGAATTCAGAAATTCTTTTAAATCATTCGTGACATGAAATGATAAAGGAAGCAGCCAGTTAGCTTGATGGCAAAAACTACAAACAGCTGCTCTAAAGCTTGACATACATTTTTATTGTGTTCACTTAATTCATGCAACAAATGCTAATCTGAGAGATAAAATGAAATACATAAATACACTATGAATAAATACACTTATATTATACTATATACTTATTGGGTTAATATTATAGAATATACTATATTAGTTTAATAAAATGGCTCCAAAACTAGGATTTCTCAATGTTTTTTAAATGCCTGTTACCCACCCCTGCTCACACCTTTGCTGGGAGGGAGTAGGATGTGAGAAGAGGAGTCAAGGAGAGGAACTGAGGATGTACAATTTAAAACGGAGATGGAAAGTCTTTTCATCTTCATCATGTGAAAAAAGCTTCGATGCAGTTTATGATTTCTGCCTCATTAACAACAAGAAACACGCATTTTAAATCATATAATGTTGCATTTAAACGCATTTCACTTGATATTTTCAAGATTTTAACCCATTTTTGGGCCTTTTTTTGTTTTTCACCATATTGTTATTTAAACTTAATTAATTCTAATCTAATTCTTCATCAGCTCAGCAGAAACTGAAAATCTGACATGAAATTAGTTTCTGGCCGTGAACTTTTTTCAGGATATAACAAATTTTCATGTCTGAGCCAGATTAAGGGGTTTGATTTCATTGGGCCTTTCAATATTATTGCTAACAGTCTGAAAAAAATGATAATTTTTACCTTGTGGAAGAAACATTCTTTTAATCATTTTGATTAAATTCTGAAATTGGTGTTCTTCTGAAGTTAATCAGTTTTGCATTGGCTGCATTTTGGATGATTGTTCATCTCTTGATTCAAATAAAGCTACACTCAATGTTTAATGTGTAGCTGGGGAGTTTTTTTTTTCTCATAATTTTTATTTCATAAATATTTTTAGTATCTGTACTAGCCACAGTACTGTGTTCAGATCCCAGTGCAGGCTCTGGTGCAGTTTGTTGAGGCTCTGGAGAGTGGCTATAGCAAACACAGGAACCCCTACCACAACCTGATCCACGCTGCAGACGTCACGCAAACCGCCCACTTCCTGATGCTGCACACTGGACTGATGGTAACACACACACAATCACAATAATGCTTGTTAAATCCTTACCGACCTAAGGTTTATTCTAATCTGAACAACAGAACAGCCAGACTGTCACAGACTCACATTTGTTCTAGTAAAGACGGAAGTTTATACACATACAAACAGATATTGCTTTCTGTCTTTTTATGTGTGTGTTTACAGCACTGGCTCAGCGAGTTGGAGATTCTCGCGATGGTTTTTGCAGCAGCGATACATGACTTTGAACACACAGGAACCACCAACAACTTCCACATCCACACCAGGTACCAAAGGATGATAGCTGATAGCTATCTGTTATATGGACTTTCTAATAACATCAGCTGTTGTAGAACTAACTGTTTAGAGACTTTAAACAAGGCATTTGATCTTGCACTTTGTTGTATTATAAATCATTTGTGTTGTATTTATGTTGTGTTTAATATTTGCACTCTAATGACTGCAGGTGGAAATTAGCATAAAGCTAAATCTGGTGCAGCCATCTTTTAACTTTCCATGAATAATCAATGTAACGGCATGTGGTCATTAAACTAAAAAAAAAGAAAAAGAAAAAAAAAAGAGGACAGTAAGACGAGATATGACTGAGATATGTAAAAATGAGCTGAACTAGTAACTCATGAAATTCACATTCGCATTTGATTAAATAATTCAAGAGAATAGTTGTGGTTTTAAATAGATTTATGGTAATGAAAATGTCCTTGGCATGATGTGGCTTCATGAGCTGCAGCAGACATCTGATTGGACGGTGTCTCTGTCTGTCAGGTCGGAGGTGGCCATCCTCTACAACGATAGGTCGGTGCTGGAAAATCATCACGTCAGCGCCGCCTACAAACTGATGGCAGAGGAGGACATGAACATCCTGGTCAACCTTAACAAGGATGACTGGAGGTTTGCTTTCACACACATTTAAATTCATGTGTTTGGGAGGAACATCCTAAAACCTTACGTAAAATGATGATCAGCATTTTAAATAAACCAGATAAGTCAGAACTTGCTGTAATATAGACCTCAGTTAATTTAATTCTGGCCCAGATCTGGCCCACTTACTAGAAATGGTATTCTTTGGATACGACACCTTTAGTTTATTGTACTTTTTCATCAATACACAATATCAATACCTTTTACCACTCAGAGGAAAATCACACAATGTGTGGATTAACATGTTTATTGCAAGGGCCATATGTAATATGAACTAATGAAAATAAATAGTTATAAAATGAACAAATTTATCAATCTGTAATGAGGCTAAATTTATTGAAAGTTTTTTCACTCAGAGAATGCAAACCTCTGCCAAGTTACAGGGTCACTCACCTGAGAAAAACCCCAAAAGGTCCAACAGCCACCCAATACCCCCTAAATTTTAAACCTTCTGGATCACCAGATCCAGAATATCAACATGATCCGGGTCAAACAATGTTGGATCATAACATCTACCATGATGTCATCTTGTGATGATGACTATGATGATGATCTGTTGAGTTAGAAGCTGTAATGGTAAAAATTTTCCTGTCTCCCGGTAGTAAAGAATCTTTAACAAATTCCTGGATCCTGACGGTGATCCGGATCATCCCCGAAATCTAATCAGTTGTTTCTTATTTCATTTCTGAGACTTCCTGAAAAAAGATTTAATAAAATACATCCATAACTTTTTGAGTGATGTTGCTAACAGACAGGCAGGCAGGCAGGCAGACACCACTGAAAACATAACCTCCACCTTGGCGGAGGTAACAAGAAGCTGACTTCTTGAAACAGCTCTATCCTGCAGACTTGTGGTTAAATTACAGAAAGCTCTTAGAGTAGCTTATAATCATGTTAGGAGGTTTAAGAAACCAAAATGCTGCAGTGCAAGTATTATGGGGAACTTTCCAGACAGTTTTAAGAAATTTAATGTTTAAATTTATTTGTTGCCCATTTTCTTCAGAAAATTAAGTTGTTATAGGATTAACTAATGTACAATTTTGAATTATACAATACCAATTTCAATTGTGGAGGCATATGTTTGTCTTCTTGTGGGTACTGACTTGATAGAAGAATAAAAAATGTTAAAAGATTAAAAAACAGACTACAAATTATTATAAAATTAATCAGATTTTTTGTAAAATATCTTGTACAAATATCTAAATACAACATTATCCTCATCATTAACTCTAACAGCATCATCACCATGATATCTGGTAGGCTTCAATGATCATGTGAAGGCTACAGGTTGGTTTTCAGAAGTAATTTTATTACTTTAACTCTCAGAAGTGAAAACAAATTGCATGTTTTGTATTACACAGATTTGATAAAGCATCGAATGAAATATTTTAACTAGCAGATATCTAAATATTAATTTTAGATATATCTACAACTTCCTGCCTGGCAGCTGGCCAGTTTATTCCCATTTACCAGACACAAGCAAACTAGAGGAATGTCTTTTTCCAACTAAAAATGAGCCAAAGTTGTTATCTCATCTGGACCAGAGCATCCTGTAGCAAACAAACCAAGTGACTCAAAACTGGCCCATAACTGGGCCACAGTTTATTTATTAAGATTGATCCCAAAGTGAGAAGAATTCTAAATGTTCACACCCTGATACTGGTTTCACTGGTGATGTTGTTTTACTGCTGTCTGAATGTGCTTTATTGTATGTTCTATTTATTTATATTCGTTTAATAAACGGGTCTGACTGCATATGAACTGCTGGTCAGAATCAATAAAGTTTCTGAATTTGAGTCCTTCAAAAGGACAAAAACCCACACACAGTAATCTCTTAATCTCTAGGAAAGAAATTACATCAACCTTTTGCACATTTACCAAATGTTTATGCTGAATTTCAAAAAGCTATTATTAAATTTTGCCTGGTCATCCACAACCTCAAAGAACCACAAATTATTTTGTTTTTTATTTTTATTTTTTTATGTTTGGACACCATCAGCTGCAACCGCTACACAAGACTGAATATATAATAACTTCATACCTGAGCTGTTTCAAGACTGAAGGTCTTCTCAGTGTAACTGGTCACTAATGATGGTGCATATTGATTATTGGCAGGGAACTGAGATCTCTGGTGATAGAGATGGTGATGTCCACCGACATGTCCTGCCACTTCCAACAGATCAAGACTATGAGGAACGCCCTGACACAGACACTCAGGTCAGTACCTCCGACTCCAGCTTTATTTCAGCCGCTATATAAAACATAGCTTAGCTGCTTTGAATTTCATCACTACTGTCAATTCTCTCTATAAATGTATTAATAAGATGATAGTGTGTTCCAAGACGCCAGATATTTTTCTTATTATGATAATATCTGGCCCTGTGTGTGTGCCGTGCCTCTTGCCTGCTAATAGTCTCCAGCTACCCCCACAACCCTGAATTGGAATAAGTGATTTAGACAAAAGATGGATGGACGGATGATAACCTTTTTGTCATGGGAGGGAAATGATTTGGTATCTAATCATAATGAGAAAATATAGAAATATCATATTAGAACATGCAATTTACTGTATGCAATCATTTTAAAAGTGAATTTATATTTAGATCAAATGATTTTAAACAAATATGAAAACAGTCTTTTGTAAAAGTAATTACATTTCAAAGAAAAGTTTATCTGAATATGTCACTGTGACCAGAATCTTTATTGTTTGATGGAAAACAGCTTCAAATGGATTTTACAGAAGCCTGTCAATTTCACAGAGTGCAATCCTGTGAAATGATCTTTTCTTTATTTATAAGGTTGCATGTGTGCGCTCAGAGACAGACGTTGCTGCTTTTGAAATATTTTCACATTGTCAAGTTATTTATTCCATGCCTGGTGAGTTGGCATATACCTCATCCGTAGGTTTTGATTACTTAGAAAGGGATGTGACATAAGGTGTATTGGAAATGAGAAAATGATTTTTTCTGAACAAAGTTGATTCTTTGTGTCTTTATCGATAGAAAATAGAAGCAGGTTTCACAACTGCAAGGTTTCTGTAGATTAAGTAAAGTGCTTTATGGATTATGTAAAATATGTAAATAATTAAATTAAATCAAAACTATTAAAAATTAGTATCAGTCTAGATGAGCTGCAGATTTCACGTGTAGACGCATGAGAAAAGAAATATTTTTAGCCTGGATTTAAAACTGTCTATATAATGATAATATGATAAGTGATAATAAAAATATATCATTCTTCCTCTAGTGAATCTGTCCTTTAATTTTCAGAAATCTTAAAGAAGCTGTGCTTTATAATAACTTTAACCATCCAGAAGTCAGCATCATATCAAAGCCAAAACCACTAAACTTTACATAGGCATAAGAAAGATACAGACTGGCTCATCCCGGGGTAGCCGTGGGACTGGAACCCCCTCCAGCTGCCCTCAGCTGAGAGGCAGGGTACACCCTGGATAGGTTGCCAGCCAATCACAGAATTTTTAATTCAGCATGTCAGCACTCCCAATTTATCAAATGCTTTTGTCTGGTTGGAAGCCTACTGCATCAGTTTTAAAGGTAAAAGGTACCACAAAGCATCACTTTTGTACGTCTTCGGTTTCCTGAGCTGGTAACGTCACCGCCACAAGACAAGTCATAACAAAATGTACTTTAACGTCTAAGTCATTTTCTTGGTCTTTTTAGTGTCAACTGCATGTAATGTCTATGCTGACTGACTGTAAGGTTACGCATCAGTGTGTGTGTGCAGCAGGGGCCTCAGTACAAAGCGTTGTGGGGTTCCTATACGGTACCGCATTCTGGATGTACAACAAATTATTGGCGTTCATCACTCAGAAACGACCTATTAGCACTCAAACTTCCAATTATGGTTTAGAAAATATGTGAGCATCCCTTACTGGCAGACTGTGTGAGGCTAGTGTATCTCATAGAGATGACCAGATCATCAGTGGGAGTTTGGTGAAATGGACCAACATAAGGTCCCGCAGACTGCTGCACCAGATTTGCCTGCATGTCCCTGTAGGGGCTTTCACAGGAATGATACTGAGTCCGATCAGAGTCCAGCTTCCCTCTGTGTGTTTGTCAGTCCTGCTGAAGATGCTGAAGGTTTGGAAGGGGGTGGTTGTCACGCTTCTCACATCACGCTTGGATGAGATTTCGGGGAAGACGCTGTCATCAGCCTGTCAACACGCTGGTTCTGCTTGTTTTTCTTCTGACGACTCAACTCTCTGCAGACAAACACAAAATAAAACAGGCAAAAATATTCACCTACAATAACACTCTGTGAGGCAGATTTTCTCCTTTATCACACAGTTTTGGGGCCATTTTAAACGAATAGTGTTGCTTTTATTACTTTAACACAATATAGTTTATATTTTTTGTTTCTCTCTTTTTCCAGTATAGATAAAGTGAAAGTTTTGTCATTGATGCTTCATGCTGCAGACATCAGTCATCCAGCCAAAGCCTGGCCGCTGCACCACCACTGGACTCACAGCCTGATGGAAGAGTTCTTCAGACAGGTGCAACGGTTTATACATGTGGTTTTATAAAGACCTTAGCTGATATAATCCATTCCCCAACATTCACCTTGACTGAAACTCACACAGCAACATCAAGACAGAAACACAAGCTGAATTTACAAGTCAAGAAACCTGTGCCAGGAAGCCTTTATATCACAAATGAATAAATATATTAAAAAGATAAACAAATTGTCTCAAGATATAAGTGTTTCAGATGTTTTATATAAAACCCCATTAAAAGCTAAAAACAATTGCATTTTGTCGTTAGGCTGTTTGAACTTGGTTGAATCTCATTGAAATAGAATCTTATAACACAAATGTAAATCATTATTTTACAATAAAAATGTATTTATAGTTTTTTCAAAACCATAAATAAATAAATAATAATAAAAAAGGAAAACTTGTGGTACTTGAAAGTTACTGTGGTCTTTCTATTAGATTAAAGAGAAATGATCAACTGGATATTGTTTTAACCCAGTTAGCTAACGGTAGCTCAATGAAGCTAGTAGTTAGCCCAACTAATAAAATCTGCATTACAGAATCAGGTTTATTTTGCTGTTCTGATGTGTATTTTTCTTCTTTTCTTTTTTAGCCAAGAGTAATTTCCAGTTTCATCAGCAGTAAATTTTCTTTCTTGAACAGTTAAACCTTAAAGAAACTTGTTAAAATAAATGCTAACCTTTATTTTAAAGAAAACAACTAGAAGTTAGCTTAGCTAATAAACCCGGGAAGTAGCATTTATGCAACAAGAATAAACATTAGCTTGCTTGAAGAATGTTTACTTTAATTAGTTCTTGCAGTAAATCTGTCATGCTGTTTACTAGAAACTGTATTCCATTCATAAATGGCTGCTAAGCTAACACTTAGCTGTTTACTTTATAAACACGTTTTAGAAAAAACACATTTCACAAAACTTAATGGAGAGCCTGTGAAACAGAAAAAAACAGCACTTAAGAAAGTTACATTTATTAAAACAAAGTGCTCTTTTCTATTGTGTTCACAAAGTTTTATCATTTTTTAAAAATTGTTTTATCAAATATAGTTGCTTTTATTCCAACTGTTTGCACAGAAATTTCTATAGTTTCCAAAGTGACTTAATCCTAGCTCCTGTTTACAATATCTTGAACTAAAACTTTAGCTGTAGAAAACATTTTGTCTTGGATTTAATAATTAACTTTCCATCAAAAAATGCAAATGATTTTAAGAAAATTTGTTTAGTACATTATATTTGGCTGTTTCTGTCCATTGCTGTAATTCATGTTCATGTTGTTTTGGGAACTTTGTCTTTTTACAGGGAGATAAAGAAGTGGAACTTGGTCTTCCTTTTTCGCCTCTCTGTGACCGCAAAGCTACCATGATCGCCCAATCACAGATAGGTAAGAACAACCACTGGCCAGTGGGGTAGGAATACATAAACTTAGTCTTGGATTTAAAACACATTCACACAAGCTGATTCTAATCTGTCCTCTGGATTTGTGGAAATTAATGGCTCAAAAACAGGATTGCACAGACGATTGCACAGAACTTAAGTCTATTGAGAAACACAGTTTTAAGAAGCACATGAGCTTCACTTCCAGTTTTCTACTTCTGTTCTTACTTTCATGCCTCACCTTCTTTTTTTTATTTGCAGGTTTCATAGACTTCATAGTGGAGCCAACGTTTAGTGTTCTGATTGACACAACAGAAAAGGTGATTGGTCCTCTGATAGACGAGGACAGGAAAGCTCGAGAGACTGGAAACAGGAGGTCCAGGTACTACAACTGTTATTACAGCAATACTGCTACCAGTGTGAGGAACGTACCTGTTGCATTTTAACTATATGAAATTAATTAAATGAAAAATACTTTATTAATCCCAGAGAGAAATATTAATGTATCAAATCAGTTTCATTATATTTTATTTCCTACGTAAGTAATCAACCCAAAAAATCCCTCAGAAATTTTATAGGAATCCTGACATGCTGTATTTTTCTTCAGCATCTTATCTACACAGTGTTTGTATCTCCAAGAGTTCATTCAACAGGCGGCTCGGTGCAGAGACAACGAGAGTTCAGACTCCTCTGTGTAAACACAGCAGCTTTCTCAGCGGCCCCTCAGTGGCCCTCAAAGGGCCTCTAGACTTTATGTTTACAACCGACTATGGACGTATCACATTCAAAGTGACAACATTCATCAGATTACAGCTTCTTAGCAGCTTCCTGCTCCACTCACAGTAGTACAAGTGTTTGTTACTGAAATGCTGTCTGTCACATATGTGGAAATGTTAATATTTAGATGAAATTAAAGGCAGTCAGGTGAGAAAACCAAAGAGTGTGTAAAAATCAGACAGGCTACATGTCTGTTATTAGAGGGAATGAAATACGGAGCTGTTAAGAAGCTGCAGTTCATTACACACAGGAACTATTCATCACTACTTCAGCTACTTTTGATAGTACTAATTTAATAAAAAGTGAACAAAAGACAAATAAGTCAAAGAATGTTTAAACTTTCCTTTAAATAACTTATTTAAATTCAGTAAATCTAACAATGGTTGGAATCTGCCTGATAAATAGATAATCAGTTTGCTTTCAGTATATGTGGGTCTGAAATGATTTGACAAATACTTTAAGACCAGCATCATGCAGCTCCAGATCTAAAGAAAGCTCGAGTCCAAGGAAAACTTTTTCATTAAAGTGAGTTTCTGCCAGTTTGAGCCAAATGTGCTCCTATAATTAATACAATTTGCTTCTCTACAACTCTGCTCTGCTTCAGCCTAACAGGAAGTGGCTCAGTCACCGTGGAGTCAGTGCAGAGACACAGCTGTGGTCTCCATGGGAACAGTGATGATGAACAGATGGACTTTTCTCTAACGGCAATCAACTTGTCAGATTTGAGGCTCCACCTCTCCAACGTCATCACCAGCAACAAGGACCGATGGAAAGAGCTGTCTGTGCATGGTATGTTCACTTACACGTGGATTTAAAGGTAGAATACAGTCAGATTGGTTAGGATTTCCACAGTCTTGTTCCTAATTGCTCAATTTATTTATTTTGGTTATTCACATATTTTTTTTTATTGCAGATACTGGTAAAATACCATTCACATTTAAGCATACATGTTTATTTCTAAATGTGAACACACCCACTAAAACAAGCCCTTTTGTTTTCTAGTAGCAGTGTGTTCATCCTCTGGACTCTGAGGGTTACAAACGTATTTAGAACTACAGCTATATCTAGTAACTACCACTTCCTGCCAAAGACAAGTCCATCCATCCATAAATAAATACATCAAGCCATCCATTTTCTATACCCGCTTATTTCAGGGTAACGTCTAAATGCCACATTAGCATGAAAGGAAGCCAATACATTGCATCCTGCAGGTTGTGATGTGCTACAGTTGAAAATAATCAAGTTTTACTTTAATGAATTAGACATGATTAAAATTTTTTGTTTAAATATTTTCATTGCGAAGCACAGCAGTGTGCAGTTAAGACAGGCATTTCATGTATTGCTTGAGATTATTTGATTTTACCCTCAATAGATTAGAAATGACATCAAAGTAAACAGCAAGAACTTCAACTAACAACAACACAGCAAACATACAAAAAAACATTAACATACAAACATATTAATTGCCATACAAACAATACAAAACAATACAAAAACCATCCACCTAAGTCCTACTTATCCCAAAATAAATCTAAATGCATAACTTCTACTCAATTAAATATGCTTAAAATCTCTCTGTGTGTATATTTTTTGTCTAGATGAAGATGAAGTTATCGCTGTCATCCACTAGATGGAGCTTCTTTCTGCTTCCATTTAAAAAGAATTAGTTTCTTTGCACAGATAATACCGTATAGCATGAATTGTATTACTAACATTTTTCAAACTTTCCTTCCAATTTTTCTTATTTGGAATTTGGATTGGCATCCCCAATTCCTGTTCCCATTTTTTCTTAATTTTGCTTGTTGAAACTTGATCAGTTTCTGTCAAGCCGTCATACAAAAATGACACTTGATGGCTTGAACCTCCTTCA
This sequence comes from Melanotaenia duboulayi, assembly GCA_026261665.1. Taxonomy (NCBI): domain Eukaryota; kingdom Metazoa; phylum Chordata; class Actinopteri; order Atheriniformes; family Melanotaeniidae; genus Melanotaenia; species Melanotaenia duboulayi. The sequence continues at coordinate 5,119,142 of CM047986.1, forward strand.
GACAGGAATCTAATTTAGCCTGTACTGAGTGCTCGAAATAAATCAAATGGGTCTTCAGAAAATGTGTCATCTGTGTGTATCTAAAAATGTCAGATTTTCTTAGCTGCTGGAAGGATGCAAATGTCCCCTGAATAAAAAAGTCACCTACACGTCCCATTTCTCTCCAGTGCAGGAGAGTAAAAGATGAATTAGCAGCTGTGGGTGTCATGAAGGACATTTTTTTTGTATTTTAGTTGTTTTAGTATTCCTTTCCAATGATTAATATTATGTATCTAGAACACGAATGTTGGCTTTTTTGCAGACAGGTCATCTATCACTAGATGTTGCGGTAATTTTTTAGAGCTTTCCGAAGGGTCGCTAGGGTGAGTAGACATATATTTTAAAGGGAAAAAGTGAGCTTTTGTAAACTTCCTCACCAAAGACAGACTTAATT
>CM047986.1:5128703-5145262 GCA_026261665.1 Melanotaenia duboulayi
CGTGTGATTGGCTGATTTAATATTTGTGTTAACAAGCAGTTGAACAGGTGGATGTAAAAAAGTGACCACTGAGTGTATAAAAAAATAGATATAAATCAGTTCTACTTTAGTCTTACTGGTTTATATCTAACATATAAGACTGAGCTGGCCGCAAAAAAAACCTTTTTAAATTTCCACGTTAAAAAAAAGAAATTATCAGAAAAGAAGCAAATGGATTTTTTCACATTTCCTGTTTGTATTTTCCTTCTTGCCATGGCACTTAACTGGTTTCCTATTTAAAGGGCTTGTGTCATAGTTTTCTCTTTTTTCTGGTACAGCTGCAGAGATAAAACAATGTAGTATCACTGTAAACAAAAAAATAAAATAAAAAAATACAGATATGCATATTTACTGTTTTTATGCCAGAAACTCTGCTGCAGTGAGAATAAGGAGTTGATGCTGCTCTTCCACCAGGTCTATTGCTCATTAAAATTGTTATTTTTGGCTGTGAATGATTTTTCTGAGTGTAGCTGGAAGAGAAAAGGCTCTGGGATTCATCGGGTTTTGTTGTGTACATAGTCAACATCTGTGCATGAATAGAAATACTCAATAGTAATTAATAACTTTGAACCAATTAGTATTTTTAATTTTTTACAAAGCCACCACTGTGCACAAACACTGACCCTTTACTGGACATGCAGAGATTTACTGGAAGAAAATCTTTCCTGAATTTGGACACATTCTAATGATTCAGTCCTGCGGAGACTCTAGTGGTCAGCAGCTTGTATTTATTTACAGATTACTGTTCACCATCTAATCCAGTTCCACAGAACTCTGCCACAAATCTCATATTTGTGAGGACAGTTTAATTATAAAACGTCTGAAAGAGGTACTTGCTTCCTGTTATCCATTTTTCGTTGTTTTTTTTAGTTTAATACGCTGGATTTGGCTGTTTTTCTCTGCTCCATCACAGTTATAAAACAACTGTTATATGCTTGAAATGAAGCCAGCCGCGCTCAGCTCCATTCGTTAGCCTTCTTTATTACAGAGCTGCAACGGGGCAGGGAGTTTGGACTGGGAGTATGAGAAAGCAGTCTGGAAAAATAAAGCTGACTGATGTGTTATAGAGAAGGAGTACAGAGGAAAAAAAGACCCCTGGACTTCAGAAGACTCAGTGAACAGCCCGCCCGCCGGTCATTTGTCAGGCCTCAGATGTGAATAAAGCGTCTGTCTCATTGTTGACACTCATTGTGTCTGTTCTTTATTTGGGCTGACGGCGTGACTAATGCCATCAAACTGAGAGGGAGGAAGAGGACTCGCCACGCTGAGGATCATAATAATTGGATTGTGAATACAGTATTTTAGTTTGCTGCTAAAAGGTAATGTTATTAACCGTGCTTCTCTTATCACTCACACTGAATTCCCACTGCTGATGAACAAGAGGAGCAGGTGCACGGAAATTACACCCAGCTGAACAAAACCTTATCCAGCATTCACTGGACAGATTCACCTCAACCAGGGAAACACACGTGAAGGTTTAACGAGAAATCTGATCACCTTGGTAAGATGACGGATTCTGTGCTGCCTGAAATGTGATGAGTCATTGTATGTCTGCCTTGTAATCAGTTTATAACACCTTCAAAAAATTAAACATTAATAAGTTGCTGTTGCTGAGTTTCTAAGATGCAACATATTGTTATGATTGGGTTATTTTAGGCAATATAACAACACCATTCTACTAAAAATTGCTTCCACTACTGAATTAACCCTTTCATGCACAATGCTTGGAGTATTTGTTTAACACCTGACTGAATCTCTTGGCTACCCCTCTCCTTGTTGCACCTTTCCAGAGTTCTGACATTTGTCTTCTTTCCCTCCATGTTGCCCTGATCCTGGCTTTCAAACTCCTTCACCGTGTGCTCCTTCTTGCTTTTCATGTTATCGTTATGTTGCCCAAGCATCTCCAGGATTGTGGTACTGTATATAAGCTCATTGGCTTCAGTGATGGTCGCAGTAGTTCTTATTGCTGCATTTCACCTATTCTTGCTAGCTGGTATCAGGGTTGTCAAGTTCTCATCTTAGCCATGATCTTATCTGCTGAATAGATCAGTTACTTTGCTCATTAAGCTCGACTATCATTGGGGTGAATGTGGGTATCAAAGCATCCATAAAGCATCCATTCTACACACTGTCGGACCGATCTTGTGTTATCTGAAAACTGTTTGTTTCCACAAACCACTGTCTTCAACTTCCACGTGGCATGTTTGTAGCAGTTTACCTTCCAGTGTGTGTCTGAACGCACAGTGTCTGTTCTGTTAGAAGTAATAATAAGCAGAATCTCTATCTTTAATGGGAACACTTGAACTCTGAGATTTGCTGCTGCTCTCCAGCTTCACCTGTGAGCTAAATTTTAATGCTTTGAAGTCTCATGCTGAGCTCCCAGACATGGCTCATAACTATTCACCAAGCTTAGAAGAGAATGAAGTGCATCTGTGGGAGCAGCGCTGCGATGGGGATGTGATGGAGTCACTGAAATACTTCATTACCAGACAGGGATTTTACACTGCAGACCTTTCCGAGAATCATCTCTGATGGATATAGATGACAGTTTAATGTGCAGCCAACTCATCTGTTTGTAGTCTAATACAGTGGACTTTCTCATTACTTACTTTATTCATAATATTTATTAGGTTCCTTATATAAGTTTGTCCCACATGAGAGCTAGAGAAAGTCATAGCAGTACTGACTGAATATGTAATTTAGTTCCTATCTTGTAAATTTGATAAGCCTCTACGTGCTGTAAGCTGGACGGTGCAAATGTAATGAAAATGTGAATCAGCTCTCCAGAGTTTGTCGATTCTGTAAATAGATGTTTGTTTTGTTCAGCTGAAAAGAAAGAAAACAAAACAGAGACTGTTTATGCAGAAAGCTGAGATGAGTTTCAGTGCACTGCTTTTAAATGTGATTTTGTTCTTTTTATTTTTACTTTGAATTTAACCGTTATGCACGTCCTGCATCTCCATGCTGAGTCTGCAGTGGAAAGCAAAGTTCTCCACATTTTCATGTTGCATTGCAGGAAATTGTATGGTATTGTGGCAAAAGTAACATATAACAACAAACAAACAAATATATATATATAATAAAAAATAAAGAAAAAGAAAATTAGATTTTGTACGAGTTTTTCTCCCCTTCGTTAATACCAATTGGTTTTGTATTATATGTTGTTTAAAAGTGATTAGTCACTCAAGGTTCGTGCTTCTGTGAAATAAAGTACACAGCTAAATGTGTGTGTAGTGCCCTCCAAAAATGTGCCAAAATCTCCTGCTAAATTCTACTGCTGTTTTTAGTTTCTTGGGTCGAATGGTTACACCCTCCCACAGTAATAAGTATAAAAAATAAAAAAAAGAAACACATTTTTGCACTTCATGCATCTACACAGTCAGGGGCCTCAGTAGCGTGTGGAAGATTCATATGCAGCCATAACAGCTTGGAACCTCCTCCTCATGCTGGTCACCAGTCTGGTCACAGTTAGTCGTGGGATGCCATCCCAGCACCCTGGAGCTGCTGAAAGTCAACAAGCTTGGACTGGTCACTATGGCACGTACAAAATGCCTGAGCTGATCATACAAGTGGTCGGGCTGAAGTCTGGACTCATGGCAGGTCATTCCTTCCACCCCACTTCCGAATTCTGGAGTTACTCTGTGGTGATCCGGCTCTGTGGGGCAGAGCATTGTAATCCGGGAGGATGCAGCTGGATTCATGAGCTATGGGATACCACTGCTCCCAAAATCTCTTCTGTGACTGACTCACACCTGACAGCTCATGAACCTCAGAACCTCAGAGCAAGAGCGAATGCCAACAGGAGAATTTTAAAAGAAGTTTTTTATTTTTTTTTTTTGGAGGGGTGGAACTACCCACTATTGACATTTCCCTCTGGGATTAATAAAGTTTTTTTTTAAAGTATTTGTTTTTAGTTCATTCTCAGGTTTAACTGTGTTGCTCATTCCACAATTCCTATATTTATTAGTAGGTTTGGGTTTTTATAAAGATCCCATTTTAATGAGAAAAGAAAATTTAGAGTGCTGAGTGTTTTACATCTCCCTATTTGCTGCAAATAGCAAAACTTGACCTCAGATATGTCTCAAATAAATATCCTGACAAAGAAATTTCTCTAAATAGTATCAGTCTTCAAATGTAATCAGTCAAAATATCAAATCCAAGGGGAATAAAAATGCAGCCAGATGCTTGTGCTCGCTGTTCTCCACCTTGTAAAGGGTGTCAAAATGATGTTACAATACAGTCAAATAGTATAAAAACGACCTCCTGTTGTCTTACTCTGATGTGTTTTCTTTTACTCCTTTGGTAAACTTAATGAGGCTGAAGAAAGACGGTAGAAGAAATTGATAAGAGCTGAAGACGTCCCTTAAATGCTGCATGAAGTGACTGGAAAATGGCTGACTGAGTCAAGTCAAGCACATTAAACTGCCTTTACAAGTACTCTATGTTAAAAAGCAATAAAAGCACAATAAATATTGACATAAGAAATGAACATTTCAACAAAACATAATAAAAATATGTATAAATAGATGAGTGAAGATCCTCCAGCTTGATGAAATGATGAGAGGCAGGTACGGAGAACAGAGCCACGAACAGAGCAGCTGCTGCTGCCATATGCATCCCTGGGTGCAGCGAATATTAAATAAGATCCTTAGCTTAGACTTTCAAATTTGTAGTCAAGATGTTTCTGTGGGAAATAACAAATATGAAACATATGAAGGATTTGAATCTACATTTTTATGCATCTATCATTTCACCCACAGCTCTGATATGGGTCTGAATTAATACCATCATTATCAGAGTGTTTTGAAAAGACTTTTAGCACATTTCTGGCATTTAAGACTGGTTAGGCTAAAACATATCAAATATATTGCATGTGAACCCACTTGACATGAAGTCAATATAGAACCTGTGGATAAAACCTTATATGGCCCTGAGTCACACATATGAATTCTGGCTGGAGTCCTTTTCTGTGATCAGCCATCTTGTGGATAAATCACACTTTGATGTCTTGTATAGCTGCTGATTTGAGCAACTTTACATTGTTCATAGCGGCTTATTTATTATATTTTATGTGAAAAATTGAAGAATGTATTGAAACTATAAGGTTAAATAAATTTTGTGCAGTTTTTCCTGTGAAATAATAAGACAAACAAAAGAAAAATTCTTCATTAAAATCAAAATGAAAGTTTTGCCTCAATTTAAGTGGAACACTTTTTTTTTTTTTTATAAAATTTAATTTATGGCACAAATTATAATTCTTTTACAGTATTTCTACAGTACTGCATCGACTGACCAGTTTGTGGAATTCATCTTCAGGTCACCATTAAATGATCCATGTGATAGTTTACTGATGAAGTATGTAAATATTGTATGAGATTAAAAATAAAATAAATAATACTGACACAACAACATAAGACTGTAAAAGCCCATGTATGCTCCCGTACATACGTAAATAGGACATTGCCACGGTTGTTAAGTTAATTCCTCCACTAGTGGGCAATGCTGAGTCAGAAACCGGTTGGCAGCGGTAACGCTTAGCTAGAAACTTGTTTCCAACCACCTAGCACGTCCTAGCACTCGCAAAACATTTCTTCAAAAACTCACACAATTTCCACAGTTGTTGCCCTCGTCTTCATTCTCCTTCTGCTTTTTTTCTCTTTCTGTTTCTCTTCTTCTTCTCTGGTTTGTTTCTTTCGCTGGTCAGCTATTCTGCTCAGCACTCAGCGGTGCTCAGCGGTGGTTTTGCTCCGTCTTCTGCGTCAAGCGACGGCTAGCTAAGCTCCCTGAAAACGGACCAGATTACGGGTGCTGCTTCGAGCACAAGTGGGCCTTGACGAGAATAAGATGACAGATGACTAAAACCACTAAACAGAAAACATTAGGATGAAATGCAAAATGTAACTCTGACATGACTGACCTATACTACCGATGTAGTTAGGCTGATGGCAACCATAAAGAAATATGTTCTGTTTGTACTGCAAAGAGATAAAGGTCCAGTTAGGTGTAAGAATCACTGAAAACAGCATGTGCAGACAATTAACAGGGTGCACATACTTGTCATAAACTGCTCATTCTAACATGATAAATTTGAACTGCTTACATGGAAATGTGCTTTAGGAGTTTTCTTGCTTCAAAGCAGCTGATTCAGATGAATGTTCCTCTCTGACAGCCTCTCACTGGTTCTTTACAGTCTGATAATGACCTGTTGGTTTCAGCCAGGTGTGCTGAAGCAGGGAAACATTTCATACATGCAGGATGGAGAAACACCACCTTACATTTCCCAGAAATTCCCAAAATACGTTCACGGTTAGCCTCTGAGATGTTTCAATTTTATGTTCTTTATTAGAAAACTCCTCCATTTTCTGTGGTGATTTTTCTCCAGTGTCCCCTCCCTCATGTGCCTGCTAGTCCATACATATTACATAGTCATGTCACAAAATGAAATAATTTACTAGCAGCTCTTAGAAGCAAAATTACATCTGAGTCATAAAAATCTCATAAGAGACGTTAGGATGGCCTGTAGCAGCTCGAGGCAGAGATCAGGCTCAGACCAGCCAGGATTGATTCAGCCATTATAAACCAACAAAACCATGACACAATCAAAGGCCTGCAGCCTTTTATAACCCAAGATAACTCTACAAAATGAGCAGCACACATTTAAACATTCTAATAAACATATTTCTGTATAAATCTTAAGCTAGCAAACGCTTTTTTGCACGTTAAACATAAATTTAAATCTAATTCTTGCTCTTCCCACTTCTTAAATAACACATGGTATCTTCTGGAAGCTTTAAATTATGTTCAGATATTGATCATAGGGTTGTATAAATTAAAATGACTAAAACTGTGTGCACATATTTACAGATGAGGGGGGCAACATGTAGGAGTCTGCATACCGCCATATGTGGGAGACATAATGATAGTTTATGTATGTTCACAGCAGAAATCGTTCTAGGTTTACTATGAAGAAGAGGTGCAGCTTGTAAAAGATCAAGAAATACTGAAAATTTACTTCAGAAAAGAAGATGCCAAATTACTCATAAGAAAAGAAGCAGTTAGGAGAAGAAATGGGATACAGATATCAAAGGAGGACATTATTATAGTCATACAGAAATCAGCTCAGTGAAATATTTTAGAGGAAAATGCTGGAGAGATGAAGTAAAAACTTGTAAGATGGAAGCTTGGTACTGGGTTAAATCAACCTTATATTTAATATGAAGTGTGAATCAGATAAATGTGATGTTTTTAATGTTCATGAAAGTGTGAGACACATCATAATGAAATATTTTTATATTCTGGAGAAAGGGAGAGCTTGGAATTTGGATGAATTCTAGCCATAAAGATTTCTTTCCCTAAAGAAACAAGAGTTCAGAAAGTGTACCAAAAGGGTTTTATTTGTTCTGTTTTTACCTTGATGTATGAATGCCCTGACGTTACACACTCCAGGTCAGTAGGCGGCGGTGTGCACTTAGTTGTTGGTTTACAATCCACCATAATGTAAGAAGGTGAATCTCTTGTATGAGATTACACACATATACACTCACCCGCCTTTTTATTAGGTACACCTAATTACAGGTTAACAGAACTATCTAACCAGCCAATCACAGGGCAGCAACTCAACACATCTAGTCATGCAGACAGACGATTTGCTGAAGTTCAAACTGAGCATCAGAATGAGGACGAAAGGAGATTTAAGTGACTGAATATGTCATGGTTGTTAGTATTTACTGGGATTTTCACACACAGTCGCCTCCAGGGTTTCCAGAGATGGTCTGAAAAAGAGAAAATATCCAGTGAGCAGCAGTTGTCTGGACCAGAAAGTGTTGTTGATTTCAGAGGTCAGAGCTAAATGGGCAGACTGGTTGGAGATGATAGAAAGACAACAAGAAGTCAAATCAGCACTGGTTCCAAGCAGATCTGCAGAACAGCATTATTATTATTATAGTAATAGCAAATCTTCTTGGCCCACTATGAGCCTCTTGTACCAACGTGGCCTGGTTTTACCACCACAGCCTACCTGAGTATTGTTGCTGATCATGTCCATCCCTTTATGACCACAGTGTAGCATCTTCTGATGCTACTTCCAGCCAATTCCAGCTGTTACAAGGCAAGAGGTAGGATACATCCTGGAGAGGTTACCAGTCCATCACAGGGCCAATGTAGAGAGACAAATAACCACATCATGATCACACTTTCTCCTAGGGAGACATGAGAAACACCAGTCAACCTAACATGCATGTTTTTGGACTATAGAAGGAAGCTAACGTACCCAGAAATAATCAAATCCCTACATTTGTGCATCATGTAATGATGTAAAAATACAGATGAATGTTTGCAGTGTGCTTCCTGTGTGAGTCATGATGACCTTCACTACAACAGAGTGAAAATTGTTTGCATCTGGAGGCTTTCCACTAGATTGCTGTTTATAATGGTTGTTATGGGGAAATATTTATCACGGGTCATTGTTTCAAAATATTGCAGGTGACTTATGGAAAACTAAAGCTTGAGCGGTGACTTTGTAGCTATTTCTCTTTATTTTACAATCAAGACTGTAAGTGGGGCAGATGTGCTACAGGCTAATTTATTATTTTGAAAACTTTTGCTATTTATTCTGTCCTGTTTTTTTTGCATCTTTTCCTCATCTTTTAGCTCTTCCTATTGCGGATCTGAAACAAAAAAAAACCCTCTTTGCTGCAACACTTTAGGGACCAGTTTAGTTTGATTAGATTTAAATAGGTTATGTTGAGTTTGGTTTAAGTCGTGTAGGCTGAGTTAAGCCCAATAATCATGTTTTGTCTCATATAAGAGTTCCATACAAATAGAGCATTGCAGTTACTTATTAGCTGTATTATTACACAATAAGGGAGCATCTTATGATTCAGACATACTGGGGAAATTTTCATCCTTTTCACATGTTTTACAATATGACACATTTTCTGCTGACATTTTTCTTTCATTTCACATCACTTTATGATATGAAACAACAATGATTTATATACACAACAGAGTGTGTTGTGTTTAATGGATGTGGGTTGATGACATGGGAACATATTATATAGAATAATATTACAGTCCCGATTTGATGGTCTCAGGTGTTATAACAGAGCAATAGACTGGAGATAGACCTGTATAAAAACCCAGAGGAAAAGTTACATTTCTCATACCATCATAAAGCAGAATATAGCACTACAAGCTATGGTGATGTTCTGGTAGACAGATTACCTGGATGAAAATATTTAATATGCATTTTTATTAATTCAAATATCAAAACCTGATAAATTTTGCACAATGTTTTAACTTGGTGTTATTTTGTAGCACTGGAAGTCATCCATTTGTTATACCGCTTCGTCCATTAAGGGTCACGGGGAAGCTGGAGCCTAACCCAGCATTTAGCAGGTGCGAGGCAGAGTACACCCTGGACATGTCAGGGAAAGACAAGCAACCATTCATGCTCACACTCACTCCTAGGGAGAATTTAGAGTGACCAATTAACCCAACATGCATGTCTTTGGACGGTGGGAAGCAGCTGGAGTATCTGGAGGGAACCCACGCATACACACGGAGAACATGCAGACTCCACACAGAGAGGCCACTGGTCAAATACCCCCCCAGCCGGGGCTCGAAGCAGCGACCTTCTTGCTGTGAGGCCACAGTGCTAACCACCACACCCCGAACTAAATAATATTAACTAAACTAAACTACATCAAATTAAATGAAATTGTATTGTTGTAAATTCACCAAAGATAAAGAAATTAATAGAATAAAAACAAAAAACGGATTAATTGTTGAGTTTGTAGTATGGCAACATACGCAATAACTGGGCACTTTCTGCATCTCGAGGCATTTTTAGAGACACAGTACAAATGAATTCCATGAACTGTGGTCGAATTACAGTTTAATTACGACAAATCCACTATGTGATCCACATTACTCAAACTTATGATAACTGTGTTCAAATAAACCATGAAAAATAATTAGGCCTACCTAGCTAAGAAAACCATTCAGTTCCCCATCTTGAACATTAAACCTTACTAGTTCCTGGCTGGACCCCTTTTTCCTTCAAAACTGCCTTAGTTCGTGGTGTCAGATTCAACAAGGTGTTGGAAAGATTCTTCAGAGGTTTTGCTCCATATTAACATGACAGCCTCACATATTTGCTGCAGGTTTGTTGGTTGTATCCATGATGAGAATCTCTCGTTCCACCACATCCCAAAGCTGCTCTACTGGACTGAGATCTGGTGGCTGTGGAGGTCGTTGGAGTCCAGAGAACTCATCGTCATGTTCTAGAAAGCAGGTGGAGATGATCTGAGCTTTGTGACATGGTGCATTATCCTGCTGGAAGTAGCATCAGAAGATGCTCCACTGTGGTCATAAAGATATGTACATGGTCAGCAACAATACTCAGGTAGGCTGTGCTGGTTGAACTAGTCCATGTTGGTACCAAGAAAACATTTATCTCCATCTCACCATTATCAGCCTGAAACACTAATACAAGCCAGGATAGATCCATGCTTGGAATGTGGCAGCTGAAATTGTGACTCAACAATGTTTTTTCAATCTTCTATTTTCAAGTTATAGTGAGAGAGATTGGAGGAAAAACTCGGAACTTTTAGTTGACAATCACACGAGCAACCTGCAAACAGACTGTTCTCGTTAAAGCTGCGCTACTACGACATGTACACGTATCTCACATCCCGTCTCTTCTCTGAGCTNAACTTTGGCAGATTTTCTACGCACCTACTAACAAAAGTTAATTCAACATCTATCTCACATCCCGTCTCTTCTCTGAGCTCTGTCCAGCCTGAAAAAGTCCGTCTGATGTTGACTCTAATTTAATGTTCTATCACTTTCTCCCTTTCAATTCCTCTCATTGTGCCATCAAAATGAGTCAGTAAAAAATATTTTTCAATTAGAAAATTACCTAGTGCCTCTTTAGAGTTGATAATCACTCCCTTTTAGGCATTTTAATGAAATGCAGTGAGAATGTTTTGTTATTGTTATTTTGTTGTCACGGTGCATGAAAACAGATGCATTTATCTCTGTTAGAGATGGTTTGACTGTAAGATTGTGTTGAATGGAGACAGACTGCTTGTTTATGAATAAGTAAAGTTTTATAAATCACTGTTAAGTTAAGCCTGAGATATTTTGCAGTTTGTGTTAGGCAGCATTAGAGAAGGATATCTGCCTGAGAAATTTAAAGCTCCAACTTCAAGTGTTTCTACAGAACCAGATCTAACAGGGGAGAGAAATTCATTTTTACTCCTGAGCTTCAAGTCTAAGGCAGACTTGCCTTCAAGCCAGGCTGGTTTCCCCATCTTTTACATTCATTATCGGTGTTTTTAAAGTCTTACACTTGAATTTCACTACAGCTGCAGCTGCATGTTTGCTCATAATGTGATGTGTCACACTTCTGTGCTGAAAGCATTTTCATTTGAAGCCACACGAATCTTAAATGTCAACATCACTTGAAGTAGAACTACAAAGTTAGGCTCAGATGAGTGTATGCATTTGAAAACATGTAATTATAAGAGTGTGAGGTTGTAATTTCATGCTGGCAGGCTTCTGGAGTGATGAGCCCTGACAGCAAATGTTGATGATGAACTGGTGTGTGTGTTGACCTTTGAGAAATGCAGTTCAACGTGGTGGGACATCTCATGTCACCTCATTTTCCCCACGGCTCAAAGACCCAGTAAAGACGCCAGGAGCTGAGTCATGATCAGTTGTTATGAGAGGAGACAGATTCTGCTACCACTGGCTGCTCATGAAGCTGTCACTTCAGGCTCTGACCAGATCTGTGCGGGAAAAAAGACCCGTTTTAGTAACTGCCAGGTGTAGACAATCAGCTAAAGCAGTGATTTGTTTTCTTCGTTCCTATACTGTGTTGATTCTATTGCTACTTGGCACAATCGAGCTGTAGTGATGCTTCTTACTGCAGGACACAATTACAATAACGCCTGACATTGTACATGACNTTTGTCCACATTTACAATAACGCCTGACATTGTACATGACTTCATTGTTGCTTTATCTCATTTGTTTCATCTGTTAGTTTTCTCAGCATTTAGTACAATGTGCTGTACTCTGTTAACTCATCTGGCTTCGGAGAGGCTCCTCTATTCATTTTCAACACATTAAACAACTTTTTCAGCAAGAAATCCCAAATTCAGCACATTTTAAAAGCAATCAAGCTATTTTCATATCTGTAATGAACTTAATTCAGGACATGAGTGAATGGTTGCTTTGAAAACTAAAATCTGAGACAGTTTTTGGATAGTCTGTAAACAGTCAGCACAACGTGTTTACAGTTGCTTTACACTTCCAGCCGAAGTGATTGCTGCTGGATCACTTGTTAAATATTTTATGCTGTGCACAGCACATTTCCTTTCATGCAGACGTTCCTTCGGCACTCGCCACTACTGATGAAAAGTTCATCAGACCATTACTGTCTCAATGAAAGTTTTTACACAGCCTCCTAACTGTAGCGCTATCACAGCCGGAGATTTTCCTCGCTTGAATCGTCGCTTTGATCCAGTATATTTACATGCAAAAAGCAAAATGTGCGCAACTGAATACACTAAAGTGAGTGGAACACTTAACATATGTCATCAAGGGAACCTTCATATCCTGACCAAACTCTGATCTACATGGACGCCATGGTAACTATAAACTGATGTTGCAGATAAAAAAAAAAAGGAATGAAGTTATTGGTTATAGCATCCAGTCAGAAGATAAAAACTAACTTTTTGTATGTCAAAAGCAGCTCAGAGGTTGGTGTTCCTTCCTTTGTTACACTACTTCCACCATTTCTTTCAGAGGAACAGCTGGCTGTTGGGAGTTTAGTTTTAGTGAGATAAACTGTTGGTTTATAGTGAGAGCTCATCGGCGCCTTCCCTGTTACAGTATGTTCACTCTGCTTCTACATATTTTCCAGTCAGCAGCCTTTATTGTTTTGAACGATAAAGCAAGATAATTTATCCGTTTACACTTTTATCAGCAGTTGCTCGTGACAGTGTGTCTAAACTGCAGAGCTACAGTGAAAGATGCAAAGGTCTGGTGTTTCTTACTCGTTAACAAACTAGAAATCCTGCATGATATTATAGTGTTGTGTAAATGTTTAGAGCTACTCATCATTTCTTTGCATGCTGTATTGCCATAAAGAGGGAAGGATTGGGTTATTTAATGAAACATACACAAACATAAATAGATTATCAGTAAATGAGAAAAGTCTAAATTTGGTTTATTTGCCAGAACTTTCATGTAATTTCTTTAAGTCATATTCAGGAATAATTCTTTTTTCTTTACAAGTTTTGTTCAGTTCTCCTTCCAGATGATCCCATACTCCTTTAATAATGTTGATGTCTGGGCTCTGGGGGGATTCATCCTATGACCTGTTGCCACTGATTTTCAGTCCAGTTCTTGTGGCATACCTCAGCCTGTTCTCCCTGTTTCCCTTCTAAAGAATAGCTTCTTGACAGCCACCTTTCTATAAAGACNAAAGAATAACTTCTTGACAGCCACCTTTCTATAAAGACCATTTCCTCTCATGTTTTAAGGACACACTGCACACCATGCTGAGATGTGCCAAGTTGCCAAGTTACAAAAATGCTGTTTTCAGTCAGATTGTTTCATCTTTGGCATTTTTTAAAGATGCAACAAAAGAAATGGGAACAAATAGTGCGTCTTTGTAACAGGTCGCTTAAAACAAAAGCCAAAAGCCTAAAGATACCATTTAAAATTGATTCTTTCCTGAGTTGGTTATTATGTATCAACACTGGTTAACCCTTTTTTTACATTATATAATGGAAGGATTTTTACATCAGCGTGAGGAAACTTGGACCAAAAAGTCATTTCTCTGAAAATGTTCGGGTACAATGACTGGCCCGAAAAGAGCGAAGAATCAGCCAATGTCATTAGAGCCCAAAGACTTTTTAAAGAAGCACTACTTAACTTTGGCAGAGTTTCTCAAGGACGTACAACCTAATGCTTCAATTCAGCCTTCATCTTCATCCTGTCTCTTTATTCATACTTGAATAAAGATGTTTGTTTGGGTCTTGTTTTAGTCTTGGAAAACTTTGAAACAGGGTTTACGTTTGTCTTATGCTTCTTCATGTAATCCCAGTTTGAGTTGTTAAGTTCAGGGCTCTGCAAGGTCCAGACTTCCTGCTGCAGGACTCCTTGGTCTTCCTGTGGCTGAAGCCAGATATTTATGGCTGTGTTTGTTTTCCTACTGCAGAATAAATTTAAAAACAATCAGACGCCTCCTTGTTGGCAATGGATCAGAAAATGAAGAGCTGAAATTTTCTCTATAGCTCAGCAAATGTTATGAAAGTCACAACATTTTATGAAGAATATGACGTTCATTGAATAAAAAAAACCTGTTTATTTTTGCTGTTCACTTGTGGCACAGCTGCTCCTCTGGGTTTGCAGAGGTGGACGCTTTTATTTGTGAAACATAAAACAACGTCTAAGGTGTTGTGATTGTACGGGGAATATTAGCTGCCAGCTCTGTCATCTGTAATGTAATCTGGTTTCCGAGGTGCACTTTGCCTGCTTGTTAATCTCTCAGAATGCGGCGCCAGGTGTGAATCCAAACTCTGCATCTCACTGATTGATTTTGCAAACCTGCTGTCATAATGTGCCTTTCAATCTGTCTGATGCGGCTTTTGTTCCCTTCCATGTGTTTATTTTTAGACCCATTGCCAACTCATTATTCACCAATACTTGATCCAGGAAGTTTTGCATCAGTTTATAACACATGCAAACTCTGTTTATCCTCAATTTCTAACATATGGGAACTCCTCTTCAAATGCATACCACCAGTGATCCATCTGTGGTGGTGAGTGGAGTTCAGACTGAGCCGGTAGTAAACAGTGACAGGAAAATGTCACTCTGCAGAACTCTGCAATCAGAAACTAAAACAAACTTAAATTTGAGACTCCTGATTGAGGACAATCTGGAGACTTCCATTTTTGTTATGTTTTTTATGAGGTCATCATGGTGTGATGCTAACTGTACAATAAAAACATTAACTCATGCAACTGCAGAAAGTTTCTTCAAAATTTTCCACATCACCATGGTAACAAATCTTGCATCTGTCATACCAACTCAGGAAATCGTGTACATTCAATATTGATGCTGTGTAGGTACCCAGGATGTTTAAAACTGGCACGACACGCTAATGACTATCTTAAATTTTAACTCAGCTTTTTAATGCAATGTTTCTTTCAAAAATAAGGATAACTCTTTGTTTGTACTTATTTTGAAAGAGAACCTCAAAATTTTTGTTTTGTTTTTGGTTGTTTTATACCAGTGGCTCAGTTAAGCTTCAGACATAAAACATTTTACATGTGGTTTATGAAACAGAAAAAAAACTTTTGCATAAGTCATTTATGAGCTTTTCCAACTTTGCTTAACAAATATCTGTCTGGTGATTTCCTGCTGTTTGTGTTCCATCTACTAAAAGGTCATAATCATAATCTGTACATTGTTTAAAAGTGGATGTAAGGTTGTGTTTCCCAGCATAGAAAACAAATTTGGAGGTTATACACCAGCATTTCCAGGAATTTCCATTACCTAGATTTTATTTACCAGGGTAAAAATATTCCTGATTAACTGCATGGGGAAAGTTTGGGGATGAAAGAAAGTTATTTTTACCAGGTAATGTGGGTGGAAGTACACTGAGGTTTTTTAATATCCTGGGTAAATGAAAAAAGTTCCTGCAGTTGAAAAAGTGCTTTATCGAATTGTAGTGAAGTAATATGACTAAATATTGTTCTTCAAGTATAAAACTGATGTTTGTGTGATTTATCTGCGTATTCCCAGCGTTTGATATTGCTTCAAATCCACCACATTTGAGGAAAAAAATCTTTTACTTCACTAAATATAGTTACCGGTCACTTTATGTCACGTGTGGCGGCGGAGGTGAGGACCCAAATGCAGGCAGGAGGCAGAAAGATGCTGGTATCAGGATTTATTTCCCAACAACTCAGAAACAGGGAAACACTCGTTACAGGGGATGAACCACATATAAGGATCTGACAACCAACATGGAAAACCGTGGGGTATTTATACAGAGTGGGAATAACCAGGAGCAGGTGAATGAGGGAAAGCTACCAACAGGAAACTAAACTAAACATGACCAACACCTAAACTATGATACTAACAGAAACTAAAGATGACAAAAACCAGAACGATAAACCAAAATCATGACAAAACTAACACATGACACGAACCATGATCATGATAGAAGCCAAACCCAAGAACAGCCCATCATGACACTTTATGGTTCAGGATGGAGTTGATTACAATCTGCAGGCCTAAAAGTGAAGGTCCCATCACATCCCACACACTGGACCTTTGAAGCTTCAGTACGGGACTCATATTAGACTTTAAAAAGTTAAATATTACATTTCTCATTATTTTTAGAAATAATAAAATCACATTTTTGCAAAGTTTGAGCAATAACTTTTCAAACTTTGTAATGAACCTACAGTGATATATATATATATATATGTATATAT
>CM047986.1:5163299-5175174 GCA_026261665.1 Melanotaenia duboulayi
ACTGTCCAATCAGGGGCGTGATTCTCCTAATCTTTTATAAGATTTTAATAATGACATTGTGAATGAAAATATAAACCCAGATTGAAAGGTGGGGCAGGTTTCTATTTTCACAATATTGTGTTGTTTGCTGAAATGAGACCTGAAGTGACATCTAATCAGTAGGGATGTCTTTAAGTTTACACTGCTGGTTGAGGTACATGTTGATTGTTGAACATCTCATGCTTTGGTCAGATTGGTCAAACCTGACGACCTTCCTATGGTTCAGTGTTTTTCTCTGTGCGGTTACGCTTGGCTGCCTGTTAGTACAGCGTAAATTATTGAGCATCTTTAGGTCGGATGATCCCCAGACCTTGTACCGACCTCATGAGAGATAAAGAATTAGAGAAAGCAGAAAGAAGTAATTGCACGTCTCATAACTAAAACCTGTTAGAACGGATTAAAAGCTTTTGTCTGTCCTCTTGCATGAAGGTGAACGCCTACTGTGCCCTGTCAGCTGTTCAAAGGCGCTCTATGTTCTCCTCGTGAGTCTGTAATAAAACCCATTTGCCACCAGCCTTGTCCTGGGGGGCATCCACCCTACGGTAAGTGGACAGCTGAATGAAAGGAGGGGCACGGATGACAGCCTCACAGCGCACTTCCTCTGTAGGGACCGTAAAGGAAAAGCTGAGTGACTTTTTTTTCTCTCTACTAAAACCTGGGACGTTCTCCTACAAGCTTTTCTTGTGAATTGAAGTGTGGAAATTGGTTTACTGTGTCTCAGCAGGGTCAACTGGCTGTTGCTCCTTCTGCCACCTGACAGTGACCACCTCACAGCCCAGACAGGAAATGAGAACAGAAGGTGGAGAGTGACAAACCTGATTCTAATTTTATATTCATAGCCTTCGTTTATTGGGAGGTCCTTTTCAATCCTGTGGTGGGGTTAACTCAGCAGGGCCTCTCTTCTTTTCTTCCTCTTCTTGCTGCACATAATTTAAGAGGCAGAGTTACATCCAGCCTCAGGCTGTCTGAGCGTAAATCCATATTGACCTGATGTCTCCATGTTTATGTCTGAAGCCTGCTTCCAGTTTTAATGGGTTAACAGGGCCGTTGGTGGATCTGTACCGTTTAATAACTGCAGATAAAAGCAGCAAACAAAAGATATGACCAAATTATCAAGCAGCAGCCTGCAGCACACTCCTCTGCAGCAAAGTTATTGTACAATCAGGCTGCTGTTAAACGTTCTGTGTAAATAATTTAAGGTTTATTGCTTCTTTTTCCAACTGTGAAGATGTATTTGTTGTTCTTGAGTCCTAAAGAGAGAGGGCAAACTATTGTCGAAGGGATAACGAGTCGTTTTAGAGAACAGGTGGAATTATGGTGATCAGCCAGAAAATTTGAGCCACTAGTACATTAACTTTCAGGTCTCCATTGTTTCATCAAAACAATTCTCACCCCTTGTGGGCATGGACACAGGGCCTCCAAATGGTGCTTGGCACTGGGGCATGGGGGTTGTGGAATGGGGCCTCCATGGGCTGGACTTGTTCCAGCACATCCAAGAAATATTTGATGAAATTGGAATCTGGAGAGTTGGGAGGCTGGCCTCTTTTGTTATGTCCCTTTAAGCTCCTGTTCAGTTTTACTCTAGTGTGGGGGAAACAATTGGAAGAGGCCTTTACTGTCAGAGCACTGTGATGGGGCCAAAATCTGGGGTGATTTCTATGTACAGCCTCAGGGTCATGTCTAAATATACTAGAAGAATTGAAGGTTAAGAGTTTAAAAACTCTAATGTACATTTGTCACTAATAAATGGCTGACTGTGAAAGTGCATTAAAATACATCATTTAATTCAACTGCTGTGAATTGATTCGATTTGATTTTAATTCAGTTTGATTTGATATTGATTCATTTACAGCTAATTGTGTAACACCACCTGCTTTTCTTAGATATTAAAGACATTCACAGGTAAATATTTTTATAGAATGATCAGTGCATATACTTGAAAATAAAAAATCAGTTATCTGGTAGTAATCAGATTACTGTAATAATCTGATTTGACACATCTACATACATCAACAATAGTGTTTCCCAAGACTCAGAGCCAGAAATGCTGTAATGAAAAAAAAAAAAAAAAGATGAACGCATTTCATTCTGTGGAGTCGCTCTAAATATTCTTCAAGTTCAGATCTCAGATAACGTGTTGACGTTAAAATATACAAAGAATATTGGATCCATTTAAAGCTGTGGTAGTATGACTAAAATTCCTACAATGGCGTAGGTTCAGCTTGTTTTGCTGTGTGCGTTGCCGTGGCGACGTGACTATCGGTGTTACACCGGAGCAGGAGAAATACTCCGTCTCCTCCTCAATGGAGCAAGATGCTTCCATCTCCACCTGCCTGAGAGAATTTAGAAAATTCTCATATTTTTGTATGATTTTCAGCTGGTTTACGTGTTTACCGACACATTCTGTCCTCTGACGGAAACCTGTGTGTGTGTGTCTGTGTGTGTGTTCTTGCTGCTGTGGACACAGAGAGCAGCTATGACATGCCGTCATGTAAACCAGATAAATAGATAAACATCAGACTGTTTACTGTTTGATAAAAGGACAGAGTGGAAACCTGTTCTAGAGGAAATGTGACTTTGAATAACCATATCTGATTTATTTTAAACTACGTGCGTGGTGACATCACTTCCTGTTGTTATAGGTTACGGCACCTGTTAGCGTTAGCTGCTAATATGAGTGCCACAGTCTTAGTGCTGGTGGCTAATATGAGCGGTAATACGCTGCAACATAGTTTACAGGTGAATATAATCCACACTGGTGAATGAAAACATTGATTTTGAACAGAGGCAATACAGGAAACAGTTGTGTGTGTATATATGCTAAGATCTCGCCGAGCCTCTGTAAGTCACGCAAGAGCAGGATCACGTTACTAGAAAAGAGGGCATATAAAAAATTGATCTCCAAGTTTTATTAATCGATATTGTATTTAATTTTAATCGATTCAAATCGATGAATTGTATTTTTTTTAAACCCAGCCCTACAGATAAGTTAGATTTTCATGCAGCACAAGCTAGTAGAAAGTCTGAAACTGCATGAATAAGAAGCTTAGTGGAGCATCGAGGCGCTTTCTAATCTTATTCTACTTTGATGTCTTAGTTCCTAGAAATCTTCATCTACACCCTCTCTCTGCATATTAACGTATCTTGGCATAGCTGAGTGAAGCCAGATTCCTCATAAGAGCCTCATTTCTCCCAGATAAGCTGTCTCCGGGCTGCAACATAAAATCTAATACAAAGCATGTTTTAGTTTAATAGTTTTTCTGATAATCTATCATGTTGTGGTTGTAAGAAAGTCTAAGTCAGTTGAGAGCCTCCTGATGAAAGATGAGAAGTTGTATTAACAGTTAATTCCACAAGTTATGAAACTAATAGCAGCTGAGCGATTACACTCTACAACAATGTTATTAGCAAAGTCAGGAGGGAGAGTTTTTGACGTGCTTTTAGCTGTGAAGCTGGCTGAGCCTCATAACAGCCTCTCCAAGCCCCTTATTACCAGGCAACATGCGGTGATTTGCATTACAGAGTTTTCTTCTTGTTGTGCTTTCTCTAATTAACATACCAGAAGAACCCCACCCAGCATTGTTCTACAGGGAAGTTAAACAGTACGGGGTGGTCAGGCCAAGCTTTGGATATCTGCTTCTGCAGACCACCCAGAGTTTACATCTGACCTCTCCTCACCCCTGCACCTCCCCCGACTCTTTGGCTTCAAAGAGATGATCCAGACGTCGGTCAATGCGATGAGTAGAGCATGCTAACATTAGGACTGAGTTAACAGTGACAGAGCTTTCTTTACGTGGATTACTGAACACACTACTCACAACTGTAGACAACACATTGTTTTGTTGATTTATTTTTCATCTATATGTTCAGCAGCCTTTAATCAGCAATTAAAAGCACTTGGGTGTCTAAAAAAAAACAGTTACGCAGCAGAAGCCAGTCTTATGGCAAAGAAAGTACACCTTCCTTCAGTTCAATGTTTTAGGTATCAGGCTAAATAAAAATCTGTTCCTTGTCAAGTATTAATTAAAATGAGCTAACTACAGCCTGATACAGCAAACACAGCAGGTGTGACTTTGCAAGAAAACATTTAAAATTGTTGCCAAGTTTCTCAGGAGTGGATGTTCGAGCAAGTTCACCCCAAGATCAAAGGAACTGATAAAATAATAAAAAAAAGAAAAGACATGTCTCAGTCTCTACATGCTTCGTTTAGCAAGATAAATGTTAAACTTCTCTCTAAAAAGGTAACACAGCTTAGTTTGTAAATCTGTATCTGAATAAACTACAAGACTTCTGAAACAATGTCCTTTGGACAGACCAGACCAAAGTGGAGATGTTTGGAGAACACAGCATATCAGCACAAACACTTTACACCATCTGTCAGCACGGTGGTGGAGGGATGAATAGATGGGATTGTTTGCAGCCACAGGACCAGGACTGCAGTCATTGAGTGGACCATGAACTCCTCTGGACACCAAATTATTCAGGAGTTGAGACAGCTCGTACATGGCTGAAATTGATTCCTTCATCAGGACAATGATCCCAAACACAGCTGGAAAAAGAAAATGTTCAAGGAGTTGCAATGGTCCAGACCTCGAGCTGATGGAAAATGCGCTCATAAATGGAACTTTAAGAGAGCTGTGTGTAAAAGGTTGTCTATAAATTTCAATAAGCTGAAGCAATATAAAGGAGAGTGGGCCAGATTTTCTCCTCAGAAATCTGAGAGGCTGATAACATCAAGCAGAAAACCATCAGCTCAGGTTGTTCCTGCTAAACGTGGTTCTAAAACATTTTTTTTCCAAACACTTCTATGTTTTTGTTAAATTAATACTGACAGACTAATCAAATCAAATCAAATTTATTTGTATAGCCCTATATCACAACAAGTTGTCTCAGAGGACTGTACAGAAGATGTATATATGAACAATAAACAGAAGCAGTGCAGACAATAAACAACATGAATGTACAATTAAAAATAAACACACAAACAAAAGGACTGTCCCAGCACATCCCCTGTCCTTAGACCCTCCATCGCGGTAAGGAAAAACTCGAAAACCCATCTTTGGGAAAAATGAGAAACCTTAGGGAGACCCACAGGATGAGAGAGATCCACCCCCACGTGTTGCTTTTTCTTTAAGGTTGTATTTACCTCATTTTAGCTTCCAGTGAAGATTAAAATATTAATGAATTGATTAATTAAAAATGTTCTGACACATTAAGTCTTCAAATGAAAAGGGAGTGCACTCTCTTTTTCACATGACTGTCAAACATATGGTTAAAAATAAATGACATCTAAATAAATAATAATAGATAAAGATACAAAAACAATATCAAAATGATTAAAGAGCAATAAAACTTCCAAAGGAAAAACCTAATAAATAAATATGCTCTGAAAGTGTGTACATGTCATCCTCCTCTCTGATCCTCAGACTGCTCCAGCAGCTCAGAACATAGAAGCTAAAATCTGCAGCAGCAGGACTTTTTGGCTTTCACTGCAGAAAAAACAGAGACTTGTGCAGAGGACCTAAGAGGCCCTCTTTTTACATTCAACAAAAACACCACTTTAGTGTGGCAGACGTCATGTAGAACCAATGCAGTCAGTCCAAAAAGCTTTACTTTGATACCAAGCGCGTGCGCCGTAGCGCTCATCTTTAAGCAGTAGTGTGTTTAATTGATAACCTGCAGCCATAGAGTGTGTCACCCTGTCCCTTCTAAATATCAGTAATGATTCATGTCCATGTTGACATGACCATCATTTAACTGATGTTTTTACATGAAAAACCATTTTCACAGTAAACATTTTACTTATCACAGCATGAAAAGCATAGTTGTAATTCTGATGGTCGACTAGTCACCGACTATTAAAACGACTAGTCCACCAATCGGATTCTGTTTCTCATAATTATTAAATGGATCTTATTTCACTTTCAGCTTTGAAATCTTGCATGAGGTTGTTATGTAAGTCCAACGTGCCTCGTCTTTAAATGTTTGCGCATTGCAGACGTACTTCCGTGGTACACATTTGACGTCCTCTGCCGCCCACATGTAATTAATTAATTTCGTAAGTTTAACGTGAAGTTATTTCAGACTTTTGACGTCCTCTGCCGCCATTTTATTCCCTGGCGGACTTTATTTCATATGCAACTCTCAGCAGAGATAAGAAGAGAAGACGATGTCTCACTCTGTAGGTTTTTTTTTTTTTTTTTTTTTGGCGACAGTAGTCGACAGGTACATTCGTTGTCGACTATTTATTGTCGGCTATGGTCGACAAAGTCGAGTAATTGTTGCAGCCCTAGTTGTAATGACTTACGGCAACAGCGGGACCAGGACTGAGAAAAGGCTCTGGCTCTGTTTTCACACATGCACTGCAGCCGTGAAACTTTGAAGAGGTTTTCAGGAGGGGCTGCATCTGAAAACAAACATATTGCAACATCAAATACAGATTGGCCTTGTGAAATGGTGTAGCAGTCGGCAACACAGAGCTTTTTCTCTGAAAACTCTTGCTAGCTGCGGTAGAAAACAACACTAAGTTACACAGAGGTGAACCACAACAATAAGGCTACATCCACACGGAGACTAAACCGTTCCTTCAGGACAGAATCGTCTCAAGAAATGTGTGCTTCCACACAAAACCACAGAAAACCCTCTAATATAGAAGTCAGCCCAGTAAGTGGAGCTATAATGTATAATAAATATATAATAAAATATAATAAACTTGTGTAATGTAAACAGACATATGAAGAAGATAATGGTTGAGAGACAAGCTGAAAAGGAGATGCTTGCATTGATATTGGATTTCTGCAGCACAAACACAACACTGTAATCCTCCATTGTTGTAGCTGTTGGTGGAGTTAGTGTAGGTTAAAGGAGAGGTGGTGCTGTGGCGCTAGAAGTTCAGAGAAGACGCGTATGCATTTTAAACACGGAAATGAAACTGGTGCTTTCAGACAGATTGACTTTGAGACCCGGGCTTCCACAAAGCCCTTTCCTTGGAGACAAAATGACCTAATAATAAAGAACTTTAGCAGAAACACCTAAACTCCTCCTGGTGTTGTTGAAAACAAACTTGGGTTCATCCAATTTTACAAACAAGGAACCAGCCTGGTGAATATCATCATTTGATGGTGGACCTCAAGGCTGATCCAGATAAATCCCGGACCTACGTTCAGATAAATTCACCCTGGTCCCGTGATATACATCTCTATGATCTTTGCATGAAATATTGTAAAGTATGGGGAAGTCAGACACAGCTAAAATGATAAGTGTTTACAGACTGCACCGTCTAGCCTGCTCTCAGTTCATTGGTCAGTCAGTGAAACCCTCGCTGGTTGGTTTTAATGCCATGCGACAGCGACAAAAATTGAACACTTTGCTATTTTCTTGCATCGCAAGCCCGTGTGCGTGTCTACATGAACGAGCGAAACATTTCACATGCACAAATGTTGCCTGGCGCTCGGCTGGAGGAGGGCAGCGATTTTTGCATCATCGTGCAAGCTTCATGAAATGAGAAGGAGCGATGTCGCCTCCCTGTTTTTCGAGCACCTTTGTCTGTTTAAATTTATAATTTCTACTTGACAGCAGAGCTTCTTGTAATGAACTGTTTTATTTTTAAATGACACAAAACAATATTCATGTGCAGTAAATATGAAAATGTGTAAATCTACCTGTTCAAGTTCTTTCCTTTTCATGTTTTCTACCTAATAAATAATTTTAAATTGAGTTGAAGTAGTCCTGCTAGAGAACACCGTAGTAATGAATATGATTCACAGTGGTTCTACCAGGTTATCGGGCCTTCCTGCCTGCATGCACTTCATCAGGGTTCAGCACTTCAAGCAACCTTAAGCCTGGTACAAACATAACAATGTTTTAAATCTTATGAGAGTCTTTATCGATTCGAGACCTCACACGTGAAGATTAAACATCAGGCATTAAACAGTTTTGATCATAATGTGTGTGGTGTGTACCGATAATCTACTCACAGAGCAACACACACATAACGATGCTGTCCTGCAACTCATCCACAATCCAGTCCTCCGAGCCGGACGAACGTTGAAACAAAGAAGAAGAAACATAGTAACAATCAGAAAACACAACACACAGCATGGAAGAGGATATATAGGACGAAGGAAAGATGGTGGTCTTGGGACTATTGTTAACAGAAAAAGCCAGAACTGAAAAAAATAATTGACTGGAGACGGCGTGAACACGKACTGTATTTACTTCCTTGTTCCCCAGCCAGCTCGCTCTCTGATTGGCTACATTCTGTACCACGTCACCATTCACGCAGTCACAGTGCACGAGTCGTCGGCGTTCCTCAGAAATCGGCTCTGAAATATTGAACATGTTCAATATTCCCGATTGTCGGCTATGACCCGTTTCGGAGTGAATTATCGGGACAAATCGGCTCGTAACACACCTCAGACCAAATGATGATTGGACAGGGAAATCCCATGATGATCGGGCGTTTGCCGTCCGAGGTTGGAAAGAGGCAAAATCGGGACAAAAACAGCCCAGAAATCGTTATGTGTGTACCAGGCTTAAAATGAACCAAACCACGTTTTAAGGAAGAAAAAGCTCTAGATTTATAACTACATTAAACTTTTATAAGAAAAATGAAGGTTAAACATTTAAGCTCTCTGCCAACTTGCAAGTGAAAACAGATTCATCACAAACAACTGATATCAGACAGTGGGGTGTTTTTGTCGTCTAATAATGCTCCAGCACTTTGCCGCAAGTTTATGAAGAGTCATATACAATAAAGAAGCTGATGCCGCAGGTCTTATATGCCAGAATAATAATTCAGCTTCAGTTAATGGGCCGTTTACAGTTTTAAAAGCATAAGGGGAACATTTTTGCTGAAGTGCTAAATGTCAACAGAAGACAATGGGAAGTTGGAAGATGGTGTGTTCATGTTTTACAGCTGGAAACAAACTCGAAGCTGAGCAGCTGTTTTTTCCAACCTCAGTCTGTCTGAGGCAACCTGTGTGTGTGTTTTTACAGCAGCAGGAACTACTAACAGCAATGTGACTGCAGTATCACATTGTTCTCCTTTTATACAGAGAAACAAAATGATTCATCATGGACAAAAAGGAAGAAATACACATAAACATCCTAAATTTAAAGTAGAACTGGCTGATAATGTCAAATCATTATCAAGGTATTGGTATGGTATGCCTCCTGAATATTAATGATTTGGATCACCAGCTAAGGAGTCTCAGAGAGTTTGGATATAAAAAGAAGTAGTGCCGTGGGGATGCTGCTGGCAGAGTTTGATGCTGCAGAAGTGTGTCTGTAGTAAACAATCTGCAGCTTCCACCTCTGGGCAGCGTGTCGCCTACAGCACTGACGTTGCTATGAATTATAGACTGAAGTGAAAACCCTGGTATCTCTCAAACTGCCACGTTCCACTGACCCACATCTGCTGGTTATATTTTTTTATCTTTTTATTGTTTGTGAGCTTTGTGTTTACATGGATTGTGGAAAGTGTAACATTAAACATTAAACATTGCAAGATGAAATTACATGTGCGTACAATGTGAGATGCATCCCTGTCCTTCTACTGAAGGTGGCTGGACATTTAGTATGTGGAGCAGCCAAACTCTGTCCAAAGTTCAAAGCTGCAGCAGTACTGAGCATAAGGTGGACAACAAGGAGGACAACTGAGTCTTTCCTCAAATCTGGAGTTAAATTTCACTTTTGTTCAGGCAAATCAGGATGGAACATGCTCATGACAAGCCCTATTGCCAGGGTATCTGCTTGACCCCCACGTTGTTACCACAGCAACCCATGCAGACACATTGATGTTTGAAATGCAGACCCAAGCTGATCACATACAAATAAGACTGTGGACAATTTGTCTCAAAGATCTGATTTAAGAATCAAGTCTGTTTTTCCTGCAGTCTGGACAGCCTGCAGCTTATATTCTTTCCATCAGTCTTTTCCTGCATCGGGTGACCTCATACTAGGGGTGAAAATCTTTGGGCACATCACGATTGGATTTAAGAAGAGGATGTCTTCTCTAAATCATTGGTGCTGAGATGTTGGCTAGACAGGTTTACCTTTTTGAAGCCATGAATGTGGTGAAGGGAAATTATGAATAGGTTCTGAGGTACAAATCAGAGCAGGACCTTTCTCTAATCCGATGGTTGACAGGTGAAAGGAAGGATTTATATGCAGGGGCGGGTCTAGAAAGGTTTTGATGTGGGGGGCAGGCAGGGCCACTGACCAGGAAAAGGGTGGCACATATCAGAATTTTTTTAGTAAATAATTAGCTGATCCTTAAGCCACGTGTCAAAGACCGAGGGCCAAACCCAGCCTGTGAATGAATTATTTTTGGCCCGCACGATCATATATAATTACAATTAGAGCTGGCCCGCTGATAGAGCGCACACACCACCATAATACTACAAATCCCACAATGCACTGCCAATGTTGGCGCGTCAATCACAGGCCCATGAGCACATACCTTACTCGTTCTGAGCTGCTCACCTTGGCATGTTAAATTTGGTAAAAGAAACAGCCAATGGTATTTTTCATTGTTGATGTAGAACAACATATATAAGTGCATTGCTGCTTCTGTAGTCATGGAGTATGTAAATTTCTGTAAAGAAGTGATGGTTAAATTTAATTGTTAGACATGTGACAAATTTCAGCCTTTGTCAGACTTGATAGAAGTCTAATCAGATGTATTGAACAGTGATGGATGTTCCCCTGTCTGAACTGAGCTTGCATCCGCTGCTGGCTTGACTGTACTGAGGCATTCCAGTACAGAACAGCTACCGGCTACTGGTTATTTGACCCAATTACTTGCATTGGTGTTTGCACTATATTTCTGAGTATATATTTAGACTGAACTGTTAACGTGCCAAACCATGCAGCCATTACGTAACTGATGATGGTACCAAGAACAGCACTTTAGAAAAGGAGCATGATCTCAGATCGGACCCCAAACAACCTGAGTCTGTGTAAGAAATGAAGCCTTTGAGCTGGTCTGCAGCACAGATAATTAACATGGACATTCCAACACAGGGTATTCAGCTTCTATGCTCCACATGTCTGGCAACAAACTCCCAGAAAGCCTCAGATCAGCTGAAACACTCAGTTTATTTAATTTCTGCATCTGTTTCTTTTAAGGTTGAATTTTGTAAAACGTGATTATGTTTTAATACTGTTTTTATCCAGTGTCCTTTTTCCTTGTTCTTATGTTTTTAATGTTAAATTATGCTATTATGCTATAAGCTATTTTTAAAATAATCTCTTGCACATTTTAAAGTGGACATATGTTTTTAAATCCTTCCTTTTCCAGAGTAAATCATTAATTTATGGGCTATATATAAAGTAAAACCCTAATGCTTTGGTCTGACTTCCTAGTTATAATAGCTCCACACACCCTTTGTTAACCCTGTTCTGAGGCGCGTCTTTAGAGTGACTTGTTTTGGTCTCTTTAAATGTGAATGAGGCATTTCATGCCCCGCCTCCCTCCAGGTCCAAAGATTTCCACTCCACCCCATTCGGCCATATTTGTAGTTTGATAGCAGTGATACAATATCTACCGGCAGAGAAGTGTTTTATTGGCAAGTTGACTAGAGATGTCAACAACAGAAAACGTGTCCATCCAGCCTTACATATTCGAGTCCTCCTCTCTCCTTTTCTGTTCGTCCCCCACTAATAAGTTCTCCACACACTTCCATGTATTTTTCATCATCCCATGCAGTCTCTACCAGCTGTTGTCCCCCCCACCCCCAACACTACATTTTCCACACTGCCACAATATGAATAAGATAAACAAGGCTCCGACCTTACCACTACAGAAAACGGCAAAAACAAAGCCAAATAATTT
>CM047986.1:5188777-5207634 GCA_026261665.1 Melanotaenia duboulayi
CAATAGTACAGGTGTTTGTAGTAGCTTAGAAAATATGTTCGCTAGATGGATGAGTTATCTGATTAACTGTCTACATCAGTAGTTTTATGCCGTTTGAAAAACACCATGTGCAAAGATTTTTAGTCAGTGTTGCTTAAAGAAAGGATTTCTGGCAGTTTCTTTTTTTCTTTTTGTGATATTACACAATTTTAAGACAAGTTTGGTTTTGATCTGGCTGTTAGCAGGAACATCTGGGCAAGTCCTTGCATGTCTTCTCCATTTTGCACTCCCTCTAATGCTCCTGCAGGTGTGTCAAATATTAATAACACAAAACAAAAATGTAAGGCCAGCCTGCAGGCTGCTCATGACAGTCACTGGTGTCCCCTACAGATGCACATTTTAATGGTCAACAAGTGAAGCTCGGAAAGTCTCTGAAAGCCACTTTTAAGAATTGGTCAGCACAGGTTTGTTATTTGTTATTCTGACAAATCAGTGACAATTTCTGTTGAAAACTAAAATCTCATCAAACCTGATGACATTTGTTACGGGGAATATAAATGGTATAAAGAGTAATGAGGCATGGATGTTTCTCTTCAGTTCATCTTCTACATGAGGAATACAAAACTTTATTCAGGAAATAAAGTAAGTAAGGAAACGGATCAAGGGTCACTTAAACAGTAGAACTCACGGCTACAATTAATAGTAAAAGTAAGAACATTTCCACATGCACAGTGTAAAGGGAACTTGAGGGACTGGGATCGAACAGCTGTGTAGCCATAAGAAAACCACTAATCAGTGAGGCTAACCAGAGAAAAAGGCTTCAATTTGCTAGGGAGCATAAAGACTGGACTCTGGAGCACTGGGAGGTCATGTGGTCTGATGAGTCCAGATTTACCTTGTTCCAGAGTGATGGGAGCATCGGGGTAAGAAAAGAGGTAGATGAAGTGATGCAGCCATCATGCCTAGTACTACTGTACAGACAGTCTATACTGTGGGGTTGCTGCAGTTGGTCAGGTCTAGGTTCAGGTCTAGGTTCAGCAACATTATGAGTCCAAAGAATGACGTCAGCTGATACCTGAATATACTGAATGAGCAGGTTTTTTCATCTTCCCTGACATATGAACATACGCCAAGATCACAGAATTAATTAAATTTAGATTCAGGGGGTGAAAATTATGCTAAAACACACAAGTACGCTTCACAGCCAAGTGAACTATACAAGTTGGTTGATTTCTTATATTTTTAAATGTAAACTTGTTATAGTATCCATTATACAGTGATCTTAGACTTTTAGCCCTCCATCTTTGTAAGGACAAGATGTAGTTTGGTGAAGTCGTGCTGTATGTCCTGGTCAGCATGGATGAGGTGAGCTCTGGTATTTGTCCATATTAATCAGGTTCAGCTCCTTTTTTCCCTGAAAAATATATTTGCATGACAAGAGTAAAGAAAGAGCTATTGTGTTTGGCCAAAACTTGATTTTTGAAAATGCATATTAACCCTTTAATGTTTGCACTAAGAAAAAAGCTGTGGAAAAATATTTCTTTGCACTTTTTCATTTTCTTGGGAAAATAATAAGTAGAATCAGTTTTCTTTAACAAATGGTTGAAGTAACAGTAAATAATGAAAAAACAATAGTTAAATGCTGAAAACTGGAAACAGGAATTTGATTTGATATCTGATATCTGTACAGCACTTTGGGTACCCTGGCGTATGAGAAGCTGCTATATAAATAAAGGTTGATTGATTGATTGAAATATCCAAGCGGTGGCGAGGACTCAGGCAGGTCCACGTCCACAAANAATATCCAAGCCAAGTGGTGGTGAGGACTCAGGCAGGTCCACGTCCACAAATCAATAAGATCCATAGTCATGAAAACTTTTCTCTTCCAAACAGGATAACAGGCAGTTATTTGCACGAAATTCAAGCTTTCCAAACCAGACTAACACACACAGATAACAGTGTTTGATTAAATCCCGCCTGCATACACTCACATGGTGTTAGGATAGTTTCACATACCTTGTTTTCTATTGATTTCCTATATTAAACTTCAAAATCCACATAAAAGTATTCTGGTGGAAACTGGTCAGCTTTGGTTCTGAATCCGTCCTCCTCTCGCTGCTCACACACTGTTGTACTGACACCAGAATCCATAGTGTTGAGGTCTGAGACCATGGAGGGGGAGTCTTTGTTGTATGTCTGAGCTAAAAGGGGATTTTCATTTCAAAGCTCTCACTCAGCTCTGCAGCCGAGTGTCTGACCCTTGTGAATTATGTGCAGTGAGATCAGTGTGGCAGATAGATCCTGGGAATAATAATAACATCCTATTTCTGGAGGAGGACTCTGCAAACTAGAGAGGCCCATTATCTGCGATTAGCTCTCTGCTTTGCCCTTTTTGTACACAGATCAGCTTTTTTTTTTCTTCTTAAAGACTCTTGGCCTCCTTTGCTTCCTCCTCTCCCTCCTCCAGTGGCAGGGTGTGGCGATCTGCTGCTTTTGGAATAATTGACTGAACAACAGATCGCTGACTCTCAGGAGATTCTGGCTGGTTTTGGAGTCGTTCCAGAGCCAGTTCACGAGGAACGAGAAGAGTTCACAGCATGCTGCGATCTTTAATCTCTCCAAGGTTTTGGTTTTGAGGTCACAAAACAGTAAAGAAGGTTGAACACAAACATGGGGAATAAAATTGCACAGCTACAGAGCAGCTGAGATGGAGTGGAGAAGCTGCAAATGGGAGAGATGGAGGGAGTCTGATGGAAAATGAAGATGGGATTGAGAAATAATAAAGAGGAGATTGAAGTGGGGAGATTGTCTGTTTTGTTGCTGAGAGGAAAAGACGAAACAAGTCATTTATCAGAAGCCTTACTGCAGGTCATACTGAGGCCTCACTTTCCTGTTTTTTGCTAATGTGAATGTAGAGAAAGTATGTGCATGTTTTGGTGTGCAGAGACATGATTGAGCCACCCGCTTCGTTAATTCCCTCACCAACGTTATCTCTGAAAATATGCCTGTAGGAATTTACTTCTGGTTTTGACAAGGAGATTATTTTTGCAGTGGTGGAGCTGCAGGGCTTCAGAGTGCTGAGTGCTGAGCTGGTGTAACAAACTCTTTGGCATTTAACCAACGCACACATATACACACACATCCTCAGCTAGTCCTGTAATATGTAGACCAGCTGACATTTGGAAAAACCCAGCACGGCGTATAACTCCTCCAGTTGTAATGTATTGTTGTGGAAGCTGTGTAAGTGGCAGTAATCACTGAGCTGAGCTCGGCTGCAGCACGAGAAAAATAAGTTTTAAACCAGACTCAGACACTCACAGAGGACGTGGGTCAGTGATTAATACTTCATAAGAAGACATCAAAGATTTACAGTAGCCCGAATGTTTCCGACCACCAAGATGAGCCTGGAAAAGAGACAACAGCAGCTTCAGGCAGGTTTTCTCCTGCAGCAGATGCTGAAATGAAACCAGGAGAGACCTAAATTTAATCCAGAATTTTTCCCAAATGAGCTTTGTGTCTGTACATTCGTTCCACCTTCTGTTGATGTGTTGTAGATGGATATTTGAAAGAACAGTTTGATCCTATGGTGCCTGGAACACGGGTTCAAACAGCTCTGACTGAACTCATGCTGTCCTCAACTCTGTTTATGAACAGCTGCACCTCTGTGTTGTGGAAAAAATCAATTATTTATTTATTTATTTACATTTTCATAGAAATTGTGTATAATGAATTACTGAAAATATGAATTTGTCATATTACATCACAAATCATTCATTTCATTCATTCATTCATTCATTCATTCATTCATTCATTCATTCATACTGGTGCATCATACCTGAAGAAATTTATTCACATTTTGATTTTTGAACACCATTTCTTGAGGCCATACCTGTGTATATTAATGATCTTCAAACTAGGTTTGATGGCAGAAAACTCAACTGAGTTGGACCCACTTTTACCATCAGAACCGCCTTAATTCTTGGTGTCATAGATCCAACAAGGTATCGCAATCATTACTCAGAGGTTTTGCTCCATATTGACACCATCACACAGTTGCAGGGAAGGACATGGTCAGCAACAATACTCGGGTAGGCTGTGCTGGTTAAACTATTCCACGTTGGTACTAAGAGGCCCAAAGTGGGCCAAATAAATATCCCTCACACACCAGCAGCCTGAACCATTTATAGATCTGTGCTTTCATGTTGTTTCCACCAAATTCTGACACCTGAATGTGGAGCTAATGGAGACTCATCAGACCAGCAACGTTTCTCCATCTTCTATTGTCCGATGTTGGTGAGCGTGTGTGAATTGTAGCCTCAGTTTCCTGTTCTTAGCTGACAGGAGGCACCCGGTGGGGCCTTCTGCTGCTGTCGCCCCCATTCTCCTCTGACGTCTGACATCAAGACACCTGGTCTAGACAGCTGCTGCTCACTGGATATTTTCTCTTCTTCAGTCCATTCTCTGGAAACCCTAGAGTTGGTTGTGTGTAAAAATCCCAGTAAATATTCAGACCAACAATAACGCCGTGTTCATAGTGACTTAAATCTCCTTTCTTCCTCAATTTGATCTTCATCAAGTCGTCTTCACCATGTCTACATGACGAAATGTGTTGACCTGCAGCCATGTTATTGGCTGATTAGATATGAGACCTGCTTCAAGGTTGGACGTGTTGCGTGTTCAGAGATGCTATTCTGTAGACCTTGGTTGGAACCAGTGATGATTTGACTACCAGTTTCCTAATCTGGCCATTTTCCTCTGACCTCTGACCCAGAGAACTGCTGTTCACTGAATATTTTTCTCCTTTTCAGACCGTTCTCTGGAAACCATAGAGATAGTTGTGTGTGAAAATTCCAGTAGATCAGCAGTTTCTTAAATACTCAGACCAACAACCATGCCACTTTCAGAGTCACTTAAATCCCATGTTCTCCCTTCACTGCCACATAGAAGTGAAATGTTAATACAACTAGCATGAAGGCTATTTACATAAAAACAGGAAAGAAAATGAAAAGGTGAAAATTATGACTGAAGATAAGAAAGTACTGCTTAAAAAGGCTTGTAAAACTGATAATGTCCAAAATTGAACATGAAGTTGTTTACTCTAATCCACAAAAATGTCTTCAGTTCTGATGTTTAGTCCTATCCCAAGAGACTGACGATACCTGTCCACAGGATATGAATAATGGTAACTCTAACGAGACGTCGGGACAGACACGACTTTCAACTATAGTCGTAAACTCTGAACTAGGCCTGGGTATCGTCACTAATTTCCTGAATCGATTCGATTCAACAGCCTGCTTTGATTCAATTTTGATTACAACCGACTGGATATCGATTCATTTACAGCTTTATTTAAATATTAAAGACTTTCTTATATAATTTTTTTTTAAAACACTGAGTGCATTTACTTGNCTTTTTTTTAAAACACTGAATGCATTTACTTGAAAATCAAAATTTGAGTATCTGGGAGTAATCAGATAACTTTAATATCTGATCTAACACATCTACATACATCTACTTTCTGAAGTACCATAACAGTATGGGTTTGTTTTTTTTTTCCCAAACTAGGCGTTTTGAATGTCTTTGCAAAGAATCGGATGTCTGAAGGCAAACCCAAGTGATACAAAAGCTACGCAGTAGTTCTTCTACTGCACAGGTTTTCCTGCTCATCTCAATGAGGAATTAGTCCTGGTTAACATTCAGAAATTTAAAAAAAAGAAAGAAAATTCAGTGTTTCCTAAAGATTAATCCAGAAAATGCTCTGAACAGCAGCATGGTTTACCCTGCATGTTTGAGATTCGGTTCAATCGGCTAAAATCGTGTCTCACAGGAGGAATTTTTATCGTTTCTGTTGAGGACCATACTCATAATTTTTTATTTGTCCAACTGTGTCTGCTTTGTAAACAGGTTTCTGTTATTGTTCCACAGTAACACTTGTGTCCGGTGACAGCCTTCAAGTAGAGTTGGGACAGAAGGTGATGTCCTTTATTTTGGCAGGAACTTCCTGTCCAGCTATCCAGTAAGGAAATAGAGAACAGAAACAGCGTCTTCCTCTCAGCATCCACATCAAGAAACAAATAAAACTTCAGTCGTCACTCAAAGTCTGAACTTTTTTTGCACCGTTTCTGCAGAGTAAGAAATGGCATCTGATTGGCTCCCGGTTTCCACTATCTCATCCTGTGGTCTGCTGCTGGATCATGGAGTCTGCATTCCTCACCTCCTCCCCTGACCTCCCCCGTCCTCACTCCTCCTTCATATCCTGTCATTCCACACATTTCTTTACATTCTGCTGAAGCCCAAAGCCGAGCCGTGAGATCACCTTTCCTTTGTTGACTTCAAAGCTGCATCCGAATGCGTGTCTCCACCTCCGTCTGCGTCAGGATCAGTTTATCTTGTACACTGAATATTTTTAGAAGAGCCATTTTTGGGAAGTTTTGGCCAGTGGGGAAGGGATGGTGCATGTAAATCTTAATAAAGTTGGACATTTTGTGTGTCCTTCTTCGAAAAGACTCGGATGGTTTAGACTTGTAATTTAATATTTATTTTAAGTTTGTAGTTGTATCAGGATGTTTTCATGATGTCTAGGCTTTAAATGAAGGGACATAACTGCAGTGGTCAGCGCCAAGAGTCTGGCTCAACCTAACTTAGCATTTCCTGTTTAATATTGTGTTTCATTGTTGTTTGTTGCTGTTCGAGAGCTAAACAAATAAAGACAGGCTGTGCCATGCAGTTTGTCGTTACATGCATACACGTACAGATGTGTGTGCACCTGTAAATGTGTTGCATGGGGTAATACATGTATGGCAGTGTTAAATGACTTATATGTGCAAATCCGCGATGACACCGTGCAGGTCGTCTCTGCTGCAGGAGCAGCCCGAGTCTTCGCAGCATTTTCTTTTCCCACCATCAGCAGTCATCTGGGCAGAATTGACAGAGACAGAAAGGTTACGGGGGCCGAGGGGAGGAGCCGGCTCCTGTCCAGACCAGTTAAACCCAAACAAACAGGAGCCACTTTGGCATGACTCATTGTTCTATTTTTTCCTCGCATGCTGCAAAATGATGTTGAGATGAGTCTAAAACTTCTCCGAAAGAGCTGTAGAAGACTAAATCCTGAGTAATCTCAGGAGAGTCTGCACATTCTTC
This sequence comes from Melanotaenia duboulayi, assembly GCA_026261665.1. NCBI lineage: Eukaryota > Metazoa > Chordata > Actinopteri > Atheriniformes > Melanotaeniidae > Melanotaenia > Melanotaenia duboulayi. The sequence goes on from CM047986.1 coordinate 5,195,897, forward strand.
TTTTTTTTTTTTCATGTTGGGCAAAACGTCTGGATGTTTTAGTGCTCTGCATCTCCTCAGTTGTGTCTGTCAGTGTTAATTAACGGTTTTCTTTCCCTCAGTTCAGATGTCAACACCAGGTTTTTCCTTTTGTTTCCAGCAGGAAACATTTGAAAAATGCACAAGGCTGAGATTTGTGGAGGCAGGATGTAGGAAATAATAGGATGAAGTCAGAGGAATGAAACCTGCTGATGTTCGTTTATTAGTCTCTTTGATGTGCACGCTTTCAAGAAATGTTCCATCTTCTTTCTATTCCCCGTCATCCTGTCTTACCTGGTCTGCTGACTGCTGTCAGAGCTCACGTTGGGCTTGTTCAGGCCACATCTTTTCCAGAACCAGAATTGATTGTGTTCTTTCTCTGCAGGCTCTGTTGAAGATGGACTGTCAGGGCCTGGTGGCCAGACTGGTCATGGACTTCGTCCTCCTGACCACTGCCGTGGAGGTGGCCGGACGCTGGAGGGAGCTGGCTGAGAGGCTCGCCAAGGTTTCACGCCAGCAGATGGACGCTTATGAGGCGCCGCACAGGGACAAGAACGGGGTGGTGGACAGCGAGGTACACCTACCTTACAGCAGATAACTGCTGTCCCAGATTACCGGGCATGTTTTATCATATTTTATTAGTATTTCCATGTGCATCACCAGTGCTTCCAACTGAAAATATGAGGAGATTCACTTATATAAACTATTTTTTGAGCTTTACTGAATTAATGATAAATAAGTGATTCAGTCATCAACAGAAAACACATTTTCCAACAAATGTCTGGCTTTCTTTAAGATATTTTCACATCAACCTCTTCTTGAGGCCTATTTTTCTGCCTCTTGTTTGAAATGAGATGAAATAAATGTGTCTTCACAGCCAGAAAGGCCATATGTGTTACTGTGTCAGAGCAAATTCACCTGGAACACAGCACAACAGTACAAATTTCATGAAGGAATTAGTAATGTTTAAGGAATTGTGCAAAAATAAGAGATAAAAGAGAGGAGATAGAGAATATAGAAGGAGAAGAGGACATCATCAACTANAAGTGAACCTGAGCAGTTTCACAGATGCTTAAATAGAAGGAGAAGAGGACATCATCAACTAATTCTATATCCTGTCCTACATCATAGAAGCTGGAATGGAGTATGACAATACGGTCTACATGAGCTTATATATTTTTTCAAAAATTCCAAAAAATGTTGTACATTAGTAGATTGTTTAAGGTTTGTTTCCTGTCTGCAGGCCATGTGGAAGCCGGCGTACGACTTCCTGGTCACATGGGCCGCTCAGATCGGCGACAGCTACAGAGACGTGATCCAGGAGCTGCACATGGGCCTGGATAAGATGAAGAGCCCCATCACCAAACGCTGGAAGCATCTGACCGGCACGCTCATCCTGGTCAACTGCCTGGATGCGCTGCGGAGCTCCGCCTTCAGCCCCGCTGCTCAGGAAGACTACGCCATCTGAACTGTGTTTTAGCCCAAACCAGCTCACCTCAGTCCTCTGGAACATCCCTCAAAACATGACGCGGTCTGAAATGCTGCTTTTCAGCTGTCAGTTGGCCCTGAACCAGCGTTGTGGTTTTGCTCCTGCTGCGTTGCCTTCAGCTCTTCAGGGGGAGACGACCTGACCGCCCCCCTAACAACACAGCACTGTTTGCGGCTCACTGTTACCCCCAGACTCCCAGCAGCTCTCGTCTTGCACAGTTATGTATTTTTGTACTCCAGTTATGGCACAGCATTTTTGTACAGCAACACTTTTGGTTAAAAACTGTGGGTTGATCACCAAGAAAGACATTTTTACAAAAACAGACATTTTCTTAGATATCGTATCTTAACTGTAACCTCATCACCGAGTCAAACCCGTTTTATTTATTTGTAAGTCAAGTGTCACCTTCCTGTTTTTTTAGGTTCTTGTCGCTGTGGTCCTCCGCATTTCATGGAACCAAATATTTTCATGTCGGTTGCCAGTTTTCAGATCTGGGACTGAATATAAAAAGTTCGAATCCGAATTTTACTGAAGCCGACAGAACTGCATCCATTTTCTGTAACGCTTCGTCCAATTCAGGGTCGCGAGGAAGCTGTAGTCTATCCCAGAGTTAGCAGGTCTATCATGGACAGGAAGCTGGAGAACCCGGAAAGAATCCACGCATGCACAGGCAGAACATGCAAACTCCACACAGAAAGGCCACTGAACCCTCCCCCTAGCCGGGGCTCGAACCAGTGACCTTCTTGCTGTGAGGCCGCAGTGCTAACCACCACACCACTGATAAACGAATTCAGCACAATCAGAGTAAAATTAGCCACTCGTCTCATCGTGAATGAACATCTTTTGGTTTAAGACTTCAGTTTTCTGCGAGTTTGACCCTGTAAGCATTCATTTTCAGAAGGTCCTCTTTCTTTGTTCTGAAGGTTTTGTATAGTTAAAAAATGTTATTTTATTAAAACCTAACACCGTTAGTGTGATGACATTTAAGCTGCAGCTCCACCTCACAGTAAAACTGCAAATGCTGCATTTCCAGCTACACCAAACAGTGACAGATCACGCGGTGCTCACTTCAATAAGTGGGAATTATTTCCTACACAAAATGAAGGAATGGAAATAAATGTCATACAGAAAGTATTTTAATGGCTAATTTGAACTGGCTAATGATGGACTTAATGTGGTGTCTTAACTTTGAAGTTAAGGCTTAATTGCACCAAAAACTTAATTATGAAACTGAAGAAAGTAAACTTTAATGGGGACATATATAGAAAAAGAGACTTGCTGGAGAGCACACACTACCATAGGTAACACAACCACTTCCATTCATATCACGTCACAAAATGCAACCAAATGTATAAAATATCATTTTATTCCTGAGCTCAGACATGTAAATGACAAGTATGGATCAGGATGTAATTTGGATTGATGCTACATTTATATGTTGATTCAATGTTATGTTACAACCTTAGTTAATACCAATTAAAATACAAAAATAAAACAAATGTTACCTCATTCAGATCTGCAGTTCAGAATGATTTCATTTAGTGGGGTGCTTATATTTGCAGGGTCACAGTACCAGTGTAAATTACACTCATCCAGCCTCCCAGCTTTATCTTCACCATAGCTTCACACCATGCTGCAAATTCTCATCAGCAGTTATTCAGCTCACTTAACTCGAGAAAGAAAATAGCTAATGCTGCACTAACTGTGCTGTGTTTAATGTTTTATGAGATAGAGACTGTCAGCTGGAGACTTCACATTCTGTTGGTAAGCTACCGTTGGAAGGAAGGCAGACCTGATAAAGTCTAACCTAGTTCCCAACAAGGAAATATGACTTCTCGTTGGGGTTCTCTTGGTTTTTTTCCCAGTTAGAAATGGGAAACCCCAAGTTCTCCTACAGAATATTAACACTGAAGCATCTAGGACCACACCACTGGAAACATTATATAAACAGTGAAGTGGCCTCGTAATCAGCATTTTTTAACAGGCCTCAAAACTGAAATGCAGATGGACCAACGGTGAAGGCCAGACTTTACTGACCTGCTGTGCGTCTCAAGAATTACGATGCTCTGTTAGCTGCCAGCTAGCTAGCGGTTAACTTAAGCCTTCTAATCTGTGATGCAGAGTTTTAACAACACAGTTCAACATATCCGGAGACGAGTTTCTGTTGAAAAATATTTTAGAGTAAAAAAAACGTGGGCTCCCATCCCATTTACAGTAGACAAGGAGTGTCAAACTCTGGTCCTCAAGGGCCGATGCCCTGCAGATTTTAGATGTTTCCCTGCTTCAACACACCTGACTGAAATGAATGGGTCATTAAGCAGAACTTGACAACAAGCTGCTGGACACATTTGATTTATATCAGGTGTGTTTGAGCAGTAAAACTTCTAAAACCTGCAGGACATCGGACCTCAAGGACTGGCGTCTGACATCCCTGCAGTCCATGCTTTCGAAGCTTTGAGCTAATGAGGTGAACTTTTCCTCACCTTACACCTTTTACACACCTTACAAGTGGAGTCCTTGTAAGTGGTTTATTTGTTATAAAGTCAGCAGGATGTTTTGAAAGCTGTGTGAAGCTTGTAAACACTGAGGACACAATATGTGATGAATTTCCAGCCATCATGTGTGTTTCCCAGCTGGAACAAACTGCAGGATTAGAATACCTGTGTTTCTACATTGTGACAGAAAGTCCACAGAATCTCTATGAAACCAGTGCAGTACATGGACGACTAGTTTTCATGCTTCTTTCAGAGATTCGCGAAAGTGGCTACATACCAAGTCAGTAAGCCCCAGACTAAAGAAAGATTATGTTGATGGCCAGTGAAATAATAATCTGCGTTAATTAGCGCATACTACATGCCCACCCCGATTAAAACTGAAATCAGAATCAGAAGTACTTTATTAATCCCTTTGCAGGGAAATTCATGTTTTCAGTACAACCCGTCCAAGATTAGACAAAAACATAAACACATATCACATACAGGAACAGGCAGCCCGACGGAGCAGCCGTTTTCACAGCGCTCCTTGTCTTAGATACAGGTGAAAGGATAACATTGGGGGAGTAAGATGTAGCTGGAGAGGATAAAAAAAAGCATCTCCACACTGGGCCTAAGGTCCCATTATTGAGATACAAAAAACACTCCTCAGTACATAAAGAACAAAACTGAAAGTAGTGAAACAAGCGGTTCCGGATCTGCTCTGTCACCGTTTTGTGTCCACACACAGCAGCTATTGTGGTTGTAGCTTCTTTCTGGATCTGCTGGGTACATTTGCAGAACTGGTTTTTGACAAACAATTTTTTTTCCATTTCATGTGCGATTTTTAGCTTGGATCATTGTGAGCCGTCTCAGCCAGACGTGTCAACCACATCACATCATGTTTGCCAGCTGCTGCAGTTTGCTCAGCTGTGTCTCACCCCCTCCAACACCTCCATACGTACATATTTACTCACGTTCAGTCTCCTGATGAAGCCACTTCACCATGGTTAAAAACTTCAGAACAAGTATAAGCTGACTGGAAGTTAAATTTACTTCATCAAGGATTATTTATAGTATTGATCATAAATATTTTTCATCCACATGAAACTCCCTTCCATCTCCTGTCTGTATTCTAATAGCCTGATAAAATGTATGTTTGTACCAAAGCTGGCCAAAAATGAATGGAGCGCTTCACAGATGTTCACTGTTGTAATGAGACTGTCCATCTAGGCTTGTGGCTGCTTTGTCTCAGTGCTGCGTGCTGTATGATGTGGTAGTAACAGACAGCGCTAAGCCTGAAAACCTTTTCTGACTGCATACTTTTGTGGAAAGGACTCTAAATAAAATGTAAATATTTGTACACAGCATTTGTGAGAATCTTCCCTGCTGTTGGCTGCACACATAAACACACTTTATCTGAAGTGGAGGCATCAGGCCGTGGTGTTTCATGTCTTATCAGTGCGCCGTTTATAGAAAACAAGATGAGAAAGCCGGCAGTGGAAGGTGGACGGAAGCTGTGAAAGGCTTGCTTTTAATAACAAATGTGAGGTCAGAAAAAAAACAAGCCGATTAAAGAAAACCAGGTTCCTGCTGTATGACCTTGAGCAAATTCTCGCTTCTCTTCAGGCGTCCCTCAGCAGTGCACGAGTGACATTTGAACAATGAAGTTTCCACGGCCTTTAAAATGGCTTTATATTCAGAGTTGACTGTGTGATGTTCCCAACAGTCCCAGTAAAGCCACTTCATCGCCTTTCAGGTCACAGTTCTCTAAAAGTTAATTAGTCCTGATCAACAGCCTGCAGAATAAGAAAACTCTTGTAGTTTAAGTGACCTCAAAGCGCTTTTAATTAAACTGTACATCACTGGAAGGCAGAATTACCCCGATTCAGATTCAGTAAATTGGTAGTTTTGGCAGCTTTTCTGTCATTGGGACTTTTGTTGAATAAATGGAGGATGGATTTTATGGGGCAAAGCATATCATCATATCATCCCTCTCTGCTGGGCTTCAGCTCTGCGTGCAGAGCCTGCAGGGGAAGCTTTGTGCAGATAAAGGCAGCAACTGAAGAGGCAGAGAGCGACAGTGAATAGACTTTTCCAGCTCTAGTAGTTTCTGACACGGTTCATTCTTTAAAAAGCATTTGTTCCATTGACTCAACTTTAGACTGGAAACTATTTTTAAAGGCCTGTGACTTTTGAATCATTTGGGGTATTTCCCTTCTTTTGTTTCTTTTTTAAAAAAAAAAGAAAAGATAAACTTCCAATGAAGGGAGAGTGTAAGAAACTGGTTGGATAAAAAAATGAAACAAAATATAAAATGAAATGCAACCATGTTTGTTTTCAGAGCATTCCACATTTTTATGTGGACACTTTTAGTTCTTTAAGTTAAATGTCTGAACTTTTCAGAAAGTGGGCGGAGTCATCGCGGTTGCTGCTTTTTAGCCAAACAATCAAATGGGTAAAAAGTGTCTCCGTGGTAACCAAGAAGATGAAGAAGTAGTTTAACTAGAGAGGACTGCTCTGAGCCATCAAAACAAACATAGAAAAGAGTCCATTTGTAAGAACTGATCACCAAAGCGCTAAATGCTGCTGATGAAGAGTTGTTTTTGTTTTTCGGCTTTTAAATCACCAAACAAGAGAAGAAAAACTAAAACAGGCCATGTGGAGCCATGTTCTAACTGTATTTCTAAATAATGGGATAAACTACTGATACTCGTGAAAACTGACAACTACATAAAACGAAAGTCGGTCTTTCACGTCTAGTTCAATCTGTGCTGCAGTGAAATGTAAAAATGGGTCTTTTGGACTTTAAAGGTTCAATCAGAAAAAAAGAATGAAAGCAAGGATTGTAAAAACGCCACAGTTCAGTAAATACAAGACTGAAACTGAGAAATCACACGAGAAAAAGGGAAAACATGAGAAAAACCCAGTAAACATAAAAAGCAAAGAGATAAATATTTATGAAAAGAACATTTTAGATCAAACCAGAAACCACATCACTCGATTAAAACGGTTAAAACAACAGAAAATGTGCTTCAGAAAACAGGTTTCATGCTGATGTGATGGTCACCTCCCGTCACACCCAGGTTCCTGGCTCCCATGCACGCCTTCTCTCCAGTCATGTTAACTGGTGGTGGGCATAGACAACAGATGGATATTTTACACAACGTAAAACAAAGCAACATTAAAAGAGAAAACATCATTTCAGAAAGCATCCTTAAAAACATAATGGACTACATTTAAACCAAAAACATGCATTAAAAAATAAAACATTTTGATAAATCTGGTGGTTTCGGCCTGAAATAAATTGGATTTGTCCTATTTTCTGAATTCTTTGTGTTTTTTTCCTCATTTTTTTTGTCATTCTGTTTGATTACCTTTCCATCTCAGCCTTAGTAAAACGATAAAAACAACATTTAAATGAATTAAATCACAGAAGCAATTTTGTTGTTTGGAAAAGCATAAATGAAGTGAACGAAGCAAGTTACAAAGAAGCTGAAAAGTCTGCTTATTACCAGAGTTCAACATGAATATTCAAACGTTTGCTTCCTCAGACACGATTGAAATGATATGAAACCAGTATCTCAGTCAGGGGGGAGTCCATTTTTTTCTTACACAAACTGGACGATTTTTTAGTAAAACTCAAATAGTTTTATTTTCTGCCTCTTGCTCTCTGCACTACTAAAGCAAGCAGACCTTAATTAAATACACAGATTAACAGAGGAGAAAAATAGGGGGCCAAAAGGAGTGAAATTAATAACAGAAGAGAGCAGGCTGACAGGCTTCAAATCACAGCCTGGAGTGCCGGTAATGAGCTCCCCCAGGGTGACGGGGTTTACAGAACGGCACACAGCTCTGCTCAGCTTCAAAAATCCAGGATTATCTGCACAAACGGGGACTCGGGGGCCGCCCATTCAACATGTTGACTTTTCATCGTCGCATCAAACGTCTTCGGCAGGTTCATTCCCTGGGATTCAAGTTTTTATTCCGTATACTCAGTAGGCTCGAGGCTTTAGCTAAAAATATCTAGTTGTAGGTGATGCTGCACGAGTTTGAGTCTCATTAACTGGAGGTGTAACAGTGCAGGAACCTGCATCCACACACACACACACACAACTCACAAACATCTGTACAGTAATGAAAGAAAAATTTGCTTTGTTCCAGNGACATCTGTACAGTAATAATGAAAGAAAAATTTGCTTTGTTCCAGCAACCACAAAATGCTGATACAAAAAGGTGTGTGTTTATTTTTTAACCTGTCCTGTGCAGCATCATGGCAGCAGAATGATGGCCTACCTGCCGTATTGTGCTGAGCAAAAAGGAGTCTTTTGGATACGGGGCTCCCCTTGAGTCTTAAATGTTATTCTTTATTTTTATATTAAAATTAGTTTTTGCCAATTCTGCTTAAAACTGCTGGACCAGACCGGAGAAAAAGCAGGAGAAAGGTGGATAGAGGAGAAATAGGAAGAGATTAAAAAAGGGAGAACAGAATGTGGTTCAGTCTGTTTTTGTTAAAAGATTAGATTGAACTCAAGAAGAAAATTGTATTTTTATAGTTTAGCTGACTTTTGTGATTTGATCTAAATACTTCCATCGCACAAGCACTTCTGACTGTGTTGCCATTTTACCGTTTTCCTTAATCTTTAATAACACGAGAGTAGATTAAAAAAAAAACATAGATTGAAAGAACAGAAAGGTACTGACTCTTAGAGCAACTTATTTAATTTTTATGTGTCTGTTCAAGAAATAGAGCTTGTCTTGGATAACTGAAACTCACCATCACAACATACTGCTTTGTTTTCTCAAGATCACAAGATGATCAAGGTGAGCTCAGAATGTGTTGATAATGTGTTAGCAACTCATTTAATTGGTTTTTATCAAAGCTGGGCAGAGCTGAGCAGCGCATGTGTTTTCTGGTAAAGGCTTTCCTGAACTCCCGAACGAAAGAACATCATCATGTCCTAATTTTTAAAAGTAATGAACCCATTATCCTAAAATCGTTCTTGTTATCTTGAGATAAGAAGATAGTTGCACAGCTGCAGGTAATGAGAAAACTTACCAAACACAGACATTTGGAATTTAAGGTGACGTCATGCTCAAAAGTTTAGCTTTTGTTCAGAGTAGACTGGGTCTGAATTTGTGCACGTTCACAGTTCACTGTCTTCACCATCGTTATCCAAGATGAAGAATGAAATTACTGGCAATGAGCATGCCAAGTCCACTAAGAACCTACTGTTTCTCCCACATACAGTCTGTTTTCACAGGTGATTTAGTCTTCATGTCTCCGGGTCTCTTTCTGCTGCTGCTCACTGACTGATGTGCTTCGTTTTAAATGGCTGCCTCTAAATTCAGCTTTTTGCAGGGATGGAACATGAAGCAGGAGGTCAAAGCTGCACTGAAATGTGGACAATGTTATACGTTACCAAGTTGAGACAAAGACAATGTCAAAGTAAGGTAAGGTTGCTCGTTATTATCAGATCAGCAGGTTCTTTAAATAAGATCCGTAAATCCGTAGTCAGTCGGTCACTGATAAAGTCAAACAAGTGTTTTCCATCACGTTTTATCACATTTCACATTTGTCTCAAAGAGTTGTGCATTCTTATTCACAACAAATTTAATGAACTTATAGTCATCACCTTACCCTTCATCTGGGAACAGCGGCTTCATCATCATCATCATCTCTGTGTTTTACGTGACAGTGGAAGTTTTTTTTTCTTTCTGCTCTTTTTATTGCTCCAAATAATAATGAAAAAATGATGGAGTGGGGAAGGACTGCACTCTCTTCCCTCATCATACCATACCACTGCTTTGTGTTGTGTGAAGGTGGTGCAAAAAACTTTTTTACGCTCTCACTACGTACGTAAATAAGTACGTCCATTTCAAACGTCACCACCCTCTTTTTTTCACGCGTCGTTTACGTTGGCGTGGTTGTTAGCCAATGCATCCACCAGAGGGCAGTGCAGAGTACCTCTCTGAGTTCTGAAGTCGGTTTCAGACAGCTGCAAACATGGCGATGGGTGGAGGAGGTCATGGCTACAATAATTCTCTGAAAGAGACATAGAAAGAAGCAGCGCAACGGTGGTCTCTATGGTTGTTAAATACGTTGCAGCTGCTTCTTCTTTGTTCCTCTCTCTGTTTGTATACCAGCGATACCGCTCTACACTGCCCCCCCTCCCAAGGTTATTTGGTGGTTGTTGGGCTCCTAGAGAAATTCTGAAGAAATTCTTATTCTTCTGTCTTCTGTATTCTCTTCTATTTTCTTTGCACATTCTGTACCCTTCGTACAAACGTGGGATGATTTAACCACCACATCCTACCTGAATATTGTTAGATCTCAATCCAGTAGAGCAGCTTTGGGATGTGGTGGAATGTGAGATTTTCACCATAAGCCGACAAATCTGCAGCAGCTGTGTGATGCTGTCACACAGCTGCTTTGTTATCAGCCTCAATCTTTGGATGTTTTGTTTTTAGTCACTTGATGTTCTTGGTTATCCTGCTCCAGCAGCAGCTTCTACAAATCCTGAGTCCCGTATTTCACACCATCTTTTATGTGATGCTTTTGAAGTTTGCAGGTCCAGTTTCTTATTAACACCTGCAAAGAAAAATGAGCTTGCCAGCACAGCAGCTCTCACAGTTGGGATTAAAGCAGCTGGATGCTCGCGTAAAAACAATGCTGACATGTTAAAATGCTGTCACATTAATGGAAAGCAGGTCAGAACATTCCAGATAATATCAGAAAAAACAGACCTTTTACTCCGCCATACCCAGTGTGAAATGTGAATGAATTTATATTACATGTTAAAGTATTTAACACAAATTCTAGTAGTGAGATGACCATCAGACAGTTAGTAATTACTAATTACTTTATTGAGTAGCAACAAGGTCTATCACTTATGAGCGCTGGTTCTCACTGGTTAGATCCGTTGCTGACTTCAGTAGCTAACTAGCTGCTTCAGTCTTCTGATCCAATCACGACTGAAACACAGAAACCTGACCAGGAAAAACAGCCCCAAGGAAATGTTCATAACCACTGTTTGCCCACATACTTCTACTGTGTGTTGAAATACTTCATATAGACAGTGTGAAATGTCCAACTTTCTATCATAAGACAGTTTAGTCAAAGGAATAGTTTTGACGGCCTTATAGTTTTCTTTGATGTGAATTTTAATGTAGTTTTCCTCCCAGCTAAACACAAAGACATGAAATGAGGAACTCCAGCCCTTTCTGACAGCATCAATGTGGTGTTCTGTTTCTCATGAGGCGCGATGGCTCAACATCAGCAGCCAAATGTCAGCCTGACTGCTGCTGAGAGTGTGGCCAAAGCTTTGACATCCCCGACCGCTGAGGAGCTGCTTTGGTTATTTAAGTCTTTTTTCTTTCTTTGGTCATTGAGCTGTCATTTCTTCCGTGGCAGCTATGAGCAGGAAAGGTCAAGGTCTGAGTGAACCACTCAGCCCCAGATCCTCAGAGACACCTAATGGATTCATTTTCTTGTGTCTGTGAAAGTCTGGCCCTGAAAAGAAGTCGCATGGCTTTCATCTTTCTGCTAAGAGCTATAGATCTAATCTTCTGTTAGAGGTGAGATGAACAGGTTTTTGTAAACATCTCATCTCTTCTGATTCTTCTTGCTAATACTAGTGAGACAATCTGTGCAAAGCACATTTTAAAAACAGTCGTTTAAATGTTCAAAGTTCTTCATGCCGGTCTGTAGATGAATGGTGAGAAACAAGGTTATACTATCTATCTATCTATCTATCTAT
>CM047986.1:5222705-5233015 GCA_026261665.1 Melanotaenia duboulayi
TTTGCAAGTTGTGTTTCAGTAGACAAATCACCTCTACTAATAAGGCATTTTGATCGACCAGTTTAAAAAAAAAGAAATAAAAAAGTATGTAAAATATTCATAAAAAATGTACTAGTTTGCATCATGTGTGAATAGTGGGTTGATAGTGCTTCTGTGCCATGCTGAAAAAATCTGACAACACATATGAATACGATTTCAGTGTTGAGAGGAAGGTAAATGGAGTTTATTTACCTCCAGCATTCTACCGGTAATGACATCCCTGGAAGGGAATCAGGCTTCGGGGACCAAATGCAGTCAGCTGAGGGACCTCACACCGGCAGTAAAATGAATGCGTGTGTGTGAAGAGGCAGATTTATGTGTGTGTTCTGTGTGTGTGCGCATTAGATTAGAGAGAAGAGGAGGTAGACTGCATGTTGGTGTTGAAGGTATCCTCTCTGGAATAGTGATGGAAGAGAATTAAACAAGTACCAAAACGTGTACACATCAACTCTAATTACATGAACAGGTAACTCCCACTTCCTGGAACTGTAAGTGAGTAAGATGGGTATTCTCACATTTCTCTCTTCTCATTTACCTTGTTTTTATCTCCACACCTCTATCATGACATGTACCCCCTCTTGTCTTATTTGGGAAAACATTTTCTTTCCTGTATTTTTACTTNTTTTGGGAATGAAGGTTAAAATAAAACTAAAGTTCCTAAAACATTTTCTTTCCTGTATTTTTACTTTTTGTTTTGCATTGTAGGTACTTGATTTATTTTCCGAATCTTTGTTTTAATATTAATGTTTGATTTGTGACTTTAGCAGCTTATTCAGAACTCTGCTGCTCGAGTCCTCACTGAGACCAAGAAAGTGGACCACATCAGTCCAGCTCTGAGGTCTTTACACTAGCTGCCTGTTTGTCAGAGAATAGACTTTAAAGTTCTGCTGCTGGTCTATAAAGCTCTGAATGGACCAAAATACATCAGGAACCTCTTGACCCACCATGAACCTACCAGAACCCTCAGGTCATCTGGTTCCAGTTTCTTATCAGTTCCCAGAGTCAGAACCAGACATGCAGAAACCGCATTCAGCTTCTATGCTCCACATGTCTGGAACAAACTCCCAGAAAGCCTCAGATCAGCTGAAACACTCAGTTTATTTAAATCCAGGTAAAGACCCACCTGCTCTCTGCTGTATTTCAATAGTTTTTATTTAGAAGTCTAAATCTGCATCTGGTTCTTTTAAGTTGGAAATTTTAAAATTGATCATGTTTTAATACTGTTTTCATCCAGTGTTCTTTCCTTTTCCCCTTTCTTTTGTTTTTAATGTAAAATTATGCTTCTTGTATTCTGTAAAGCGCTTTGAATAACCCTGCTGTCGAACTGTGCTATACAAATAAACCTGCCTTGCTCAGCTCCATGGCTTTAAAACAGGAAACATTGTTAATAGTAGCTCAGACATCTCAGTCCCAATGAGCTGGAACCATGTTCAGTACAAATGTGACAGCTGGATGTGGAAGAGAAACTCTTTTGCTGTTTAACTTTGCCATCTAGTGGACAAATTAAGGTCAGCATATGATGTTTAAATCTGTTGGCATAAAGGTTGGTGACTACATCACTCTGCTGGCCTGGGAATGCCTCGGGATCCAGAGGGATCCCAAGGCGGTGGATGCGGCTGTGGAGAGGGAAGTCTGCGCTTCCCGGCCCCAGATATGAGGTAGAAAATGGATATATCTTTGTTGGTGTATTTAAATGTTAGAGCATTACAAAATAATGTAATCATACTAAATAGATAAAAAAACAAAACAAAAACAAACAAACAATAAAACAACAACAAAGCAATTCAAAGCATAAATATGGAGAATCGTCACCTCTTCTTGAATTTATGTATTCTGTGTGTGTATGAATAGTGAACCACTTCTGTTATTGATACAGATTTTAGAGGCAGGGTGTTACGGGAGAAATTTACATAGTAACAAAGCACGCAAAACATCACAGTAACACTTAGCAGGCAATAACTACATCTTTGCATGAGACCAGCGGGACCCCTGAGGTTCTTCTTTGCATGCAGAGACCCTGCACATTAAAACCATCAATTCATCTTTATTTATAAAGCACTTTTTACACAAACAAAATGCAACACAAAGTGCTTTACATTAAAAACATAATGAACAAACCAAAAACAAGACAAGACACATTTTTACCCATCAAATCATGAGCCCACAGACCACACATATACACAACATACAACACACGCTTACACATGATCAGACACATACATGAAATTATGCCTCTAGAAGTGCCGTCCTAACCCTCACTAACCACACTGGAAAAGCTAAGACACTTTAAAAACAAAAGATGTTAAGATGAAACAAAAAATAGGATTTAAAAACAATTAAAATCCAAAAATAATGAATGAAAAGCTCTACTAAAAAGATAAATGTTAAGCTGCTTCATGTTTCATTCCATTGCTTATACAAATCATGAGTGTCGGGGATTTGTGGCTTAAATTCACTGAGTGCACTGAAGCAATCTTAGATGATTTCTGATCTTCATCTGTACCTTTGAGCCTGACCCAGTGGAGGTAATGAGGTTCAAAATTGTAGTCTGCTAGTGTATATGGGTTTAAGCTGTTTATTTTACATTCCAGCGCAGTCATTTAGTAGAAGCTCTTCTCCAAAGACTAACATCTGAGAGTGGACAGTAGTGTTAAGGGTCTTGCCCATGGACCCAACTGGAAGGTCTTAATATTTGTCTTCTGTGGGATTCCAGCTCGGGTTTCCCACGGGGGAGACGGATTCCCTGAGCTGCCAACTGAGCTGTCCAGCTGTGTATTTTTTGATCGGCCACTTCTGCCAGCAAAGCCCCCCTTCCACTTTGTTAGGGCTTCCATTGTGTCCATTTAATCTATTTTTCTTTCGTCTATAGTTGTTGATACGTTTTGGTTTTAATTTCATGTTCTCCGTAAAACATTTTGAATTACCTCGCTGTCGAGGCCATACTCTTCAACCTTCCTAAAAAACTGGTGAAAGGAAAGGACTGAACACTGTTTAATAGGAGGGCAGTGAGTTGGTGTATTAACAAAATCTGTTGGAACAAGTATGCAATGATGATGATATAATGTTTATGAAGTATGTAGAGGAGGATATTGGTATTGTTAAAATTAGTAAATATAATCAGTGGATTAAAGATAAAGGACTAGAGGAAATAGACCCTTTATCAAGGGTTATTCTTGGATAATAACATCATCATTTGGTGATGTAAGTAAATTTGTAATGGGAATTTTGGTTTTACTGTTATGGCAATAACAGTATATGGTTATGGTAAAATGTATACAGTGAGGTGATTAAGTTTTAATAGTAATACTATTTGGTTTGGAGGACAAATGTATACTAATATCAATTTTATAAACAATTTTATGTGTGTTCAATCAATTGATATTGGATATTTTACATTATTGGTGTAATTTTTGGTGAATGGGTATTAGCTTGGACACCAGGAAAATAGCTGATGGGTATCCACAATAATAAACAATAAACAACAGATCAGGTTTCTTTTAAAATGTCAGCAGCTCTGTGATACGAAGAGACTAAAATGATATGATGTGGTACGACAAGATGCAGGAACACTTTCCTGTCTCTGTGATAACTAAAAAAGAGAATAAAAAGCTTTCAAACCATTTTTTCCTTCATTTTAAAGTCAATTTAATGAAAAGTACGAGAAATTTGTCCTGGAGGATAAATCTTTTGTTTGGATTTCTGATGACATCAGTCTTTATTATTGTTGCTAAATTTAGGAAAGTCTTTTCATTGATTCGGGCATCTGGTTAGTATGCCTCCTCTGTTAGGTGGTCCAGGCACGCCCCACCAGGAGGAGACCAGGGGCACAAAGGGGGCTACTTTTAGTGGGATGCTGGAGGACTCTTGGCTGGCCTGGGAATGCCTCGGGATTCGTCCAGATGAGCTGGAAGAAGTGGTCATGGAAAATAAAGCCTAGGCTTATCTACTTAAGCAGCTGACTTCCGTGACCAAATCTTGGACAAGTAGCAGTTGATGGATGGATGGACGGACGGATGGATGGATGGATGCATGGACGGATGTTTATGTGAAAAACATAAGGTTCTACACTGCCACTTGCCCAGTGGCAGCTGGGATGGGCTTCTGCCCCCTGAAGGATAAAGCAGGTAGAGTAAATGAACAGATAGATGATGCCGTTCATCCCCCAAAAGACTTTTGAACACTAACACAGATTATATAGAAATGACCAAATTTAAGAGTCTCCTGGGACCATGACACTCTGGGCAAGAACGTTTTATGTGACAGTCATCTTTTAACTAATGAAAACATGATGGCTTTAATTTGTCTACGTGGGGAAGCCTGTTTTTTTTTATAATATATCAATGCTTTAAACCATCAAACTGGTTCCACATCATATAAACTATGTCTTGATTAACAGGGGCAGAGCTAGAGGGGTGGTCAGGGTGACACTGGCCACAACTAGAGGAAAATAATAATAATAATCATCATTTTATTCATCTTACTTGTGAAATTAGACTCTGCATTTTATCCATCTCTAATAGATTTCACATGATGTTGGTACCCAGGGAGCAGTTAGGGGTTAGGGGGTAAAGCTCCTCACTCAAGGGCCCACAATGGTTCACCTTTGTTGCCACCCTTGGGACTTGACATCCTGGAAAGAGAAAGCTTGAAGAGAAAGGGAGACACACTACCTTTTTTCTGAAGAGGAAGGACACCAATCAGGTCCAGAGAGACTCCAGTCCCAGTACCAGCAACCCCTAAGACATTCAGGATCATCCTACTACCACATCACGTGACACATACTGCACCCTCAAAACAACAGACTTATTTTACTATGAACCTTTTTTTCAACTTGTTGCAAATATTTCTACTTGATTACCCGGATTTTATTCGTGTACAGATGTTTTATTTTCCATATCTCATGAAGGGATGTCCAGCCCTGGTTCCTAATGGCCGCAATCCTGCAGGTGCTAGATGTCTCCCTGTTTCAACATGCTTGATTCAAATTAAAGCCTCTCCTCACCAGCTTGTTGTCAAGTGCCACAGAAGCATATTAACCTCTTAATCTGATTCAGCAGGAAACAAAGAAACCTGCAGGACAGTGGCCCTCGAGGACCAACTTTGGACAACCCTACTCCAATGTGACTGCAGTTATAGCAGAAGTGTATGTGTGCGTCTGTATCTTAGAGAGAGGAACGCAATCATTTCCTTTGATCAGGTCCTCTGATAAGTCTAAGTCTAGCTCCGCTAGTATAGTTTAACAGTTCTGGGCTTTTTGATGTCACCACAGCAGAAACGCATTTTTGGGACCTTTTTTTTTTTTTTTTTTTTTCTCGAGCTGAAGTCGTTTCTTTAAGACTTCCAAGTGTTTGCTGATGTCCCGATAAAACTAAACTTTGCATCTCCTTTCTCTACAGCCAATCTGTACCAGACGGTGGCGCCGTTGGCCACGACTGATTCAGGAGGTTCACTGAGATTTTAAAACAAAACACTTCCGGTTTGTTAAATACGGTCTAAATCTCGTTCGGCATAGACAACAGTATAAACAAGGATTTTCTTATATTAATTCGATTAGTTAGACTAATATTTTTAGCAGCGTGTTGGCATGAAACGTTGCACGTGAAGTATTTAGTGTTTGCGTTTTTGGATCCTGCAGCATCCTCATTGGCGCACGTCCTGGCGGGGTGGAGCGTAGCGGGGCTTGCTCTTGTTTTGCGGTCCTGCTTTGTAAGCTTCACATCAGTGCGGATGCAGCGACCAACACAAGAGGAGGGCAGCGTAAGACACGAGCCGGTCAAGGACGCTGTGGGTGTTTTTTTTTTTCTGTACCAGAGCGGATCGCAGTCCGAATCCTGAAAGGTTGTGAAACACAGTGAGCAGGGGACGTGACTGTGGACGTTAGAAGGCACAGCGGAGGTTTTCTGCTCTGACGCTTGAACGGAGAAGTGTTTAAACTGTGGAGCTTCCTTGTCATCAAATGGATGCGTGCGCGTGAGGAGCATACTAATCAGCGGCGCGCTGCGTCCTGCCAAGGCGCACCGCTTGCCTCTCTGCTGCTGCTGCTGAGGGCCACAGCAGAACCGATCAATCATCCAGAGCGCACCAGGACCTGCGCAGTCCCCCCACTTTCTCGACCTGAGGAATTTTACGCCTTTAGCCTCGGAATTAATGAGCCGGATCTGAGCTTTAAAGCATTTTTATTTACATATTCAGGGCGTGTGTGAAAATCCTCCTGGAGTTTCAGGGAAAATAAAAACGCCAAAATGGGTAACAGCTTCTCCAACATCTCTGCCTTCCAGTCTCTTCATATCGTCATGCTGGGTTTGGACTCTGCTGGGAAAACCACGGTTCTTTACAGACTCAAATTCAATGAATTTGTCAACACGGTTCCCACGATCGGATTTAACACAGAGAAGATCAAGCTGAGCAACGGTACCGCGAAGGGCATCAGCTGTCACTTCTGGGACGTAGGGGGCCAGGAGAAGTTGAGGCCCCTGTGGAAGTCCTACAGCCGATGCACCGACGGGATCATCTACGTCGTGGACTCCGTGGATGTGGACAGGCTGGAGGAGGCAAAGACTGAACTGCACAAAGTCACCAAGTTTGCGGAGAACCAAGGCACGCCGCTGCTCGTTATTGCCAACAAACAGGACCTACCCAAATCTCTCCCGGTGGTGGACATTGAGAAGCAGCTGGCCCTGCACGAGCTCACCCCCTCCACCACCTACCATATCCAGCCCGCCTGTGCCATTATTGGCGAGGGGCTTCACGAGGGCATGGACAAGCTGTATGAAATGATAGTGAAGAGGAGGAAATCTCTAAAACAGAAGAAGAAGCGGTAACAGCCGCAAAGGCTGGACATGATCTTACTGTGAGGAATCCGGGTTCTACCAGTGTTGCCCAAACATTTTTACTTTGCAGTGTTTATTATTTTCCCCTCATCCTCTGGATTAAAGCTCTTTGACATGTGAAGCCCTGTTGAATGATGCTTTTGTGCACAGGAGGCTGCAGGGTTAGGGTAAGGGTTATGTTAACCAAAAAAAAAAAAAAAAAAAAGACAAATTGAGACAAGACATGATAGAGGTACAGCACTGAAGGAGAGAAACGGGCTGGCCTGTTTATCTGCTGCTTCATCTTAGACTTTGAACACAGGAGAAGCTGTAAACTCACTGAGGACTTCTTTTATGGACTCACATTGTTTTTATTTCCAGGGTGTCTTTATTGAATCACAAGTTTGATTTTGCACGTATCCTGGGTCACTTGTGTCCCTGCTCTTTTTTTTTATTTTTTCCTTTAGACATCTGTAGTATCAGCTCTTTATTATGGGTGTCATGCAGACTGTTTTATAGAGCATTGAAGTAGCCTTTCCTCTACATTGTGGACTGAGGACAGCGTCCACTACTTTGCACTTTTCATTTAATAACAAACAGTAGGAAAACTACACTGTATTAATAGAGGAGCAGATCCAGGTTGTTTATGTACTAAGAAGCCAAAATTGAAGTATTTTTTGAATATTAAAAAAAGATTTTAAATGCATGGTTTGGGTGACTGGTCTTCCTTTTTCTTGTGGCCCAAGAAGTGGCGGCATGAATAAACAAAAGGCTCATTAGTAACCTGAGTTATTTCTTCATGAAGATGCAGTCACAGGTGAGGGTCAAAAGGGTCACAGCTCACACAGGAGGTTGATTGGAGATGTGGAAAAATAAAAGGCCTCAACTCAGGTCTCCGTTGTATCATCTGCACATGAAGACAGTTTAGAGCAAAGCTGGAGCCCATTTGTGAAATTTATGGATCTGCATTGCAGTGCTGTGTTTACAGCAACAGCAGAGCTAAAATTGGGCCAGTACATTATAGATTTTTATCCTGTAGCATTTACTCTTACTTACCACTCTGCAATAAAGTGGGCATGGTTAAATAGTTATCTGACCTTCTCAGATGAGACAAATGCTGCATCTCTGACTTGATGCCAGACAGCTGCAGAATTGAAGTGCTGTAAATCCAATCAATATATTTTGAGGTGTTTAGTGATGTTATGCTTCACAACATTTAGGGGGCTAAAATGAACCTTTTTAAGGCCTTTTAATAACTGACAGCTGCAGTTACCTTGAAGAGAAATAAACATCCAGATTGAAGGTGTAAAAATAAAACTGACACACCGATTCTTAAACGCAGTTGCACTGCAGGTATAAATCATTAAATCTTAAGATGAAGTTACACTGTTGATGCAGTTTTATTTTTTCAGCTCTTTTAGAAGGCAGCATGTCCATGCTCTGATGAAGGATCCTGTCCCCCAACACTGGAAATACTCTGTTTAAATGAGACCACAAGATTCTTTTTGCAGTAAAGCTGTATATATAAGAACACAGCGCTGCACCCTTCTGAGTGTTGACCAACCTTTTCACATAAGATCCAACGTGGCGTTTATCAGCTGAGATAAAGAGCACTGTGATGGAGCAGATTTAAAGGTGGAGCAGAGGATGCAAAAAGGTTAAAAATGTACTGATCTCTTTCTGCTGCCATTAATCATTATCGCATGACTCCATCAGATTAATCAGGTAAGGATCAGAGAGCATGAGCCAGAGGTTGGGAACCATTTACTATTTGAAATTACAATCCTGCTTTTAAGACTTCTGCACTTGTTTGGATATTAAATAAACTTAACGTCATTTGAATCAATGATCTGAACACTTCCACAGCTGTTCAGGCCAACTGAGGGTTTTACATTCCTGTTGTGTGAATCATTCATCTAAATGTGATCACCTTATCTCACCTCAGATTTAAGAATTTAACTAGAAACATGCAATAAATTATGAAAGAATTTAAGTGACTAGATAACACTACATGGAAAAAACTGCATGCAGCTAAATGGACCGTTGATTTTTCATTCAGTAGATTAAAAAAAAACAAAAAAAAAACACACCCCCCCCCCAAAAAAAACCCAAACCAAAACAAAACAACAAAAAAAAACAAGAACAAAAAATAAATAAAAAGCATTTTAAAGCCCTAACATAGCTGAAAATGTTTCTTGGACACATACAGAATCTTCTCACAGTGACTATGAACCAAGTTAAGACTTGTTTCACATCCTTAATGTTTCACATTGAAATTTGCTTGTTGTGTTCTTCTTGTTTAGTATAATGTGTCCAAGAGCAGAACCAACATTAAAATAACCAAGCAACTATTTTATTAAAAAAAACATATTCAAGTTATTTTCTTAACATACAGCTTAAAGAAAATAATGTCAGTTGTGAAAATCTACACATTTATTTGCTTTGTTTTGAATTAAATTTTGGCTGTTGGACAAAACATTGCTTGGAGGATATTTTTCATATTTTTGGTGAATTATTTTATATAAAAATCTCCAGAGAAATCAGAAAGACAAGAATCTGTCTAAACCCCCACAAAATACTGTCTCTGACTCTCCTGAAGACAGACAAGTTATTTGTCGTCTTTAAGATACTGGACTGAAATAATCTGATATCTTAGCCTTAAAAAAGTCACACTGATGTTTTTCTGTGATCTTTAAGCACGCTGATGTATTTTTACATGTTGTTTTTCAGGGGCATAACTTTGTTTCCAGCACAGATTTCCCCAGAAAAAGCTGTTCACAAGAACTGAGTCACCTTTTGGCACAGGACCTGAGTTACTTGGAATCTCCTTATAAGTTATCTAGATAATGAATTTGGATCAAACCTGCAGATTTTCAGCTGTTTGGGACCCAAAACCAGGCACCAAAAAAGGAGATAAAATTTATCAAACATATAGCTGCAGCTATGTTGCTGTTTAACCATGAAGACTCATGATTGCTTTCATTTGTTGACATTAAAATGAACCAAAACTGATTTTGATAAATTTAGGAAACAGTTGTGGTTGGGTTTAAAATGCAGCATCATTATGTTTATGCAGCACCGCTGAATACAAAACATAGTTAAAAATTTAGGTGAGGCCCATAAATCTCAAACACAAACTTAATATGATTTTGAAATAAAAGTTGAGTTTTACACTCTCCTGCCACTTTATTACGTCCACCTGTTCAATTTCTTCTTCACACAAATATATAATTAGCCAATAACATGGCAGCAACTCAACACATCTAGTCATGTAGACATGGTGAAGACAACTTGCTGGGTTCAACCTGAGCATCAGAATGAGGAAGAAAGGAGATTTAAGAGACTTTGAATGTGACATGGTTGTTGGTCTGAGTATTTACTGGGATTTTCAAACACAACCATTACCAGGGTTTCCAGAGATGGTTTGAAGAAAAGAAAATATCCAGAGCAGCAGCTGTCTGG
>CM047986.1:5241572-5275504 GCA_026261665.1 Melanotaenia duboulayi
AGAAAAAAAGGAGCAAAGACTTTATCCTGCTGATGATATCTGCGTTTTCTTTTTATTATTAAACATCTGAAAAGGAGAAAGGAAAGGAACCTTGTCAGAGCATTTTTAAAAGAATCATGCCCCAGAAGTTGCATGAATTGCTCATGTATGCATCTATATTTACTAGAAAGGTGGGGCAGGCCATATTTGGCCTCAAAGGCAATGCTCTGATCATCTTCATGAAGTCATCTCCACTTCCCTCTAATTTGATCACTGTTGGTTTATACAGTAACAACCCAGCTGAAAGTTAAAGACGACATGCAAGCAGAGAGGAAAGTCGGCCAGCGAGGTCCGTCTGAAGTTGAGTTCTTTGAAGTGCTGTGTGTCATTTGAAGGCTGTTACATACCTTGTGTTTTTTGCTGAATATTCACAATGTTTCTGCAAGCCAATTGTTTTTGGAGATATAAATCTTTAATTATATAGTTACCATAATGCATTTTTCATGTCAAATATTGTCAGGAATAACAGGAGTAATTAAATCCAGCCGTCTATTTGCTGTCAGTTGACTGGCAGAACTCTTAATTTAACCCAAATATCAGTCTGAGACGTGCTGAAGCTGCAACTCAGATCTTCATACCCACGTGTAGAGCAACACAGCACAGTCGTGGGTTTTGTCATCCTGAAAGCTTCGCCGTCTTCAGAGAAGAGGCTTCTCAGAAAAAGACCATAAAGAATAAGAACCAGAATAAATGAGTTTTAAAATGCTGATGACTGCGTTTTTAACACAAAAGCCCCTTAGAGATCCAAAAACTTTTACATTTGTGTTTTATTTTTAAGTTGGTCATTTTTGCCTTATGTCAAATATGACATTGCACAGCTGTTGAATCATAAAAAAAAGCTTATGTATGAAGCAGGCGTTGTATCTTAGGTCATGCAAAACAACCAAATCTGACTCCCATTAGATCCAATATGGACCAACAGCTTTCTACTGTAGCTGTATGTTGCTTAGGACTGGTTATGACTAGGCATGAAAAAAGGTTAGTTTTGACATTAAAAATTAGGGTTAGAACTGAAGATAAAAAAACAATATTTAGTCTTTATTATATACAGACAGGTTTGGGAACCGGCAGTCTTTTCCTGACCAACTTGAGATTTCTGTATCGGGCATACCTTTTACCAGCAAGACTGCCATTGGGCAAGAGGCAGAGTACAGCCTGGATAGGTCCTCAGTGCATCACAGGGGTAACAGAGAGACAAACCACTCAATCCTAGGGAGAATTTAGAAACACCAATTAACCAAGCACATGTTTTTGAACTATGGGAGAAAGCTGGAGAGAACAAGCAAACTCCACACATAAAGGCCCAAGTAGAGGTCCCAAACAAGAATCTTCTTGCAGGGAAGCTAGATTTCAGAACCTGGATCACAGTTAGCTGGAGTACAGTGTATATGCATCTGGTCAGTGAGTCTTTTATACCACTACAGAAGACAAGTCTGTCACATTTCTTACAGCTTCGGTATCAGCTCCATACATTTCCCCCTCCTCACCCTCCTCCTCCAGCCTTTGTTGTCATCCTCCTCAGCTCTCCAATTATCTACTTAAAGCAGGAACAAAGCTGTGTGCTGTTGCAAAACAAACTGCTGATTACAGAGCAGAGAATCTTTGTGCTGCTTCAGTCACTGCAGAAATAAGATGATAAGCTGACACTATGAAAGCCATCAACCTCAGCCTCCGTCAGTTTTGCCCATAAGCCACATGTCAACTTAAAACATACAGCATGTTATTGTAGATCATTTGTGATACTTGCATAGCGAAGCAAATTTAACTGAAAAATCCGACAAACCCAGATCAGAATTATGTGCTGATCTATTGATGAACTAGAGAGAAAGTAGACTGAGTTCACCTCCCTGGTTCATGAAACACATTTGGACTTTGTGTAGGAGGTTTATCTGAGAAAGCTTCTGTCCCTGGTGGATCAGCTCTTTCTTGCTCCTGCAGCTGTTACTCTGTTCTGAGGGTTGATAAGCCACCATTGTTCGGGCATCCCTGGCATATATAGGTCATGCTCTTATTGTTCTGCCTCCTCCTCGCTCTGTACGTGCTGCATGTGTGGGTTTGTGTCACCGTTTTCTAAACAATATACAACAGCAGGGTGAGATTTTCTTCATCTGAAGGGATGAAGCTGCTGTCACTCGGTAGCGGCCTCTAACTGTCTCTGCCAGCGGGAAAAACAAGACAGTATTGTGGGGATGTGCCTCTACATCAGAGCTGAATGCAACCCACATTTCAGTGCTTGGTCAGATGAATGATAACGGCATGCTGTTCAATGTGATGTAAAATAATGTAATATTGTAAAGTTTGACTTTTAAAACTTTGGTCATTAAAAGTTTCCATGTTTAACATTTGATAATATCTGGTGGAACTAACATCTATCTCACACTCTGCTATCAGATGTGTAGGAGAAACTATTGGATTACTGTACGTAAAAGGTCCGTCGCATGCGCAGTCGTATCCCTTATGTGGCAATGCAGACGTAGCCAAGATTATGCTGATGCTAATGTTGGTAACCAGACTTTTGTTTGCAAATAATTTTACAGGTGATGCTAAAAGCAGCCATATTTGGCCAGCCTTTTGATGGTCGACATGGATTTAGAGGCGGGGCTAGATTGATAACTTTTGCTTTGGCTTCTAACTGGGTTTTAAATTGTGTCGGTGCATTTAAACTGTGCACAGACACGATCATGGGCTGTGTGGGGGTTCGTCATTTTCTGGTTGTAGTTTTGGGTTGTGGTTCTGGTTTTTGTCATTACTTTCTATTTTGAGATCATGGTTTGGGTTTTGGGTTTGGGTTCACCTGTTCCCCATTACTCCCTCCATGTATATATGTCCTTGGTTTTCAGTCACTCCTTGTCAGATCCTCTTATGTGGTCATATGTGGTACATGTTGTATGGATTATCCCTGTCTTGTGTGGTTCCATGTCTTGAGTTTTGGGAAATAAACCTTTCACCTGCACCGATTTTATTTATTTATTTATTTTTTTTGAGGGAGGCGGATGTTGGAGGGGAAGGCTCCATTTTTGCAAATTAACCACATTCATACATTCATGTGAGTAAAACCAATGTCTGCTATCAGTTGATGTGCCACACTACAAATCCTTTTTAATTCTGTGATGCTGTAATATGTTGTGAAAGCACACATCAGCTTGTTTGCTACATGTGTGAAGAAACAAAGTGGGTTAGAATAGTTCTAAACCTTAGTGGGGGTACCTGTCTACAATGCCCAACTCCGCCAGGTGCGGTTTTTGTCAAAGCAGAAAGATCTGCGGTCTCAAAAAGCTAAACTGTGAATAGACAGATGCTACAGTTGAAATTTAGTGAACAAAGAAGCACAATTGTAAAGCTCTGGACAACACTGGCTACTTAAGTCACCACAAAAGAGCTTTACCCCACAAAGCTATAAAAGAACCAAGCAACAGCACCAACACAACCCAGAGCCCTTTATTTTATTTTTAAGATTGCTCCATTGTGACAACGAAATGTAGTGACAAATAGATTTTAGATTCTGAAGCCCAGCACAGAGCCTATTAAATTCTGTTCTAAACTTGAGAGGCTTTTATTTTTGCAACTATATGGTGCAACTACTACATGAAAAAGGCTTTAGAGACGCAATTGAGTTTAAGTAGATCTTCTCAGTGACGCACCCTCTATCGACGTATAATTCAGCATCTCTTAAAGCAAGCAGAAGTGTTGACATCTTAAAGTTCCTCTTTGAAACTTGTGTAATGACTCGCAGGCTTGCCTGTTCTGCAGGACACAGGATGTGGCTACAACTGCTCTTCATGATAAAAGCTATGAAATGATGAGTGCTGTGTTTTTCCATTTTGACCTGCTTCATGTAATTTGCATAATCCGCATAATAAAAAAGAGTTGACACCAGATACTCTCTGAGTGCTGAACCACTGTCTCTCCCCATCGCGATGTTAAAAGCCTCAACCTGAGTTCTTTGTGTCTTATTACTTGATAGAAAAATACCCATCAACATCCATCTTGTATCCTACCTGTACTGTGAACTCTCTCTAGCCAGTAAGACAGTCTTATCTTGACTCTTGTCTTATCTCTTGCACTGTCCCCTTCTCCATTTTGTTTTCTCACTTCCTCAGATAACGTCTGTTTGTGTTTCTTTGCTGAATGAACCATGGTGTGTATTGGAAACGACCGGTGTTTATATATCTGCCTGCTAGTGTGTGATGTAAAGCAAAATTCAGCAGCATTCAGTACTTGCAGATGTTACTGTGCCATCAAACGAGTTTTAAAGGTGGGAAAGTCACGTTGTGTATCTTTAAGATGCGTTTATCCATCCAGTTGAAATTACTTTTAAGATAACTAGGATGGTTTAGTTTTTGTACAATCAGTGCAACTGAAAAGATTGCTAAGGATTCGGAATGGTTGAACTCATATGCCATCTTGTTAACTAGCCCGTATTTTCACTAATACTTCGCCAAATAGACGAGCACAGGAAAAGACGTTTATGCATCCTTTATCATAGTTCAACACTTCAAAAAATTTAGTTTGCATCAGCAGAATTTGTTGGTATTTTCCCTTTAAAATAGTGGAAATCTTTTTAAACATACAATAAATAAATACACGAAACCAATATTTCAAGAATTTACTTTATACTTTACCCATAGAACGGGTAAAGCTGGAAGTAAATATGCCGTCTTGTTGACTTTCACTGTTTCATACTGAGTGCTTCATCTTCAGGAAATATTACTTCCAAGTAAATAAGACGTGTCAGTAGTAAGTGTATGAGGCTTTTCATTTAATCACATATGTATCATGTGAGATTTAAGACAGGTGGTGAATGACATACTGGAGGGTTTTCACTCAGTATGCCTTGTTGCCTTTATTCCCGCAGGACTGTGATGTGCTCTGCAGCAGACTGATGAATGTGTCGCCCTGCTGCTGCAGTTTAGTCTAAGAGCTAAACATGCCTCTATATGGAGACAAGGCCTTCAGGGACACACAGGCTCCTGCATCCACTGCTGTAACCAGACCAGACTATTCATCTTGGCACCAGGACTTGTCCTTCCCAGTACCACACACATATACACACACAGGAAACAGCAATCTATTCTTTTTGCTTCCTGCCTAGTAAAGTGTAGATGAATTATGCATTTTATCAGATGACAAAAGAGGCCTGTCGGACTGCGCATAATCAAACAGCAGCTCAGTGAGGCAGCCATGGTACATCCATCATCTTAAATGCTTATACTGCAGCTAATATACAGGCTTGCTTTTGTAAAAACTGAAACTGAACACAGCTAAAGCAGAACGACATAAGCCCGTCCGCTAGTCATGAAACCATTGCTTTTGCAGTCTCGAGAACAAGAACAAACTTCTCAGAGTATGTAACAAGCTTTATGGTGTTTATTGAACCCTCTTGTCTTCTCCACATCCAACCGGTTGTGGAAGACAATCATCTCTTTTGAGTCTGGTTTTTCTTTTCCACTGTCAACGTGTGCATGCTCAGGATGGGAGAGTGAATCTAGGAGAAGAATTATTGTTGCTTGAAGGTTTATTTTTTCATTTGAATTGGTATTGCATGAAAATTTGGGTTATAACATCCAGGCTTATATACCAGTGTGAGAATGGTAGCTACAATGTTAATGTGACACAAAGAAAAGTTTTAAAGCAAGTCTATTTAACTTTCATTTAAAATCAAAACTTCAAAGAAACCATGGGGGATATTTTAGGAGACTTCTTGTTGCCCAAGAGCTAAAACTGGAACAAGCTCTTGTGTAGTTCCTTAAAAGCGCCTTTGCTCTGGGAAATGGTGACCTGCTAACTCCTGGAGAAACTAGAGCGTGTTTTATAGCTACACTGCAGTGTGAAGGGAAAACCCAACAGAGCACTCACGCTTGTCTGCATAATGCCTGTGCTTCATTGAGTTTGGATTAAACCTGAAGTAAACCTGCCTGAGCTGAAAGTCTTCCAGCTACTCTGGTGATAGCTTTAGATTATTTATCATACAGAACAGATGTTTGTTGAGGCAGACATCTATGGCTTTAACTCTGCCACCATTAATAATTTTCATTGCTCTTCCAGAGACCGAATAGCATAAGATGAATGAGATATTAGTTTTGTATTGGTTGAATTACTTATCTCAGCTTTGAGATGGTGTCTTTGATGTGAGAGTGCACAGCAGTGTTGGGGATATCTGGAAGTCAGAGAGGGCAGATCAAAGTGTGATAAAGTGGAGCAGAGGGGAGGGATGTCCCTGTCCAACCTGCCTCTCAGCAGACACCCTGAAAGGACTTCCTTCTTCAAGGGGAAACACCTTTCAGATGGAAATGAAGCAGTTTTTTTTGTTGCCCCAGTTTTTGTTCTATCAGCCTCCTTCCACTTACCATCTCACTGTCTCTTTCTGTTATGTCTTTCACTACAGCTTCCCAGAAACACTCATAATGTCTACAGTTGTTTCTGAAAGCTGCTCCCAACTACTTAAACATGTTTACATGTAGGAACTGGAAGACAATGATCTGCTATAGTTGGAAACAAAACAGCTGGATGTTGTCATGCATCTTTACAGTCGAACACTGTGAGGACGATGAGTGAGTTCTTCTTCTTAAAAATGTGTATGGATACCTGTCTTTAAACCAGAAAGCAAGTTTGCTGTGTATAAAAGATGGTTGTAGTCACT
The DNA here is from genome assembly GCA_026261665.1 of Melanotaenia duboulayi. Lineage (NCBI taxonomy): Eukaryota > Metazoa > Chordata > Actinopteri > Atheriniformes > Melanotaeniidae > Melanotaenia > Melanotaenia duboulayi. Next base: position 5,248,252 of record CM047986.1, read on the forward strand.
TGCTGGACAAAGCAGAATGCTCCTAAAGCAACATATTTACAACCATAAAACTCTGCTTCCAACTTGTTTTGATGGTACACTGATGATGGTATTCATTATGCACAGTCCTGGGGGCTGCAGCAAGCCTATTTACATGCACACTAATATCTGATCATTACCAGATTTCTTGAGTTATTAGATAATCAAGTGATAATGTAGACAGCATAATCTGATATTCTTGATCAAATTATGGTAGTTATCTGATTATAAGATATCAGATCAACACATCTAGATGTCTCTGTAATGCCTTTACACATGTATATCTGAATTATTCAGTTTTCTTTTCTTTTTTTTCGTTTTTATTTTTATGGTCATGCTAATGGGCTTAGTGCATCAGGAGTGAGAAACCATACAACACAACTGTGTGTCCCAACCTGGAGGATCACATGGCAGCTAGGCTAGGTTTTGTTTTACAGCACTGTCACTCTAGTAACTGGATATCAACACATCGGTCTTGTTGGATGAGCACCATAGCTGACTCAACAAAGAAACACAAGAGGAATAAAATGCAAAATGTTTCAATCTTATGACCTAATTGGCTGCTATAAAGTATGAGAAATATGTCAGATGTTGCAAACCTTGAGCTCAGTGCAATAGAGTTGACAACACTTCTTTAGCTCAGAAATGAGCTAAAGTGCTAATTTTAGCAAGCTACCTACTGACATAAAAACGTGGTGCTAACCATCTCATTTTGTATTTGTATAAGAAAACATTTGCCAATTAGCTCTAAAACACCAAGTTAAGTGTTACAGTTAAAACTCATGGACATGTTTTCTACCAAAATATTTATTAAATTGCTTAAAGGGGCCAGAGTATATTTTTTTAATAGTGCAGTGTTAGATAATGCTAAATTGAGCTCTTTAAAAAGAATTTGCAACTTAAATTCACATACTTAATATTACATGGAAACCAATTTAAAGTGCATCAGCTTTAGTAATTTAATCCAGCGTTTGGGTCTCTATGGAGTTTATCTTGTTACTCAGCATTGTGATTCAGTTTCTAACACTATGGACTCTTTTTCTTTGATTTCCATCTTAATTTCTCCCCCTCTCCATCAGATTTAACAGTTTTGTTTGTTTTATCACTTAAGCTCAACAAAACAACAGATAGCCATGCTATCGCAGAAGTTCAGGCTGCATAGGGGTTGCAGGCATGGCTACATATGGGTTGCAGGCACAGCTAACAGAGATTTATCCTATTTCCACATCAACATGAAACATGCTGTGACATATCTTCAGATACTGTTTAGATATTTTGTAGTTAGCCACCATCCTGCTGCTGCTTTCCTTTCTCACATCTACTCTGCAACTGTCAACTATAAAACCAGTATTGCCACTCCTGAAGCTATGCAGTTAATGAGGCTAAAAATGACTCTCTGTGAGAAACCCTGGAGCTGACAGGGACTGCAGTCAATCACTTTAGTTTTATGACTGGCTGCAAAGCAATCTACTGCCTTGAACACTCAGATCTCCTCTAAGATGTCACACTCCTTTAAATCTGCGTTAATGTAAGCAAAACATGTTTACACTGGAATTCTTTCAGAAGTTAATTCAGGCTTTTGGACATTACCTACATCACAAGTTTCCTAATTTTAGACAAAAACTTTTTGTGTTTATGACCTGTTTTTTGGCACACCTGGTTTGTGCCCCATCTCTTTGAAGACTTGCATCCATTACCTTAGCAGGTGTTGGCTTAACAACAGGAAGTGTGTTTTACTAATTGCCCCCCCTCTGTTCAACAAAGCCATGAGAAAGCTTTCTTCTTCTGCCAAGGCTTTGGCTAACGTTTGCTAGCAGTGCCGTTTGTCTTTCAGCAGAATTGAATTTACCAAACCCAAAAACCAAATGTCAGGAAACACTGTGGAAAGTTGGAGCATGGCACAATGAAGAACCTGTTTAATTTTAATGCTGATCTGAATGCATTTAAATTAGACTCAGCATGCTGCCCAGACATTAATCAAAAACAAATCCTTTCATTCACTTTTTAAGAGCTCTTAAGTGTGGCTCATATTCCTCTTTAGATCTTTCATTTCTTCATTTGTCACAGCTGGATTAAATGTAGAACTTCACATTAGAATATAGCCGTAAGCATTTTTCCTCTGCTTTATGCACACTTAACTTCATCTGTTCATTAAATATCTCTCTAAAATAGGAAGCTCTCCTGTGTCAGAGGCTCTTCTGTTTGTTGTATGGACATGGCTCCGACAGAGACGTTTCAGATTTTGTAAGCGTTGGACATGTGGAGTGGGGGTACGCTTCACAGAGACATTCTTGCAATCCTATCTCTGCCCCAGTGGTCACAACTTGTAAATCTGTGATAACTGCTGGAAGCCAACAGCTTCTGTAGATATCTTTATCCCAAGAGGGGGAAATGAGGCAAATAGGAGCAAAACATCTAACCCAAATATCTTAACTTGTCCGTGTCCGATTACAGCCCACATACTGAAAATAGAACCATATAAATTTGTAAACTACAAGACTATTTGTATGTAAGTCATGTCCAGTTTGGTACTTCTGGGAAATTAGATAAATATATGCATGGGAGGCAAAGACCCAACAAAATTTCCTAGAGAAATAACAAATGCTTTGGGTACAAAAAACAAAAACAGGGACCTTTCAGCATGGGGTGGGGGCTAGACCATGGTAGAAGCTGTGGTACTGAGAGGATTTCTCTGGAAGTCTCTGACCTGCTAATCATGGGGGGAAGGGTAAGGTCGAAGGTCAAAGCACACTGAGGCTCAACCTGGCAGAGTAAACAGTGACTTTAACTGCAGCTAGTTGTTTTTCTTTCAGTCAATGGAGAAGTGTTGAACATTAACTACTGAATGTTTCAGCAGATTGTAACTCAGAAGAGTCAACAGGCAAACACTATGCCTCTACAGACTCTTTGAACAATAACTATAAAGTTTTGGGACTAATTGATGTTTTGGATTTAAAGAAATTTTATACTTTCTTAACAAAATAATTAGCCCACTCATGAAAGTCCAGAAATGTCAACAGTGGGTTAATGACTCAATGAAAAGCAGCAAAAGGGGCTGGTTGAGCTTCATCTAATCACGACCCATCTCGTGTTCTTATGTAACGAGCAGAGCTGGAATCTATTAAAAGCCACATGAAACGGGACGTTTTGAACTTAATCTCACTGAACAACATGAAGGCTGAAGCCCATAAAGAAAAGCTTTACAAGTGAACAGCAACTTTTCATCTGGTAATGGAACAAACTTCAAGTCGGAAAATTAACTTGAACAACATATTTAATTCCATGTTTGGTTACAACTTCAACAGAACAAATGAAACATGTGGCTTTTATTCAACGTGGGATTAAAAGAATGAAAAAACATCCAAGAAGTCAGCAGAGAAATTGATTTAATTGTAAGTCAAGATATTGACTTAACACAATGATTATATAAGCTTTGGACAAAATTTGTAGTGTTAGTGCAGATGGTATCAACTAGAAACTGTAGTTCTTTGTAGCACTGCTATGAAAAGTCTGAACCAATAAATAGGTTTCAGTAACCTCAAATATCCTTCAAAGGGTTTAAACTACTGAATCCCAGCAGGGGATTTGTAATATAATGGTCTTTACTGTAATAGAATGTGCTTTGTTTCCAGTCATGCCAGAAGTGACAAATTATTAAATGGATTGCCAAGACGTTCGTTCAGATATAATTCTCTTAAGCTTTTACATCAGTGCAGGGTTGTCCAGATCCGGTCCTAGAGGACCATGCCTTGCAGGTTGTTTTCCTACACTTACACAAACGATTTAAATTAAATGGGTCTTCTTAGCTTGTCCTCAAGGGCAGTGGTGTAGCAAACTTTTCAAAGTGTGTAATAATAATAATAATAATAATATATGTGTGTGATGTATATCATTGGCTTTTTCTTTTACAAGTTTTACTTCACTTTTTTACATTTAATTGCTTATTAGTTGTAATTATCAGTTCAATATTTCATAAAATCTAGACATAAAAAATGATCTCATTTTGGCCCCAGTACCCCTGCCTGGCCCCGCATCAAAACATTTCTAGACCTGAATCATAAATCCTTTCTACCACCTGTCAACTACTTTGTTAGAGAAGGGTACTGCTTTGGTTTGTATCTTAGAACCTGTTCATAATTTCTCTCATCACATTCATGGCCCCTAAATGATCAGACCTGTGACCAATGAGTTAATGAAGACATCTGCTTCCTTTTGCTGTTTCACTCTCACTATATCTCTGCATGGCTGTCTGATGACTAACAGATTTTACAGATGTGTCACTAGCAAACCTCATTACCCTATTGCATGAAAAGCTATATGAAATAAAGTTAAAAAATATGGCTGTAATCAACATTTCTCATTGTGCAGGTTCAGGTGAGAGTGACATGGCTTTGATTGACATGAAACCGCTAAATTTTGCTTACTTTTGCTAAAGCGTCCAAAAGCAATACTTTGTGGTAAATATGTGCTGGCATGACCCATAAACTGCTTACAGATTACACATGATTACACACCAGAATGGACCTAAAAAAAGGTTTTCCAGTTTCTCTTGAATCCAGAGAGGCTGGAACTTTCTCTGACTAAACGCTCATTTTTGCTCCCGTATGTACGTAAATGGTGACATCCCTTTCAAACGTTATCATGTGTTGACATCCTCATACTTCCATGTGTGTTTTGTGTCGCCATGGTTGTTAAGTCAATTCCTCTACCAGTGGGCAGTGCTAAGTTCAAAGTTCACTCCCGTGAGCTGACACCAGTTTCAAACAGCGTTTGGTAATGCATCGCTGTAAAGTTGTTTCCAACCGGCCAACATGCCCTAAACATTCATTTATCATTGTTCTTCAAAAGCTCTGGGAATTTCTACAGTTGTTCTACTTTCTTCTTCTGCTTTTGTTTTCCCTTCCTGAGTCTCTTTTTCTTCTTTGGTTTGTTTCTTTCTCTGGTTGCATGTCAGCTATTCTGCTCAACACTGCCCCCGTGATTTCCGGTGGTTTTGCTCCGTTTTCTGTGTCAAGCAACAAATAGCTAAGCTCCCTGAAAACTGACCAAATTATGCTCGTAACCATGCAGACGACGGACGAAATTGTTTGTGAGTCTGCGTTACTGCCTCTGTGTCATGCATAAATGGCTTTATAGGTGGGAAACTATTCCATAACACGATGTCTTTTTGTTTAAGGTGTATTTTTTTAATTGTACTATACAATGCAATGGCTCAATTGTGGAGAAGATGAACTGTATAATATTTTATAAATCATGCAGCAGACTTTAGGAGCGATAACAACAGAAGCAGAAAGGAACCACTGAAGCTTCTTTCCTTCATGATGAGATTTTGAGCACCCCTTATGCCAGCAGTACCACTTACAGAAAACACTAACGTACTGTACAAGAAGGACAGAGTAGGCTGTATTTCCTAAGATGACTCAGGTCTTTTGGAGTGCTGGGGACACTGCTGAGATCCTTTTTTGATTCTGTGGTGGCATCAGCCATCTATTATGGTGTGGTCTTCTGGGGGCACCTCGATTCGGTGGAGGTGGTGACAGAGAGGAGAATGTTGGCTAAGCTTTCGTCTCTGATAGAGAAAATGTCCGACCCCATGCAAGACTTTTTAACAACACCGAGCAGCTCCTTCAGTGACAGACTGCTTCACCTGTGGAGTGTAAAGGGGAGATACCACAGGTCCTTCTTTCCTGCTGCTGTCAGACTCTACAATCTGCACTGCTCCCAGTAGAACACACAGCCACAACAGAAAGCTAATAACATACACAGATGTGCAATATCATTACTTGTGCAATAATGTAAATTCATTCTGTATGTTTTTTACACATATTTCTATGTAGAATTTTTTTTTATATAGTTTTTGTTCTGTACAGTTTTGAGTTGGTAATTACTCTCCTCTATCCACACACCTGTTTGTCATTACCTTCTTCAGTATATGACCACTTCTTATTCACCCTCAAGTTTTTACTGAAGAACTGCCTTTTCATAGATTATTTGAATATGGAAGTAATTAAATCTGGAATATTTAGTTATGTGTAGCTTCAACAAACACCAAATCTGATGTGATTTAGTTTAACTTTGCTGCTTTTGGTAACAACAATGACATTTATTTCAAGTATTCACCCACACAGACAGTAATTAGCTTTGAATATAAAAAATAGCAAAATCACCCCATTTTTGTTGTTAGTATACAAATATTTTAAAAGTGAGCTGCATTAATGCACCATGTTTAAGATGCCTAAGGATGAACATTTGCTCAAATAAACAAATTACAACAATAAGCTGGGAAATTCACAACTGCTAGCTTGTAAAGTAGCTAGCTAGCCAGCTAGCAGTAGCATGTCCAACCTCCACAGCCGGTTTGAGGCTTCAAGAAATGATGGTCCATGTCAACTAAAGTACACAATGTAAAACATCCAAAAAAAGATGAAGCGTTGGCAAAAGTTCATCAAGGAAAATCTGTTTGTTCTCTTTCTTTCTCAACACTTCCTCTCCCCTTTTTCCCAACACTGTCAAACCTTCCACATTAACCATGACGTTGCTGAACTGGTCACACGGTCTTCCTGCTTCTTCTATTGCTTAGTTTATTTTCTTTCCTCTTTTTAAAAATCACTTCTGCATTCATTCTTCATTTAGACTAGTGTGTCACTCATCCCACCTCCCCCAGCTCCTCACAGAGCCTCAGCAGATATCTGGGTCCTCCAAGCCCACATGGTTTAGACCCCAACCTTATCCTTTCATCCATCATGTCACTTGTTGTACACCAAACTTAATACTGTTTATTGTTCACAAATGAATTAGCATTAACTTTTGATTTGACTCTCTTTTTTTATTTATTATTTCTTGATGAACTTCAATTCAGTTAATAATTTAAACAGTTTTTTTTAATGGCTAATTTCTTAAATATGGGACAATACAGTGATGACCTGCACTTCCTTTGTTCTTTAGTCATATTTTGCTATTGGTTTTATCCTTAACTAAGTTAGATGCCCTTGTTAAATTTGTTAGTTTAGAGTCATTAACTTCATACAAACTTCGGATCAAGGTCTCCAAAAGGAATCTACAAGAATTGAGAAATAATCTAGCAGAAACAATCGTGCCATATGAAATGCTGAACCACTTTTGGTTTTTGAACTAAGGACTCTACTGTGATTCAAATATTTATAAAAAATCATGATATTGATTTCAATATTTGTATGCTCAAAGGCCAGTGTGTCATACGTCTGTCTGTAAGAAATGTTTAAGCTTTGTTAAAATGTGGGTCAGGTGAGTCATTTTGCAGCACTTCATACCAGACAGGAAGCTAAAACTCCTTTCAGATATGGCAATTTTAACTGAATTTTGAGAATATTGCTTTGATCTATTTGGCTGCTATGAGTTTGTATTCACTGTAAATTCTGGAAAACATCTCAGCTTTCTTTTGACAAAATTTGTTGGCACTTTCTTAAAAGGTGGAGCCCTTCAGTTAAGGATCTGAGTGAAATCTAAAAAGAGTGAATTAACTGAAACAATTAAGGAGTTAAAAAAAAACAGCAGGCCTCTACTTCAAATGTATTTATTTTTATTTGATTAATTTCTTTATAAAGCAGATTCCTTGCTAAATCACAAAGGAAACAGACCTGACACACAGACTTCTCAGACCTGTGACCTTCCAAAGCTCACAGCTCACTTGGATCCCTGCTTTATTTAATCTTGAAGTCTTTTTCTCCAGGGAACTTCAAAAGCATAGAAGTGGAAAAAATCCCTCTGTTTTTTATACCGGTGTGACAAACTGATTTACTCACAGGTGGAGGCAAAGACATTAAAAGCTGTGTTTTATGATGTTTGTTGGAGACAAACCAGTCAGCTGCTGACATATGGAAAAAACGGTCTCTGTTTAGTCTCACAGTGATTGAGTTGTCTATGTGAATCTGTGGATTTAACTGCTAACCAAACAGACTAAAACAACGACTCCTCCAAAAAAAAAAACAAAAAAAACAAAACAAAAAAAAAAACTCCATGTTTATGTTCTAGTCTGTCCCAGCTGTGGTTAAGGTTCTGGTTAGTCTTACTTGATTGAGGTAAAACTGAGTCTTTCAGCAATGACACATCATGTGCCATTAGTCACTGTTGTCTTTATTTACTGGAAGTAAAACTATAGTTATTGTAAGATTTTTTCTATATTGACTTGAGCAGAATATTCCCCATAAATCTCTAAAACTGAATTTTCGGCCCCTTTTAACTCTTGTTGTTCTCCTTCATGAGGTGGTTCCAACAGCAATTACATGGGTTTGCTCAGACTTTTTTTTTTAAAGTCTAAGGAGGAAGAGTGAAACCTTTAGCTCTGGAAAACCTCAGTGTCTAATTTGGACATAAATATAATATAAATGCAGGATAAATAAGTGATTAGAGAATAATAAATACCTTGGTCAGAATATGTTAAAAAGCAAGGCTGGAGTGTTGTGTTGACAAAGCTAGCTAAAAGCAGATATATTTAAAATCTGTTTGCACTTCACAGCCTGTGTGCAGCCTGTTGGCAACAGATTATAGAGGAATGACAGAAACATGCCGTCATTTTAAAGGCTACAGTTGACCCACTTAAGACGGTCAATGTTTATCAATAAAATCTAAAAGTAAACATGCTCCTTCTGTTGAAGCTTGAATGCAGAGAACTGAAATTGGCAGGTCTAAGTGGCATGCTTACATCACTGCTAAGTGGATCTGGAGTGATTACTACCTGCAACTTCATGAAAATAAATTAATCCGGCTGGTGCATAATTGAATGTTGATTGCAACGTTTTTATTTGTGTAAATAAATAGATAAACTTTTTATTTAGTGATTGTGTAAGGGTAGGCTGGGATGGTTGTAGTAGTCAATCAAATGATTACTTGCAATGATTCTTTTGATTCAGTTGGACATTTATTGGTTTCAATATCAAGGAAACGATTTCTGGTCCCTTTATTTAAATTGTTATTATTTTTAAAGGTGTAATATTGTGAACAGCTGATGCACCCTGCTGAGGTGCAAATGGAGTCGAAGATGCTTGTCGGGAGTGTGTACACAAGCCTTGGCTGAGTTACACATGACGAGAAGGTTCTCATTTACGGCAGCACCTTCAGTCCAAACACGTTTAGGAAACATGTCTTTCATCTTCACGTGCTCACTGGTTGCTTCGCTCTGGATCTGTTTCCCTAATCTCATTTAAGTCATTGTCTTTATGCTGACAGTTTTGGCTGTTGCCATGGCAACGTCTTACATGTGAAAAGAGGGGTATGGCTCGATTAAGCCTTTCAGACATGTGACTCTGAGCTTCACACCTCAGCGATGGTATCAAGAAGTCATTATCGCCTCTCGATGGGAAGGAGATTCCTTGGAGAAGGTGGGATTAATCTTGCTGCATTTCCACAGCGTGTACGTGCGTGTGTGTGTTATTGTGTGTGTGCTGCTTGGCTCATAGTCATTATCATAAACTGAATGTTACCCCAGCGAAGAGGATGCGATTGCTTTCAGCTTTGTGGAGAACGAGCTCTTGCACTCCGTTGGAGTCACATGTTTCGTCGCATACAGACCACATTACCCATCAACCACACTGTTTTACACCCTCCCCCGTTCTTGTGGAATCTTTGCTTTTAGGCTTCCTCCATAGTCCTTTTTAAAATGTAAACTAAACCATAAACAGAACTCAATCTGTCTGACAACCTTCATGGAATATCTCCTAACATGTTTGTTTTACTCAGTCTTCTCGACATGGTAGATTATAAAACTGGATCTAATGGTGAAGTGAGTATTTCTCCTTAGATGCAAATAGAACTCTTTTTTATTTTCCATGATCTGCTGGCAACATTATAAACAAACTATGCCCATAAATCTTCCAGCAGCTCCTTTAGCCAATCTTTGTTTTGATTCATTTTGCACTAAAACAATTTTCTCACACCCAGACATGCCTCATTAAAAATTTGTTCCATTAAGACACATTTAGGTTAATTTGCTTTTGTTTCTTTTTAAACTGAAAGTCTTTTCCCTTCAGTACAGTGTACTAATTTCTACGAGGTCACTGATTAAAGTTTGTGTATATAAATCTTCTATCAACATTATCAAATAATTCAGTCTGAAGTTGAATTATTTTCTTTTATCAACTTTGCTTGTGATGAATAAAAAAAATACATCATCTGGCAAGGTTTCAGACTGCCAAGTCAGTGTAGCTAAGAAATATTATCCAGGACTCTAATGAGACTTAACTGTGGCCGTCAGCGTTGGCTCAAACAGCCTAAACAAAGATCTGAGGTCAGATCGTGACTCTGCTGCTTGCCAGAGGAGAGGTGGATTAAAGGGCCACAGAGTCGGTCACCATCAATTGTTCTTTAGGATGAAAGCAAAGAAAGGCGCTGCCATAGCAACCAGTCAGCTGGTCCACGTCCAGCTGTCTGTGGTTGTTTTCAGGATTATAGGAATGTTAAGCTCCGCCCCCTCTCACATCCATAGGGAGCCACTTGTTTGGTTGCCAGCCAACCCCTGCGTGCAGTCACACATGGCAAAATGTTGGAAGTCTTTATGATGGAACATCATATCTGAAAACACTGAGATGTAACCTTGGAGAGTTTGTGTCACTGGATGTCATTTTAAAGCTGAAGATGGCTTTGATACTGACAGAAGGAATATGCATATGTGGAATTGTTTTATTTGTATAGCAAAGGTTTGTCTGCAAACATTAACTTAAAACATGCGGTGATGATCTAAAAATAATAATAAAACAAAAAACTCAGATTTCAGTCAGGACATGGCAGGTTTTTAAACTTTATTCCACTCTTAGTCTCAGAGGATGAACATGCCCAGCAGCAGAAATGAAGAACTTAAGTGACTGTTTAGCCTCTTCTTGTAGAAACATCATGAAAAGGGAGGCATGTTTGTCTCTTTTTGTGTTTTAAATAGATATTTCTTTTTCAAATGCTCCTTAAGTTTACGTTCTGGAGGGGAAAAGTGTCTCACATCTGAGCCTAACACAGAATACATAAAACATTATAAAACACGTCATAAATACACATATAAAAGCTAACCTATCATCATATATGTAAAAAGACAAGTTGGATGTCTGTCTGATGTTTTAAAGTACTGAACTACGGTGTTTTAAGGATATTCTGAAACATTTTTGTCTTATCTCTGGGTCTCTTTGGTGACTCTAATTATGAATTTAATAACATAAGCAGCTGATCTCTCTCTGAACTCATTTGCACTGATATCACACACTAATCCCAGCAAGCCAATTAATGAGGAGGTTTTAAAAAGGGAAGTACAAGCAGGGTTAGAGCACTAACTCTGTGAGAAAACCTCCTTGGTCCTTTGAAGCACAGATGTATTAAATGGGTCATGCAAGGGTGAGCTTCATCCAGAGTCTGCCTCACAGCAGTGGGTGAAGTTGTATTTTACTATCTTTAGTTTTGTCCTGCTGAGTGATTCCATGTTTTTTGCTAATCCTGCTGCTTCAAGCTGCACAGAAGTCTGGTTTTTCTTGTAGGTAAAATAATTCTTGTTCTCCGGGGAAATGGTGGGAATAGTGGATGTAAACCAGGTTCTGCAGGCTCTGGTAAAGAAGTGGTCTAGAGATTTAAACCAAGACTCCAGGTGTCTAATGCAAGATGAACATTGGATCTTTCAAACTATTAGAAAATTGTCATTCTTGATAATAAAAAATAATAATAAAATCAAATAAACTATTATTATTATTTGTGTAGAAACAATAAAAAAGTAAATGTTTAGTGATAAAATTTTTCAGTATTTGTACATCTTGAGCTTAGCTGTCTGTAACCTATGAGGCTAACTGGATTTAAATGGATGATAATAAAATACCAGTATAGAGAGACTACTTATCCATGCATGAAGGACATAAACTGGATTATGTTTATTTGCATGAATGTGACTTCTTATTTTGTCTATGATCACGGCTCATGGAACATGGAGAGCTTAAGCAGAGTCCTGTACTATACTGATGCTAGTGTCAGTGATTTCTTTTGCATACTGTTTATGGACGTGGCGGGGTTCTTCGTCAACCAGTATGAGTGATTTGTTTTGGGGTACAATGCCACTTTTAACACTGTAAATCTGATGTCTTGCAGAACTAAAGTTGACATATTCAGGTCATTTCAAACAGATGATGAATGATCTGAAAACTTCTAAATTTAGGATATGATGGTTAAAAGACTTATACTCCTGCAGCGTCTGTGTAAGATTGCGGTGTCACCGCCGTATGCTCCGTGGCGGTATGCCTTCCACACCTGTATTGCACCCAGAAGTATGCAGAAGTACTCCCTTGGGATTGGTCAGTTTGTGATTATGTGTTTGTGGATTTCTGGAGCTTCTCATTGAATTTGTGTGGTTACCGCGGAAGAAAAACTGCAACACAAAGGTGTGACCATACGCTCGGGTGCGAGAGCACATTTCACTGACATCAGCAGCTACAACCCTACCATACGCTGATGCCATGAGAGTATAAATCCAGCTTTGATGGTCATTTGTACAATAAAGAAGAAATTAAATGAATTGTATCAGTGACAGTTTTCCTTGTTTTTGTGATCCTCAGAACTTTCAGTGCCGCATGTTTAGAAAGTTTCTGTACCCTACTTGTTATATTAAAACTGAGATGAAAAAGAAAAAGTGGATGGAAGGTTTCTTATGAAAACAAAAATGAAAACCTCTACCATCTGTGTTATGTGAGAACAGCGTAGCCACACAACTGGAGGATATGACGTCAGTGTGCCAAACACGAGTCCCAATCCATGCCTTCTTCATTTGTTTTTGCTTTGTAGTCCAGCATTACTGGAAGAAGTAGCTAAACTTCTTTATCAGTCCAAAAAAATGTTTCTCTTTTGCCTCGCAGTGAATCTTCAGCCATCTTCTCTTCTTTCAAGTGAACTTTGTGAAAGACACAGCGAGCCTTTATCTGCGCGTGCAAACGTCATGTTATAGCTTTGGTGTGCTACTCTTTAGCGCCCCCACCAGCCTTGGAATATGTACTACAGCGGTTTCGTGGGAATGGTGAAGCCTTTTTCCTAGTTTTTACCACCGGTTTCACACCTGAACCACCTTCATCGCCGTGTGGACCAAGCCTAAATGACTCCAGCAGAGCAGCAAAGCAAACATGATTATTATACGTTTCTTGTTACTGTTCCACAGAGGTCTCTTAACTGGTACAAAAAAATGGCCAGTTTCAAAAAGTGTCATGTGACTATTTCATACTTTAACCATGACTGGATCATTTTTACAATTTGAAACCAGAACATGGACACTTTGTTTAAGGAATGACATTTTAATTGGAAAAACACCAAATTACAGGGTATTAGAAAAGTAGCATTCAAGCATTCAAACAGCTGACCTCAAAGTGGAGACAAAATGCAGAGTAATCAAAACCACTTTAAAAATTACCAACTAATCTAGACAAATGATCCACAGGGGTCTAATGGTTAGACCCATTCCTAGTTTTTCCATTTGGCCTTGCCTCTTGGTCCCATCCGTTTATTGTTCATTCATACTTTTAGAGTTGGTAGGAGTATAGGTAGAGTTGTTACCACTTTCCTATTTGGAGCTCAAGGTCCAAAATGCCACAGGTCAAAGGCAAAATAATACCACTATTCCCACAGCCTCATGAGAAGAGGTCCACTTTTTTCCTGTAAAATGAAGGCCCAATTGATGAGGCCAAAAGAAGGACTTGGGATTTAACCTTTTTCTGATGCTGTTCTAGGAAATTACAAAAGTCAAATCTTACACAATAGACAAACTTAATCCAACTTTGTGCAACTTTGGTGCTGATTCATCTATAAAGAGCCCTCCAGGTTTGTTTTCGGGAATGACTGGTGACTTTTTTAAATTGCATAATCATCGTTTGTACTTGAAGTTTTGGCTGCCAGAAATGTGTGAAGAGTTGGCAGAAAGCAGCAACAGCAGACTTACATTCTAGGTAGTAAAACGGTCACAGGCCTTTGGCAGCAGAACATATGGATTACTTGAAATGGTGATTTGATATGCCTGTTAAAAGCATATTAGGTTAAGAAATGGGAATGCCGGCTGTTGGGTTCAGTGTGAAGTGTCTGCTCACTGCTGGTAATTCAGTTCTCAGAGGAAAATTAAGTTACTCAAACAGACTTCTACTGCAGGTTTATATTGTTATAGCAACGAGAACCTCAAGCTTTCAGACTTCATTTTAACCTACTGTGTAATGCAGTGTGAAAGAAACACCTTTAGTAAGTCTCGGTTCAGGTGGCAGCCCATGTTTACTTATAAAGCAAAGAATAAAAAATCCATGTTGGATAAGTCTGGTCCTTCACAATATGTTTTTTTTCTTATCTAACCTGTGTGTGTGTGTGTGTGTGTGTGTGTGTGTGTGTGTTATCTGCCATTTAAAGCCACTGTAGACTAATGTTTGATTCATAGAAGTGATCCTGAGCCTGTGACCACAGTTGCAGAAATATTGACAGGGAACCTGAAACCACACACATCCACCAAAGAGTCTGCTGGGACAGTACAAGGCATGATGTCATTCAGGCCACATGTGACCAATGACCTAACGCATGAGAAAGATTAAAAATTGGCAGTGATTTAAATTGTGGTTATGACCAGCAAAATAAATACATTTTGCATCATAATTGGAACTTTTTTTGTTCCAGCAGTCCAAAAATGAGATAAGAATCAACAAAAAACAGCAAAAGTCAATACTGAGTCTGATCACAATGAAAGCAGATGTCTTCCCTGGATACATGATACAATGCAAATAAATATCAAACTGAAATATGAAATAAAACTTGAGAAATTATGAGTACACATTGTCTCATGACATGTAATCTGCCCAGACCAGTTTTTGATAGTGTTGTAACTGAGCCACAGGTGGGAAAATTAGCCGAAATTAGTCCTAAAACACATCTGCAATCTGGGGTATTATTGACTGGACTGTATGAAATGGCTGTTCAGTTTAGACACAAGTGACTTTAGTAAGATTTGGGGTTTAAATATATTTTAGATGTATTAGTTTTTGGGGTCTTTTTATGCTGAAAGACTAGTTTTTGTCAGATAACAAAGACATATTGTAAGTATAATTTCATGGTGGATTTTGGAGGACACCAACACTGCTGTTGGTGGATTAAGAGCTTGCATGCTGGGGGTTTTAAGAAGAGTTGACAATCTGGCTCCTCTGGTTTCACAGCAGGAACTTATTCACAACTCAGAACCCCTAAATTATAGAATGAGACGCTCTCCATGAATCATTTCAGAAGGAATCTCTTCCAAGCCATACTTGTATACAAAAAGCTTGTTTACCCCCCAACCATAAGCCGATGTGAAAACGCAGGGTTCGGAGGGGGTTGGCATCAAACATTAAAATGAAGACTTGTCATGTTGTAAGAAGAACAAATCCCCAAGTTCCTCTCTCTTCCTTTTTACTGCTTTAATCAGCTCCTAATCTGATTATTGTAACTGATCTTTACTGCTTGCACTCAGAGGACTGCTTCTCTTTCACATCCAACAAAGCACACGCTTAATATTCAGCAAGCGTCCAATCATTCTATAAAGGTTTTACAGATAACTGAGATAAGATGCCTTGTTAAGCTTATTGACAGTCATCCTTATTGTTTTCTTTAAATTACAGAAACATTTTGGGAGTGAGATAATGAGGAACTGAATTGGGGGTCTCTGATATTCATAAAATGTAAAATATTTAGTGTATTCCCTATTATGCTGATTAATAATCTTTATTATGTGGATTAATATTCCAAATTTAAAATGTCAAGTCTGTTACACATGATTATCACATGAGGAGCTGCAGGCGACATGTCATATTATATAGCCTGCTGCTTTATAAACACACGTTTTAAAGGAAGATCTCATCTGTGCTTTGGAACATTTGAAGGAGGTGAGGGCACATTACTGTTTCCCCAAAGTTCAAACAGTTTCTTTCCTTGAATTACTGAATATTTGCACATCTTGGCTTTTTGAATGAACTTGTGCTAAGTGACAACATCTTGGACAAGAACTCCACGATGCCTCCCGATGTGCCTTTGGGGGTATGAATGTGTGTGCTAGTAGAAAGTACTTAGTAATGCAAAAGCACTTTGAGTACTCAACATGTAAACAGAAAAACGTTTTAAAAGTATTGCTTGTTTACCAATAAAGCAGAACATTTAGTGGTCGATTTGTGGTTCAGACTGTTTTTAGTGGAGAATCACCTTGTTAGACAGCAGCATGTTGTTCAGTAAGTACTTCATAAGAATTAAAATAATAATGATAATAAAAAATGAGGATGAAAATAAAACATTGAAAATATAAGATGATTATTTATTTCCCTGTTCATGGCACCCAAAGCACTTTAGAGTGAATCCATTATTCATTCACTCCTCATTCATACTCGGTGACTCGGTGATCTGCATGTGTGCCCTGGGGCGGACTGACGGAAACAATCAGCGGCAACATCCAATGTGGCAACCACCAAAACATTCATACGCCAGCGATACTGACACTCGAGGCAAGGAGGATGAATTGTCTTACCTAACTTAAACATTGAATAGTTGTGCATGTGCATTCAAACATTTGGAGAAAGTCAAATTAAGTTTACCTGTAAAGGTTGTAGTGCATTTTAAGTCCATTCTGACTTCATACAAAAAACTGATTGTTCCTATATGCAGATATTCCTCTCATCTTGTACAGTCACAGACCCTCTAAAAACCATGTGGCTCGGATTCCAGTAGACTCGCTAACAAATTCTGGGATGAAGAAAGTATTAGTGTCTTTGAACGCCACATGAAGGGAATCTGATTTTGGACTTTTCTCATGAACTAGGTCAGCATGAATCAATTCAGTGTTTTCAGAAAACTCTAATTTCACATGTTGTAGCTTACTGTTTGGTTTTCAGGAATGGCTTAAACCACAATCATTCTTTTTCCATAGTATTTCTTTGTATATTAGTGAGAAATTAGGTTTCCAATCTTTTCATTATACATTTTGCACTTAATTACATTATAGCATTCAGTCATTAGCTGGCTAAACTGTAGGCCTTTGCAGGAAGTTCAATTGTTACTGTTATTAGGTTATCTTGGGTCAGACAGTAAAGTCATCCAATCTTGCACCAAATGTATTCACCAACCATCCAGCTTACAAAGCTTCCCCCATTACGAGCTCCATTTAAAGGCGGTGAAGGCAGAATCCTGGTGTCAGACAGATTTGACTCTAGAGTAGCTACTTTGGTGTACAGAGGAGTTCATGTTTATTCAATGAATGCAAGGTCTTCAAATCCTGTGGCTGCAAAAGAAGCCCAGATCATCATCCCTCCACCACCGTGCTTGACAGTTGGTATGAAGTGTTTGTGCTGATATGCTGTATTTAGTTGTTTTCAGCCCTGTGATAAGCTGGTGACTTGCCTGGCTTGTGTACCATTTTAAGCTATTTCCAATGAGTAAACTAACCCAAATATTGGGTAAAGGGAGGTTTATTCAAAAGGTTTGGCATCAATCCCTGCTTCTTGTTTACTTGCAGTCAGTTAGGGCCAGTTTATAAAATCTGCTGGTCTTTTTCAAAGTTCAAAATCTAACCATTCAAAATGTGCATCACTTTCTTTTTTAAACATGATTTGGATCCTAATTTTTGATCCAGGTTTGCACAGCTCTTTTTCTTTATCTAAAGTTAATATGTTTGTATAAATGTGAGTAAAACCAGACACAGTTCAAGTTTTTTCTTTACTATTGCTGTTCTCTTTGAAGAATAATGCACTCCATTTAGAAGGATAGTGCATTTATGTAATGCTCTGGTGGCCCATCAGCTAAATGGAAGAGTGTTTTGAAAAACCTATAACCTTTTGCGTGATGCCTGCAGCCTGAGAGTGAAAAGCCTTCAGAAGCATCCGAGACAGCAATGACCCAAATGGGCAAATTCTGTATGCGCTAAATATAACCTGAAGTGATGGAGGAGGACAGTAATAAAATACGAGAAGCTTTAACGTGGAGACGTCCCTTCAAAGCCTCCCTGTCTGACATGCACGCTCACCCTAAGAGCTTTAATGTACTGGCTTGAATCTTTGCCACGAGAAAAAACTTGTATTTAGTCTCAACAATATTTGTATTATTGTGACTGATGCTGTATTTTTTTTACTTTTTCCAAAACATGTTTTAGGGGATTATAAGAGTCTAAAATGTTTTAAAAGGTATAACACTGTCAAATTACAACAGCAGAGAAAAGATTTTACTCCCCAAAGTATTAAATTAATGAGCATGCAGGTTTTTAGATATTTCACTGCTGCAACACCTAATTCAAATGAAATGATCCTCCAACAGTTTTTCTTGCTCTGCACAAGCATTTTAATGACCCATTAACTTGAGTCAGGTGCGTTGCAGCAGGGTAACTTCTAAAACTTACAGGACACTGGCCCAAGAGACCCTGCGTTGGTGATACCTGATATTGAGCCTGCAAAAAAAGCTCCATTTTGCAGCTAGATCATAAANCCCTGCGTTGGTGATACCTGATGTTGAGCCTGCAAATAAAGCTCCATTTTGCAGCTAGATCATAAACCTATCGGATAAATTCCTGAAAAACTTCCATCACAACATTCACCCTACAGAGATACGAGTTACAAACTACCATTCCTGAGAAATTATTGACAATAAAAGCGACAGCGCTAAGATGCACAGGCAAAAAGAGAAATGCTGTGGTGCAGCATAAACAAACAACAGCTTCCATCTCAAGAACAGAAACATAACTACTGTAGTTCAAACTTTCATGAAAGAATAATTAAAAAATGTCTCTCTGAAAATAATCCTTAAGAATTATCCAAGTTTTTCCTAAGTACAACTTTGTCGAGGTAATGTTGCTTAGCGACCCCGCTCATGTTTTGTCCCTTTTTTTACGTATTCTCACCTTCCTTTGAAGCTGCACTTTAAACATACCTGATTCACATTCGAAGCCACAACTGAAAAGTTGACTCAATTTCTTTGCCAATTATCTAAAAATGGACCAAGTAACGGTGCTAAGATGCTAATGTTTAGCAGGTATGATGACCTCCTTTTTTCTGCTTTAGCATGATAACGTGCTAAAATATGGAGCGTGAATCCAAACCACAACAGAGATATGAATACTGATGTCTCCATTAGTCTGTTAAGGTGAAGCGATGGCATTCAGTCATTCACACATTGGTCACTTTTCCATTAGAGTTCCTCACCCTTCCTTCGGACAAGCATGTAGAAGTGATGGAAGGAGTCACATGCGCACATGACATTTACAGTTTGTGCAAACCTGGATAGTGCATGGAGTGGAGTTTAATATTCATATTATTACAGAGTCACAGTTTTCTGACATTTGTCAGGTTGCTATAATGATTCATATCAGTGTTATGTGAAACAACAATGGACGGACACGGTTAAATATATTCTTATTTGGGTTTAACTGAAGTAACCGTGTAGATGTTATTAGCCGAATGAAACCCTCTTTATTTCACCTGAGGTGCTGTCTCTACACCCTCAATGCTATTTTTCTTCAAGATAATTCATCCTTATATTTTTCCTTTCATTTTATTTATACTGTACAAACGTTTCCTAAAAACAATCTCTATGTCAGTATTGCACTTTGTTGTATTGGTGAGCCTTTTTTTAAAAAAAAAGAAAAAATTAAATATTAAGTTTTAAATCTGTTATCTTGTCTGCACCAGACAGAGGTTTTCTAATGTTGTTCTATGTATATTTAATGACAAATAAATTTGATTCTGGTGAAAGAGGCTGAAGCTAGACTTGCCTCAGTTTCAGTTTGGAACATCCAACCAGTGGCTTTCCTGATGGGACTGCAGTTTTCTAACTGTGTACAGTGAGTGATTTAGGGTTTGTTTAAATCTAGGGCAGCTTGCATTACAGCAGAGCTGCTGAACAAACATCTCCAGCAAAGAGGTCACCCTGTTCTGTCATTGTATGAACTGGGACAGGTGGAGCTACTTTTGTTCTCCAAACAAGGGTGGGTGGGGGAGAACAGCAGAGGCTGGAATACTATTCATCAGGCGTACACTAAAGTCATCTGCCTGTTGAGCCTGAGCCCACTACAGGTTGAGGAAGGAGAAATGGGGGAAGGAGACGTGGGAAGGAGGATAGTCTTCAATTAATAGTGGTGGTCAGCCAATGGGAGTGGTCCCTGCAGCTCTGACATAACATGGGGGGGTGAGCTGAAGGGTTGAACCAGGGAAAGATTAAAAAAAAAAACGCACAAAGAACCTGTTGTCTGTTCACATTGGAGTGGAGGTTTCCCAGGAAGGCATTACTATTCAGCTACAGGTCTGATTGAGAGAGAACCCCCTCCTCCCTTTGTGTTGTGGCTATGGAGGGGTCAGGAGACCGCAAAAGAGGAGGGGTCTCCAGCTGGAGGATGTAAATTTACTGCCAGTCCAAACCAGATGTGAGTGGTTTCTCTCTGTTATGACTCTAAGATTTGCAGTAAAAGCTTTTAAGGAATGTTTATGTCATTATTAAGGATGTCGTAACAAAGACCAAAAGGAAACCTGCATTTTTGGCTCAAAAGAAACTCTTTCATTAAAGAAATACGTTCTCCATCATAAATGACCGTATAGCTGGAGTCTAAAGATATATTTTCACAGATTATTAGAAAAAAAAATAGACTTTGCACAGCACTTTTTTCTCCCATCTTTGAGATGAAGTCTTTATTAAAAAAAGGCGTTTGGCTCCTTTTTTTTGTTTAATGCGCTTTGATCCAAATTTTATTCAGTACAGAAACAAGAACCTTTTTTCATTTTAAGAAAATATTGCATTTATAGGAAATTCTTACAGAATAATTACCTTTATTTGTAATGGCTTCTTCTAAAAAAAAGACAGTGATGGCTAAAATGCATCCCACTCTGGTCAGCTCATCCATCTGTCCTCACCTACGTCCATGACTGAATAAAACTATCCTGTCAGGGTTGCATGGCGTGGAAGGTGTGGACCTAAAAGCATGCAGATGCAGCAGGAGGCAGACCAGGACAGGAACAGTTTGAAGAAACAAAACTAAAGCACATGGACTGAACTTGGTCTGATTGCCAATCCATTCATAGTCTTCATGCAATGTTTCCTAGTCTTTTTGTCATGTTATGACGACTTTTTTAATGACAGTGAGGGGTGTGTATATATATATACACACACACACACACACACACACACACACACAGAGGACCAATGACGAACAGCTGAAGTGAATGAGCTAAATCAAACCAGGTGCACTGATGACTGGAAGCAGAAAACAGAACAAAACACACAAGGCAAGAAACTACAAAAATAAAACAGGAAACATGCCTGAACAGTAAATAACAAAAAACTACCGAACCAAAGAACCATAGACCACATCATATTCACCCTTCCCGCTCATTATTATGTTCCCTTCATTTTGTTACACTCTGCAGCTTAATTTTACCTGATTTCTGATTTCCGTGTCCATCCATGCTGGGAGAGAAGCGCACGCTGGCTGGAAACTTGTTCCAGACGTTTCACAAAAATTTTTAAAAAGTAATAAAAAACTTTCTTGTTCTCAACAAACTCCTGTCATTAACAGTATTTAATCTTGTAATACATACTTCTGTAATAGTTTTCATTTTGAATACATATTTTATGTGAAATTTGCTTTTTAAAAATACCTTTTACAAGCTAAACATGCCGTTGCCTGACCACGATCACATGTCACTTTTTCTCGTCTGTGAACTTTTAAAATGTAAAAACAGGATTGTGGTCATAATATTTATATTTCTCTTGAAACATCATTTCCCCCCTCACAATATAGAAGTGCTGAGATTCATATCCTGCAGAGAAACCAACCTGTTGGCAGTAAATTCATTTTTAGATATTGATCCCTCAGTGTTTAGAAGGAAGGCAGCTGCTGTATGAAGGGAATATGACTGTTAAAAAGTTACTGAACTACTTTACAATTATTTTTACGTCACATGATTAATCACAGTTAGAAATTAATAATTGTTTATCACTACTTAAAATTTTGAACCAAACTTTAGAGATGAATAGGGGAACCTGAGTGAAGACTTGGCAAATAATAACCCCATATTTTCACCCTCTGTGAACTGCCTCCAGCTGAGGCTTCTTTTCTTTTGTAATATTTTCTTATATCTATTCTGAGGTTTTTGATGATGTTGCAGGTCATGAATGGTTGCAACATGGACATGTGCTGCAGGAGGGTGGAAACTGATGACGCAGGGGAGTGCTATGTGAGTCTACAGCCACGTCAGTCCAGGGTTGTGTGCACATCTGTGTTTGATCACACGCCAGCCCAGACTTGTTCGTTAGCCAAGGTTGAAGCCTGAGCCGTGCCGTGACTTGTATTTACTCTGTTAAGTACGTTAGAAGCACATTTTTTATGATTTTGGGCGGAGGGTGTGTTTTTAGAACAGGGAGGGGAGGTTTGAACCTGTCAGAGTTAAATGGAGATTTGTTATATTTTTGAGAAGTCACCCTTGCAGCCCACGCACAACAGCTCATCACTTCCTGCTTCTTGCGTCTGCAGCGCTTACGGGAAGAGCAAACCACAGAGTGAGAGTGAAGCCCTGCGTTAACCTTAAAAACAGCTGCAGAAAATGCTCACGTAGTTCTTGCCTGGTACTGATTCCTGTATTTGTTTGGGAAAGTTTTCAGAGGCAGTCGGAATATTTTCAGGGTGTCAGTAATTCAACAAATGGCGTCAGAGCATCATGTCATTCCTGTATCTTTACCATACAGATACAAAAACTGTAGAGACTTTCTTAATTTCTGCTCCTCTGGTTATCAGTCACATGAAGTAAAATCTGCCACAGATATTTTATCAGATGTGTGCTGACTCATCCATCCTGGCAGGTGATGATGAAATTCTCTCTATAACTCAAACTAATAATGATGTTTTGGAGGTAAGTTTTTTTATCCCCCTGACATACTGTTTTAAACCCACTCAAATAAGTTATACCATGATTACACAGTAATTATATTTGTTAAATATTTGCTTTGTTCCTCTATGCTTATATCATGAGAAACCATCACAGACCACAAAAAGCACTGAATCCTCAGGATGATTCAGCAACAAGAAGTAGCTGACATGCAGTCATCCAGCCACAAAAAGTGCCTTTTTAGACATGAGTAAAGAGAAATAATGTTGTTTTTCCACTTTATATTCCTGCTACTAAACAAAGGAATACAAAGATGTTTTCATTTTGATTGACCAAGGTTATAATAGTTAAAGATTTCTTTATTAGTTTTAGTTTTTGTTTCATTTTTGACTTTTTCTTTTCAAATTCAGTTAGTTTTAATTAGTTTTTAGAGCAAATTTTCTAGGTTTTATTAGTTTTTGTATTTTTTTAAAAAAATGCTTAGTTTTAGTTTAGTTTTTATTAGTTTTAGTTTTTTGTTTCTAATTTTTCTAAATTAGAATATTTGCCAAGTGCAAAATTCAAAATAATCAGAATAAGCACGCATAATAAAAACTTAAGATACACTTTTTAAAAACTGTATCAGGAGGAAACATGAACAGCCATCGACAAATCAAATACAACAGCCCATAAGACAGCAGCCTTAAGGTTAATACTGTAATCAGAATATACTGAAAATGCACACATCTTTTATTGTCGTTGATTAAAAACTTAATTTTATTCTGTTCTGAGGATTAAAACTTTTCTTCAGCACACAGTGTGACAAGTAAACATTTTAACACTGTCAGGCCACAAAGTCTAACACTGTGCTACTTATGGGGAAATGGTATGAAATTTATCAGATTTACATTTTTTTGCATCACACTAGAAGCCAATTCCAGCGAGTTAACATCATGCCTCCTCTGATTCTGCTACACCATCATGATTTGTGAAAGTGCAAACCAGTGTGGGATTAGGGCAGCTTGTTTGGCCCAGTTATGATTTGACAAAAGCGACTTAGACTGTGGCTCACATTTGCAGCTATATAGCAGAGTATGTACGTAAACCCTCAACTACTTTACCTTACCATGCTCATGCAATGATGATAAAATATTAATTCAGAATAATATGCAGTTAATCTGGCAACATACAAGGCAGTAGCATATTTACTTCTGCCAGTAACTGTGTATGATATTTTATTTCAGCATACCTTTCCTCCAGGTGGCTTGTATCTTACCTCTTTTTGGTAAAAGCTTGGCTCATAACTGATAATCAAGTTCAAGTTCAAGTTCAAGTTTATTTATAAAGCACATTTTCTGCAACAGCAGTCGCCCAAAGTGCTGAACAACAGAACAAAAACACTCCACAGTTAATAATGGTGCCTGTATCAGAATATTTTGAATTCTTTGCCGATTATGCTGTAACAGACTGAGAATCTTGCTAAACATGAGCCTTTTCTTATTAAAGTGCACAGCAGCAATGTATTTTTATGCTGTTCTATCATTTTAACCATCTCACAGCCACAGCACGTTAATCTGGTGACCCCTTGCAGGGGGTTGGAGCCATCACCACAGCTTAACGCTCTAAAACATTGCAGATTTTGGAGAAACAGAATTTTTTTTTTTAGCTTTTACAGATGACATGGCCAGTAGCCCTGTGTGGTCACACAGATATGCTTTGAAATACTCATCATAGACAGGATAATAGAGATCCACTAGTCTAATTCCTAATCCAGGACTAGCCTGCTTCTGTGGCCTGGCAATCACACTGCAAACTGAACTCCATCTTGGTTTCAAAGGAAATTATTAAACAGCTAGCAGGCAGTGACATGGGTTTCTGCTTTTGAATACAAGTTATGCAGCGTTGTCTCACTCGTCTTACACTGAAATTACACGCCATCACTATCTGAACAGCAACAACCTCCTCAAGGGTGCAGCCAAGCAAACATGTCGGCAGTGGTTTGTTGCCAGCTGTCGTCTGATGTTTTGATTTGGTGTGGCAGAGCGGTGGTCTGGATGATGATGGACAAGCACATAGTGAAGAGGCCATGAGCCGCTCACAAGCCTTCACATGTCTGAAATATTCCTCTTATCCTATAGATAGACCAATGTCAGGGTCTACAGCTGGGCCGTAATAGTATTTGATTACAGACCTAAATAAGGTGGGGGATAATTGCAAGAATAGTTTGGATGGTTCTAACAGAGCAAACAAACTTTGAGCTCCACCAATTAGAACAAGGGTTATTTCTGCTGTCAAAGATACATGTCACTTAAAATATGCACTATTTATTTATCTTTTATGGAATAAAGGATATTAGAGTATATATTTGAAGCAAGAGATTAAAGCAAATGTTTACAGTTCAGAAAACATTTTCACATAAACTGCATGAAGGGTTTTCCTGTCTTGTGTCTTCAGGGAGCTGAATTGGGCACTGAAACATAAAGCTATGTCTGCTATTTGTAGTTATAGAATGTGACAACAAGAAACTCTTTATTCACATTCAAAGACAAGTTTTTGTAAGAGTGTATAAACATGCAGCTGCCCCAGTTGCTTTGTGGCAGCTGCTTTTCATCAGATATCAGGCATCCCGTGGTGTTGACCCTGTTTCTAAAACCAACATAACAAACTTCACATCAGAGATAAACTTCTTGGAAATGCAGTGTTGGACAGAACATATTAAGGGTAATTCTACTTTCTCAAAACTTCACAGAAATGCAATGAAAAAATTTGACAGGTTCCAGAACAAAATCTGTTTATTTGGAAAATTGATTAGGTTTAAGACATGTTTGATAGTTAAAAGTGACTCATCTGACAGCATAGCCACAGACAGAACCAATGGTAATTTCTCAAGAAAACCCCCTTCTGATTAAAATCAAGACTACCTCCTGGATGTGGTTTTGGCTAATAAACACACGAATCAATGCAATAAGCTAACAAGTGTGTGCAAGCTAGGTGGGTAATATTGCAACATTCAACAAAGTTTCAGATATGTTTTTGCTTTTGACAAGATAATTAAAACAAGGTCATCTGACAGCACAGCCACAGCTGGATAGAAGCGATGCTTATTTCTTACGATAATACTCGGTTCTGATAAAAATCAAGTTGACTTGCTGGATGTGACTCAAGCTAATTTCCACGCAATGACATGATCAGCTAGCAAGTCTGAGCAAGCTTGGTGGAGAAGATGTTAAAAGCGAGATGGAGAAACTCGTCTGTGTTTTTGTTGCAAACCACCTGATATGACTCGCTTATGGTTGCTATTAAGTAAATTCTGTGAACCTTTTGAGTCCCAAAGATATTTACATGACCCATTTTAAGGCTAATAAGAATTTTACTTACTGCAAAAACACACATTTTAGGGAATTAATGACTGCTGGAGTGGAAACTTAAACACCTCCAGGTTGTTAACAAATGTAATTTACTGTACATTAGCACATTTGAAAACGTTAAATAATCTGTACTGCACAACCAATAAATGAACCATATATTTCTCGATGTTGCTGTTTTAAGAGTTGTATGTTGATATTAATAGAATTCAAATTAAAATCTAATTATGGTGACGGATTTAATCTTATTCTTCCCATATAAATAATTAATTCGGGAGGACCTGTTTCTCTTCATGTAGTAGATTTTCCTTCCTGTGTTGAAAATCTCCATGTTAACAACAGCTATGACTGGCTTCTGAGGACATCTCTGTAATAATCCCTCTGCAAAGCTAAGAACAGAGCAGCAAGATGAAAAAGAGCTACTATTAGTGCTGCCAGCCCTCATTTTCTTCCATAGCAAGCACCCTGTCACCACCAATTGTGCATATTCTCCACTGAGACTCTCTGGTGTCCCAGGATGCTTTGCATGAGCAGACACAGCATCAATATGCAGAACACATATAGTGAAGGGTTAACTATCATGTCAGACATTGCTTTGATTTGACTGAAAATTTTCAGCTGTGTATATCAAATACCACATCACATCTGGCTATGAAACACTGCTTTAATGTTGCGTCTAATACAGGTTATATCCATTATGCATTCAATCTGCCAATGATGTAGTACTCCAGCCTGTTAAGGCATGGACCAGTACTCAACATCTGAAGGTGTCCTGTGGTATCAAGCTGCAGAACCTTTAAGCCCTGAAAGCTGTGAGGTAGGGTCTTTCATGGACTGAACTTGTTTTTCCAACAAATCCCACAGATGAATCTGAATTAACACTGAATTAAACACCTTGAACTTATTTATGTTCCTCAAACCACACCATCAGGAAATGCCACTGGTGGTCTGAATCAGTGTTTAGGTAGGTGGTGTTTGTCAGACTCATATGTGAATGTCAGTTCCTCAGGTTTTTTCAGTAAGGGGCAGCATGTATATATATACATTTATATATATATA
>CM047986.1:5290083-5301208 GCA_026261665.1 Melanotaenia duboulayi
GTTATAATGTTGCAACAACTTATTTCTCCAGAGGCAGAAAGCATAATAACGAGCTATTTCTGCCACTACCATCAAACTCAGACTTCCCAAGGTAAAAATTCAGCTGCCATAATGGTTCTTGTTGGCAGAGTTACTAGCGATCTGAATGGATAAGTACATTACACACTTTGTCTGACACACACTCCCACACACCCAGGCACACACAGATTTCCACAAAATCCCTGTCTTAAAGGAAAATGTGTGCCCTGTAACACTGGTCAGTGGTGGATGGATATGTGGTGATGAGTCTGAGGAAGTATTTTAGGAAAAAAAAAAAAGCTAAGAAATATAATTTTAATACAATTATCTTTAATTCACAGAAATTGCTCAAGAGAAATTTCTGCTACTTGAGCAGCTGATGCTACTTTTCTCTGTTCAGTGTGCCTTACTTTATCAGCTGTTCTTACATAATGATTTATTTTTTACAGATTCAAATAAAGTGATCATAGTCTTCAAGCCTTATGTTTGGAGTATGGCGACAGGATAGTGGTATGCAGATCGATATATGTGTGTATGTTACAGCCCCAGGCTTGCTTACCTGCAGCCGCTTATGTGCCAATGTGTAGGAGCGACTCAAGGATTGGCTGTGAGCTCTGCATCAAGACTCCTCCCTCCGATGTCCGGATTGGTCGCCTGATGTCCTGGACAATTTCAGACAGGCAACATGGAAGGATTCCTCGCCCATAAACACTGAGGAGCATCCACCTGTGAGGGCAGCTGTGTAATCTAGGCACACAGCTCGTCAGGTTGGAATTGCTCTTGGGTAATGTTTGTGAATTACCTTGTAAAGGTTTATAAATTGGCTGTGTTTTGTACTGAGTTTCTTTATATCGCTTTGGGTTTGGTAAAAATACTCTCTCGTTTGTTTATGACAGAATTTGTGTTGTTGTTTATTGTTTGAGTTAAGACGTTCTCATTAGGAGAAGCTTTCGTGTTTGTTTAAATAGACTTAGAACTTGTGAGATCCCAGAGGTTGGTTAGTTTTGGTTTGCTTTTTGCCATTATGGGCTTATTCCTGTAAAAGGACACATTTTGTTGACTCGGCTTTTGTTTTATTGATACTAGGAAATGTTTCTTTTATAGGAACGTTTTTATACATATATATACACACACATATATATATATATATATATATATATAATATAGATACCAACATCGGTATTGATTAGTGTAATAACATTGATGCTTTAATGTAAGTGAGAAAGTAGCTACTATTTATTGGGCCCATAGCTTTCGTTTACCCACAAAATAGCAGACGCTAACAGAACAAATATGGTAATCAACCAGTATTGTGATTTCCAAAACTTTAAATGAAGTGCATGCTTTTCTCAGTTGCTGATCTTGTCATCTTTTTTGTAAAATCCTTGGCTCGCTCTCCTTTTTTTTAAGACTTAAAGAGGAACCCTGAAGTAACCTTGATCAGGTTCACATTTTGAACACTTTACAAACGTAAGGTATTTTTCATGTAGAACATGTTTGCCACACACGTATACTGGTCTAGCATATTTTTTTTTACCTACGCACATAGCTAGCTGAATAAATAATGTTATGGGAAAATACTGGAGCTCTTGCCAACCAATAAACACTAAATGGGATAAATAAATAAATAAATAAATAAATAAATAAATCTTCTTTACATCTTATGTCTTTTTGGTTGGGCTAATATGGTTTGCCCTGACATAAGAATCCCATCTCTTAACTCATCAAATGTAACATGCTGAAGGAAACATTTCAGTTCCTAGAGAAAAGAAATCAAATATACATATTCTTGATCATTTGTTTTCAAATAAATTTCAATAGAAAGGACATTTTATAATTCAAAGATCCTGCGTCGTCTTTTAGTTGACAGTTTTAAGACGAGTGGTACGTCTAAATTATCAGTGTCCAACACCAGCCTGTGGGCAGTGCAATACTTTATTTTTAATTAGTAGTTTAGGCTCTTCAGCATTGTCAACAAAAATGTTCCAAGTATTCTGAAGAAAAAAAACAAGATTTAATTTTAACTGAGAAGGTGAGGACATGATTCAATATATGACTCATGAACAACAGACTGATCCGTCTTCTTGATAGAACTGATGAGTCCCACCTAACCCACAGCCTGCAGCTGAATGAGATAATCACCAGTTTTTACTTGAGAACCAAAAGACACTGCAAATCCATTTGGTAGCTGTAATGATGGCTTCTCTCTCAAATCAGTCTGATAATTTATAACTTTAATCCTTAATTAGATTTAAACAGGTGAAGGTGTTTTCCTAATAGGTGGAAAATCTGCAGAGACCATAATAGTTTTTTTTAAGTAGCAGGTAGTGGTTTTACCATGAGAATCTATGGTGATTAATTCACTTTTAAAACCTCAAGTGGCCACTCGAGGTGTTATGGCCATTTCCAAGACTTGCAAGTTATTGATCTGCAACCCGCTCAGCCTCCTAACTCCCCGCTCTCTGATCACCCCACACCTCCACCCCAACCCTTCCAGTTTCAGGCATTTTTTTAAATTTGGCAGTGGGTGGAGTTATACAAAAAGTAGGGTGTGGATTTACACTTTAATAAGGCAGTTTTTTCTCCTGGCATAAAACGTTGCTGCAGGATGGTACATAACAGTACCAAAAGACACCCTTGTATGTATCTAAGAGAAGCTGCTTGCTCTGACAGAACAGTAGTATTTGACACTTTTGATGTAAAATAGGGGATGGGTTCAGACTATGACTGACACACTGATAAGTCTATAGCTACCTCCATCACACTTAAGTGTGATCTGTACACAACCATGAAGTGACTCGCATGCACAGAAGACAACAAACTGCTATATTTGTACATAAATACACCAGAAAATTTCCAACAGCTTTTACAGAAAAGAGCTGCCAGTGTTTAAGAGTTCTTAAACAACAATCAAATCAAAAAGACATATAAACGTATCACACCAACCAGATACAAACTCACAGGAAAAAAAAAAAATCAATTATCAATTAATTATCAATTATTATAATTACTTATAAGGAGTGATCAGTGATGAGGAGTGATGAGTGAGGTCATGCAAATGCAACCACGCCTCTATGGAGGCTAGAGGCAGACCAGGGCAGCCCAGAGACCCGGGCCATCAGCAGCAACACCGGAGCACAAACCCAAGCTACCACACCCCAAAGACGACCCAGCCCCACCTGGAGGGTGGCAGAGAAGGCCCCGATGGGCCAAGATCGACAGCTGCAGGCCCCGTCAGGAACCGGCCATCCAGGGCGGCCCGAGCGAAGGGTCCAGGGCCCCAGGAGCCCAGAGGCAGCCACCACCCCACAAAACGTAGAGGGACCGCACCATGCCTACGAGAACCAGTCCCCCAGAAAACCACCCGGCATGGGCCAGCACACACCTCAACGTTCTAGGTGCACACCCCAGGTACCAGGGTGCCATTGACCCCCCTCTCCCTGGCTTGAGTGAAGTTATCCTTTTTCTCCTCATGTGGTCCTCATGATCCCAGAAAACAGGAAACGAGGGTCCCTCATTAAGGTTGAATGTGCTGTAAAGAAGAGGAAATAATCCAGACAAGATGCAGCCGTCTCGTTAGCTCTTGCTGGTCCTCTCACCTTTATTAGTTTCAGCTGCAGAATTTCACTTTTACAAGCTTCAAGTTACAAAAACATTTAGTTGTTTTCAAAATTATGTTGTGAGGGAGGAGGAGTAAAACTAGCATTCACAAGGAAAATATAAACCAACTGGAATCACTATGGTACAACTGAAGTATGGCAGTTTCTGTTTTCTAGTTTAGCTGACAAAGGTTAGGGATGCAATGGAAGGGTATAGAATAGATTAGAAATAAATACTACCTTTGGGGGAAAAAAACATGCACAATGCATGAAACATTGCAGAGCTGAAGCAACCAGTTCTTCCAATAACTTGCTGCACTGGGTCACAGAAAGAGGAAAGCATGTCTTCAAGCTGCTTCTTTTTTAACTTGCCGGTTCCTAAAAAATAAGTCAGTAACCTTGGACTGTACTGAAGATCCTATGACTGTAAATGTTACAGAGCAAGTAATTAATAAAATGCAGATCGAGATTAAAGTTTGTAATGAATGTCGCATGTTAAATTACTTTGGAGATCGAATAAAATATGCATTTAAAACAATGGATTGAAACCGATGATGTCTCCAGATTTTTTCAAATATACAGCAGTAATATAAAGTATATTGCATCAAAAACTCTAAATCTCTAAATGATAACCAGTGTACCATTTAATTTTGTGTTTATTATTATACATATGAGTTATGTAATAAGTGAAAGCCTTAGCTTCCAATCAGTGATGTAATCCTGCACTAAAGTACTTTTCTCCATCCTAAAAAAAAACAAACAAAAACAACAGGAAGTCCTTAAATAAAATCATGAGATGCTCTGGCGGAAAACAAATCTAGGAAAATCTGGTGTTCAGCAACATGTTTCATTTAGTATTACACTTCCTTGTTTGTCATGTGACATTATGGTGACAGAGGTCAGATGAAAAACAGGGTTTGTTTCATTTGAGGTTAAAAAAGCAGAACATTTCTCATAAGATATTTGTAACACACTTCAGTGCTGATTGGGTTAAGATTTGTTCACTTGACATCAAGAACTACAACACTAGCTTTCCAGCTCTGGAGGTCACTTATCCATCACTCAGCCTGAGGCACTGCAGTGTTTCTGTTTGTTTTGCATTCAGATGCAGACAACAGGCGCCTTGCTTAATCCTAATATGTGGCATATTAGTGCACACAGCTCCAGGAGACCGGTCTGAGAATTAAGTGTCTGGAGTTTTTGCCCTAGGCAAAAAAGAACAACCGCATAGCTTACAGTGAACTAATGATTCACCTCTTCCTCTGACCTCCAGCTGTGAGGACCAAGTGCTGTGTTGGAGTTTGGCTTCACTGTGGCCTGTTTCAGTCATTCAGCTCCGCCAATCACAATTAACTGTGTCAGCAGCTACACGCTGGTTGCTATGCAGAAGATTTGCATCTGCAGTTCAGTTCCCTCCGAACGCAACACGTTCCAAAATGTTAAGCTTCATCTCTAATAGAACTATGTAAGATCTGAAAAGTTAGTGTGTCTACATTCACTATTTATTTATATATTGCAAACTGATCCAAGCAAAGCAAGATCAAAAGTATAGCGGATTAATTTGAACCAAACAGACTAATAAGTATATAATAAGTAATACTAATAAGTAATAGATCACTAACGCCTGCCACCAAAAGAAGAGGATTAAAGAATATGATTAATTAGCAAGCAGCAATGTAACCACAAAAAAACAACATTTTAGAAGCAAATATGAAATCTGAGAAACTAAATAAATAATTTAACTGTATCACAAAACCTTACTACAAAGTTGCCATGCACACAAAGATCCACTTTAGTCCTGGCCATAACGGACTCAACCCATCAAGGTTTAAATATTAAAGGGCTGTGAAAGTCAGAAAATGGCTAAAAACATCAGCATGAGCTGCAGTACGACTGATTTCTGCAGCTTGAGAAACCACGTGGGTGAAACCCTAATATTACAATCAGGAAACAAAAATCAGCAAAGAAGCTACACAGAGATGCATGTAGGATTACCCAGAAAGCAAACAGGAACTGATCTGGAAAAATCTGATTTGTGCTGTTGAGACAAAGAAAAAAAAATCAGATCCAAGTAACATATGGGGAAAATTATATATTCACAAATATCTAATATTCATTATCCTGAGTTATAAAATAAATCCTATAGTGAAACTAAAACCACGTGAAAAGAAATTACATACTGTATGCAAGCTTAAGAATATGAAAATAAAACTGGGTTTTATTTACAAACATCAGAAGCAATCAGTCTACTGTAATTGATTTTGTTTGTAAAGTGCCCTGAGATGAAATTGTTGTNATTGATTTTGTTTGTGAAGTGCCCTGAGATGAAATTGTTGTGAACTGGCGCAGTGCACCTAAAGTTGAACTGAGCGTCCAATAGAAATCAGAGATGAATCACACTAATCTAGAGTAAGCTCTGTGTTTGATGGATATGATAGTTTTGGCACTGCAGACTGCACCGAAGTTTATTTCAGCCATAGTGAACCTGACGCCGTCAAATCCAAGTAATTGCGGTACTTTGGACCAGTTGGTGACATGCAGATAAAAGCCAGGGTTTGAACCAGAGCGCGCTGAGCTGCCACCAGGTGAGCTAAATACAGACCCACAAATCCCACAGTTGGATTTAATCCGGAGGAGCTGGCTGAATCTTGATGCGTGCAGTACAGATGATATACTGAATGCGAACACTAAAGAAGTAACAGTCTTAGCATGTAGCATACAAAAATAACTGGAAGAATCTCGGCTCAAATGATATGATACGATATTTGAAAAGTTTTTGTGGTTTTGTGTTTCATTTGGATGGAAATGCTCAATAAAGTCTGTCTTACCTTTTATGTCTTGTGCTCAAAACTTATATTCCAGGTGAAAAAAAAAACGTTGACCCTAACCCTTAGTTAGTTACTCATTAGTTGGAAATGACTCACAGTTCAAGGTTATTTAATTTTTAGCTCGAGTGTGCCATCTTTCTATAATATACTACCTTTAGGTTCACTTCCTTCTAAATCCCTATTGGTGTCTATATCTAATGTTGGGCTTACACCAAACGATTTGACTAAAAAAGGAAGTCTTAGTAAAAGTCTTACTGGAGTCACAGCGCGTTCCCATCATCTCGATCGTTAGGCTTAAAGTGGTAATCTGCGCTGTTTCATGTCAGTCTTTCCCTAGTCTTGGGTCTGCAACAATATCAAAGGTATTTGATATTATCGCAAGTTGAAGTGACGTAACACAATCAACAGCCAATAGATGAACTCTGACAAAAGCAGAAATCGTAATCCTGGCAGTCAGAACAACGACAATAACACAAAAAAAAACCAAAAAACGACAAACTTGGTTTTGGTGCTTGGTTTAATATAGAGCCAGAGCATGAGCTGATAACATCGAGGTCGAAGGTCATTGTAGTGAACCCCTCACGGCCTGGTACAAGGAAGAAAAGTAAAAGGGGGAAGGGGAGCTCACTAAATTCTTATCTGGGTACACAATCATTCTCCTCCCTGAGTGAACCACAATTTTTAACAATACAAAGTGTAGAATACAAGGGTTGTGTGTATTATTTTTCCATTACAGTCCACAAACACATTTACAGCTGTAAATGTTGTCTGTGTGGAGATCACAATCAGAGTCAGAATCAGTTTTATTGCCATTGTCAGTGAAGGTTTCACAGACTAGGAATTTTCTTGGTGCCATTCTGCAACATCGAACATGGAACATAGACTAGTAAGGGGAAATAAATAAATAAGAGCATGCAATAAAGTATAAAATATTTACATTTGTACTGTTTCCATGCATTTTAATGTAATTCTTATGATAATGATAATATATTCTTGAATGCACCTCATGGGTGGCAACAAGTTTATTTGGATTTTTTCCATTTAATTTCATTTTATGCTTTACTTAAAATAAAGCTGTATTTGTAAGGTTTTGCAGCAGAGGGGGTTGACTGTGGCATGCTGTGGAAGATTAAGCCATGTTGACATGAAGACAATCTGTTTAGCTGCTGACCTGCAACACTGGATGAGGAGGCTTTGATGCAGGTCATCTGACTTTAGAGTTGCGGGATTTTTTTCCACATATTAATTCAATCACATTACTCATAGTCACTGTGATTTAAGCCCACCTTTATCAAATATGCCGTCAAGGTCAGACACATCTGAGCTTCTGAGATCTCCAACAGGTGTTTTATTAAAAATTATTTTTATTGCATAACCCGTAAGTAGATAAGCCTGGCTAAAGTGTAGATCAAAAATAAGTATCAAATCAGCTTGCAAACATACATTTTATGTTTTATTTTTTATAACAGAGGTTTCTGCTTAAAAAGAAAAGCAATGAAAAATTAACAGTGCACAGCATCAAGAGGATTAACTTAAACGAAAATTTTTAGACTAAGTACAAAAAAAATATGTATTTGTGTATTACATGGAGATTATCTTTTCATTTCTTTGCCTTAAAGCTGCAATATGGAGCAAACCTTCTGCTGTAACCTCAACCAGATGAATGTTCAAGACAGCCCTGAACCACTTTACAGCTCTCTGTCATTATTTAAAAGAAATATGTTATGGTTATTTCCATCTTTTGTTCTAGTCTTCAGACTAGCAGCTTTAAATGATTCATGAAATCCTCATTACCATATAAGGTTCTTTATAGATTCTGACACTCCATTCACTCCCTTAACAACCATTTTAGTTCCACTTTCTTTAAAGCTTGCTAAAAGCTAACTTGTCTGATTGGCCAACAAGCTGAAGGGCAATTCATCTGTACTTTTATTGTCTTTCTGTTGCTGGATCCCCTTGCACCTACAAAGCACACTTTTTTCTCCAAGGACTCTGAAAGTGCTTAAGTTTGATCAGTTTGCTTATGAGTGACTGATCATTTAACGCAAATATAAAGAAAAGGCTGTCAAATGATGAAAAAATTGAATTAATCATAGCTTACAAATGAATTCATCATGATTAATCACCATGAAATTTGCATGTTTTTACTGCAAGCCATTGATGACAAATAATTAGTATTAACTGACCTTCCCATCAGATGCCCAAGGGTCAGTAAATGCAGCATTTAATGTACTTCTGTTCTGCATGTTCTAGATCATAATGCAGAATTCATACATGCATCATCTCACCAACCATATACACATGATCACATGGTGATGATATCTGTCATTAAACCACCAGATGTTGACAAACAGCTGATACTGATGAAGAAATGCTGATAATTCTGATGATCTGGCTAAAATCACAAAGGTCTCTTTTTTGCCCCCCTTTTCCTGGTCAGTGCCCCTACCTGGCCCCCCTTCAAAAACTTTCTAGCCTCGCCCCTGCATAGCTGAAGTATAAATCCTTTCTACCAGCTGTCTATTACTGTGTAGAAACAGGGTCCTGAAAAAAACAATACTTTGGGGTAAATTTGTGCTAGTGTGAACCATGAACTGCTAGATTCCTCCATCTCACCTGAGCAAAAAAACAAATGCAACAATAGAGATGGTATTTGCAATAAAAAAAGCTGATCAACCGTCATTATTCCCAGAACAACAGGAGATGGAGAGGAGGAGCAGACACAGAGAAGAGAGCCATTAGACAAACCACGAATGTACAGAATGAAGATAAAGTTAAAAAAAAAAAAAAAAGAAGTGTGGGTGTGGGACCCTCTTAACGCAAAAAGTGATGATGTTAAAACACCATGATCCTCGACAGGGGTGACGCCCATGTGCTGTTCCATCAATGTTCTTTTTATTCTCAAATCCATCCAAATCCATTATCTCGAGTTAATTATTATAAAAAGAATAATAGCTGATAATGGCCCATCCCGGCTTCCGTAAAAAGAATAAAGAGTTTTTTTTTATTTAATTTTTTAATGTTTTTAAATGTGTTTGACTCACTGCAGAACTTCAATGAAGTTGGACAGAGATCCACAACTACATCTCATGCAGAAGATTCCATCACACACATCGTAACAGTCATTACACAACATGTCGATATGCCCTTGGGTCTTCTGCAAAATCATCGGTCGATCATTAAATGACCCTTTGTTTTCTGGTGAAAGCTATAAGCTGTGTTTCATTGCAATCCATACAAAGAGATTTTGAGGATTTAATCTAAAGCCCACACATGATTGGCTATTTATTTATTTATTTTCTTCAGTAATTTGCTCTGAATAATCTTCAAAATCATTGGACATTTTACATTTTCCTAAAGTTCCTTTTTTATTCCTGACTTTAACTTTAGCTCCATCCTTTTCCTCGAGTTTGCTTTTTTTTCTTTTTACTCTTGATATGATCATAACTATTTTACATATACTCCCTACAGTTTTGCAGAAGCTATACCTGATGAACCTGTAACTTTATAAAAGTCTGCTCTAAGCATCACTCTTTGCCTAAACATGTAAGATATTCAGCTTCACCCGTTTCAAAGAGCTTTTGATCTCTGAGGCAGAGACGGTTCGGTCGGGGAGACAAGTCGACATCCATCAGGATCTCTACTCATAGTTAGCGGGAATTCTTCAAAGCTGCTTCACACTCAGAGCCAGCTCTGTCAGTTCTCCATGTGTCCTCGTTCTCCTGACTGATCACATTGTTCGGTATAAATATCAGTACAAACACGGTTGACAAGAAGATTGATTTGACTGTCACACTTGTCTGTTATGTTTGTGGTTACAAGCTTATACTGTATTTAAATGATAGCCGCAGGGTCTGAAAAGTGAAGCCAGTGTCTAAAATGTGCATTCTGCATAGTGGCCAGCAGAGGGCAGCTGTTTTAGTTGCAAAGCTGTACATATAATCTGATTATAAAATAATTTAGAGAATTTATACAGACTTTATAGTCTAAATTACTTGTTCCAAATGTACTTCAGAATAGGATAATGTTAATTTTGAACATTATAGTAAATCTTATAGCAACTGGAAGTTTATGCAGGGTGAATGACAGTCCTCTAATCAGATGGTGGCTATCAATCTGTACACATACATTTTTAATAGTATATGGTTGTAAGTAGGGGTGTAAATCACAAGTTCTATCACTATTCAATATATTAGTTTATTGGATTACGATTCAGTGTTTGACATCACAAATTCTGCCATGAATCAATTTCACTTCAGTTTAATCACATTTTTTTTATTATTCATATTAAATAACAAAAATAACACAAAAAAAATATCAACACAGACATTTAAAGAAAAGTTTAAATAATAAAACAATATTTTTACTTAAAACAAATAGACTCACACTCTGAATACTGTTCTTTAGATAATTCATGTAATGTAAAAGAAAACTGAAAGTATAAATGCTTTATTTGCAGACATGAAAGAAGGATGTAAGTCATTTCACATGCTCTGTTTTAACCCTGTCTTACTAATGATTACTCAGTTGTTCCATCCCGCTGTTGCAACCAGAAGCCAGGCAGCTTTAAGCCTTTAGTATTATCTTGATTAATCTTGAAATCCTTTGGTTGTGGTCGTTTGCTTTGAGTTTTGTTGCCTTTTGCTTTCAGAACTGTTCATTTAGCTTTAGTCCTTTTTG
>CM047986.1:5686806-5702656 GCA_026261665.1 Melanotaenia duboulayi
CATGACATTCCAGTTTAGTCATTCTTTTGTACCAGTTGACATCTACAAATATGTTTTATAAAACCGGATGAAGTCTTAACTCATTTGTGGATGTTCTAATGTTGAGGGGACATGTTGTCTACTTCTGTTTTTAGTTTTCTACCTGCAAACATTTGAGAAAGTTCTCCCTGCTGGGTTTAATGTTGGTTTTAATTTTTTACTGAGTTGTTTTATACTGTTTGATTTCCTTTCGATTGCTTGAAAACGTTGCAGGTGGACGTGTGAATGACACGATATCACTTCTTTACTCAACTTAGAGCCTGTTGCATCATGACATAAATGAATACAAATTAAATATTTAAACATAGTTGTTAAGTATTTACTTCTGTCTGTTTCTGCTTTAAAATCTACTTTATCAACCTAGTTTCCATCTAACTTTTTATTAAATTATTTTATTAATCATGGTCTATTCGGCCATTTGCATCCATTACATGAGAAATGACAAAAACAAAGCCTCCAAACAAGCAACAAAATATCCCAAATAAAACAGAAGTAGTTCCTAAAGATCCAGCAGCAGCATGTTTATAAGTAGATTTTATATAAATTCAAACCTCTCTTTAAGAAGCCGGTACGCTTTAAGCTTTAAACAGCTTCCTGTGTGACAGCAGAAGTTGGCTGCGATTGTGAATGATAACATCTTTAAGAGTTCCTATTTCCCCCCCAACATAAACAAAAAGTTAAAGTCAGTCAGGAGCAGTAAGTGAGGCGCACTGACCACAGGACATGAAGCTCCTCAGGCGGCTCACCGTGATGTGGACTCCGAAGCTGGAGCAGCAGGAAGCCTGTCAGGAGTCCAGATGGGCTGAGACGAGTCTTCATCCACCAGAAAGTGTGGCAGCTGCAGAAAGGAAGAGAGGCGGTTGATATCAGCACTTCCTGTATTTAACAAGGGTTTGAGCTTTTTGTGGCTGAACAGTCAGCAACGTTTTTTTTTTTTTTTTTTTCTGACAGTGCAGGAGCCAGAAATCTCATAGTTTGCCACAGAACACTTTCTTCCTGTAACTTTCCTCATGTGCAATCACAAACATCTCAAAAAGTGTTATTTAATCATAAAAAGCTATATTTAAATATACCCTGAAAAGAAATGGGTCGAGTGAGGTAACTTCCTGTCATTAACAAACATCCAAATTAAGGCTGAAATTAAACTAAGAGCTTAAAAAAAGAAACAATAAATCTTCAAAACTGACTAAATTGAGGCTGTTTCATTGTAAAATGGATCCAGTGTTAAAGCTGTGATCAGTACATTGATGAGTGAGACAGTTTTAGGAACATTTAAAGCAGAGTTCAGAGGTGAAAATGAACATTTGACGTCTTCCTGATGGACGTTAACGGTTTGCTCAGCAGAAATATTTGCCATGAAGCATCTCAGAGCTGAGTGGGCTGATTCTCGTCACATCAGGTGACATCTGCTGGAGGTGAAAGAGGAAGTTTCTGTCACAGTCGAGTATCAGTGGGTTTAATTGATCTGTTTACACAAATCAAAAGTATAGAAGCTGTAAATGTGTTCTTGCTTTTAACAAACAAGAGGATTCTTCTGGAAAGATGTATTTTTAGAAAGTGAAGTAGGGACATTTGCAAATTCTTTTCAACACAGGTTCACTTGAAAACNCAGTAGGGACATTTGCAAGTTCTTTTCAACACAGGTTCACTTGAAAACACTATGAACACCATACTTCATGCTCAAATTGATAAATTTTATTGGTTTTCAGCAAATGTTCACTCATTTTGAGTTTGATGCCCAGAACAGGTTCCAAACCAGCTTGGACAGGGACAACAAGAACCTATGAAAGTTGAGGAATGCTACCTGTCTGGAAAGTTCCGGTTGATTGGAAACAGGTGAGTGTCATGACTGCAAATAGAAGGAGCTTTACTGAATGTCTTAGTTGTTCACAAGCAAGGATGAAGTGAGGCTCGCCTCTTTTAAACCACTGCATGAGCAAACCGTCTGACAGTTGTGAGGAATTCAGGGATTTCATCATCTACATCCTCTATCGTATTTTTTTCTTTCTTACTATAGAACGTTGATTCCAAGTAGTTTGGAAGTGGTCTTGTAAGACTTCCCACACTGATGGGCAGCAACAGCTGCTTCTCTAAGATCCTTGCTGATGTCTTTCCTCCCTGACACCTGGAGTCTTTTCACTTGATTTAACTTTTCAGACCTGGTAAATGCCAGATTTTTCCTTTTTCCATTGCACCTGAGTTTAGGGATTTCATCATCTACAGTCCTTAATCACACCCAAAAAATTCTGTATATAAGCGGTAAGGCTGAAAAGCAACATTAAACGGCTGCAACCTCTGATCCCTCATTTAATCCATAAGACGTGACATATTTCTTACATACAGTTTCTGAGACATTTTGCTTCAATTTATGGAATAAACTTTGCTCAAAATCCTGTTGAACACAATCTGATACTTGTCTTCTGTCCCCCTAATAAATACCCAGAAGCAGAAAACCACTTTATAATATTTTTAAACTGTCACATGGTAATAAATGGTAGATGTTCATTTTTTATTACATTTTGTTAAAGGGCCAAATAAAGACCTCATATTAAAACAAACTGGACTTTTCTTTCCATTTTTTTCATGGGTTGGGCCTTAGAGGGTTAAGGGATACTCTCACGTGGGTTCAGGAACCCTTCAAGAAGCCGTTGTTAGTGCAGCTTGTTGCAACAGCTGCAAGTGCAAGTTAAAATTTTACCAAGCTAAAACCATTTTATGTACCATTTTTCAGTGGTGGCATTAACTGTTGTTATGAGAACGATTTGAGTCCAGTGAAAGTTATTTGACTAAAATTTGATTTGCCAGCAGCCTTTCAGATTCCACCCGCAGACAGGAAGTAGTAAAACTGGTGTCCTCACTTCCTGAGCACCCGTTGAGTCTAGTTAAAAGTAAAATTGATGTATACGTGCTAAACGTGCCCCCATATACAAGATTTTTTTGGGATGTGTTGCAGAAGTGTTGTATGTTTAAATGAATATAAGTTGATAAGGATTTGTAAACCTCTGTTTTTATGTTTTACACAACGTCAGAACGTCTTTGGAACTGAGGTTTGTACATTTCTATGCAAATTTATTAAGACACTCCTCATTTCTTTATATATTATTAACAAACAGGAACAGGAAATGAGTGTCATGATGATCTCACACTGGTTTAGTATTGTTGATTCTGGGATGGATTCATCCTCCATCAGACCTGCTGGCACTGACTTCCTGTCCAGTTCTCGTGTTATTTGGCTTATTCTCCCAGTTTACCTTCCTTAAGAATTACTTCTTGACAGCCACCCTTCCATGTGTCAGGTATTTGTTGGACTTTTTTACCTCTGTTTCTTAAGGGCGTCACTTTCAGATACTTCTGTGGACCTTTTCACTCTGACAGTGCTTTTGTCCTTCACTTGTCCAGTTTATTATCTTTGGGATCATCTTGTTAGAGCAAAAGTTCAAATTTCTGTCTGTTAAAATGTGTTAGTTTTTACCCTTTTCCTAGATGGAACTAACGAAAAGGGAAAACTGTGTCTTCACAGGCTACAGAATCTTTCTAGAACTGGTTCTTGGCTAAATTGTTTGTGTAGACACAACACTGGTTCATCCTTAAAGTCAGTATGGTTGAATAATTCACTAGTCAGTGTTCAATGGTTTGACGAACAAACAAGCTTAGAGCAAATAAAGTACATTTTTATTTATATACAGCTGTACCTATCAACAGAAAAATCACCAAGTGCTTCACAAAGAAATACAAGAATCAAGAAAACATAAAATGCATTAACAAAAACTAAGCAAAAGCATGTTTGTGGAGGTCAAGCCACTTTTGGGAAATTAGTGCAAAAATTGATGAACATGTACAAATAAATAAATAAATAAAAACTTGGGAAAAGTTTTGCTCAGTGTGGGATGGGAAGCAAAGTTCTGTTTGTCTGAAATAACACATTTTTCAACAAGTCCGTCTTTTGGGGGATAAGAGGAAGAATTTTCTTGTTTTTGCCGAAATTCTTTGTCTTTTTTTCAAAGTAAATCTTTGGGTGTTTTGTTTTTGCATAGTTAAAGGTCCTCACAAGTATATAAGAACGGATCTGCATTGGCACAGATAAAAGAATCAGTGATCAGCAGCATAAACCTGCTGATGCAAGCTTATTATGCAATCAGTTGACTCAGCGCCGCCACTCCGCAGTGAAGCCCTGCCTCACACACACACACACACACACACACACACACACATGCATGCATGCTGCAAAACAAAACAGTTTCTGCTTTGCTGGGATTATATTGTATTTCTAAAAATATTTGATGTAAACATACATCATTTGTCCTCCCCACCATTTCTTATGCAGGGGTTTCTAGGTGTGAAGTCTGTGGGCACCAAGCCTTCCTGGGTTTTTGGCACTGACCACAGTGAGCAGCCTGATGAGGAGGAAACATGATATATGTGCACCTGATTGGCTTTTAAAAGCTTGTCGCTAATATCTTAAGTGTTTATTTTAGTTCTCACACTAAACAGCTGATAATCCAATAGATGACACACAAGCTGTCCAAGGTCACTCTCCTGGAGGCTAAACGTTGCATAATTTTCAGCTTTTCTGCATTTCCAACCCTGGCATTCTTTTGCTCAAACCTTGGGGCTGGACATGATTTGACAAGCTGTACAATAAAAGAAGGATGCAGATAATACTGCAGGTGTGCAGTCGTGTAGTCGATGATATGCTAAAAATAATGAACACAATATTACTATACAGTCAGCTGCCATTGTCTCCTTACGGTGCTTCATGGAGGCTTTGTGAGGGAGTCAGTATGTAAGAACGACAGTTTCCGTCTCACTGCAGAGGACGGTGTGTTCATGAAGAGGTTTATAAAAGTCTCAGTCCAAAGTCCATTTAGAGATTAAATTAGATGATATTACTGGCATGACATGCATCATTAAGTATTATTATGAGTGGAAGTCTCACTTTAGACTCTAAACTGTCCAGACACAACTATAAATCCAGAGGCCACGTGTAAAAAGTAACTGGTGGAAATGTTTGGTCAATATTAATAAAATGTCATAAGGACAAAAAAAAGAAATAAATAAAAAAAAAGAAAAAGACTGGAGAAAGTCTATTATCTGTTATAACAATAAACTTATTGAGACATTGCAGGATAAATGGTCATTATCCAAAAATAAAGGAGGCCTATATAAATTTTAAAGGACCTATGTATTCCCTGCAGAATGATGGTCTGACTGCTGTGCTGTTCCAAACAAATGTGCTTTGCCAAGGGGAGCTCTATGGGAAGGGGGCCCCTCTTGAAAATCTAATATATATTTTTTTCTTTTTTATTTATTTTGAATTATTGAATTTATATAATCTTGCTGGACCAGATCGGAGGGGACAAAAAAAATGAGAAAAGTGAACAGAATTAAAAAGGAAAGTAAAAAAAACAAAACAAAAACAGAAGTAGCTCTTGTTGTATAAACCCACTGGGCAACTCAGTGACTGTGTCAGCATGCAGAGTGATCTTGCAAATGTGACCACACTGGAGCCTCCAGTCTGGAGGCCAGAGACAGACTAGGATGGCCCAGAGACCTGAGCAATAAGCAGCAACCCCAGAGCACAAATCCGAGCCACCCCACCACATAAACGACCCCAGCCCGGACCCACCCAGAGAGTATAGAGGAAGGCCCCAAACAGAGCCACGTGCCACAAGCCCCGGTGAGCCAAGAGCTGCCTACCTCGTCAGGCACTGGCCATCCAGGATGGTCAGAGCGCAGGGCCCAGGGTCTCAAGAGCCCGAGTATCACA
Organism: Melanotaenia duboulayi; assembly: GCA_026261665.1. NCBI lineage: Eukaryota > Metazoa > Chordata > Actinopteri > Atheriniformes > Melanotaeniidae > Melanotaenia > Melanotaenia duboulayi. The sequence goes on from CM047986.1 coordinate 5,692,613, forward strand.
CATGATGTCCTCAGGTGTTCATGAACTCTGCAGAAAAACATCACTGAAACATCACATGTTTTCCTGCAGGGGTCGCTGTTTACCAAGTTTCCTCTCTTTTATTTCGTTCTGCTTTTACAAGGTCCACTGCGCAGCCGCAGTGAGTTAACTGCTGTAAAGCTGAAAGAATTGGAAAGTGAGACTGAAAACATGGCAGATTTATCTTTAAAATAAAACAATCCTTTCTTCTTCTTATTATTATTATTGTAACAAAATATAAAAAAAAAATAATTGTCATTAGTTATAGTAATAATATGTTTATTTTTTCATCTAGTAAAAGAAAGTCAAGCAACTGTAAAATTGATGTTTTGAAATGTATTTCTCTTTTTACAGCTGACCTAACTATTAGAAATATTGAGTTGCTGCCACATGTTTACATCTGTCACTGACAATTTCAAATTTTAAATTTTTAAATAAATAAATAAATGAATGAATAAAACATTTATTGTTAGTTTAATTAGTTGTAAATCCATATATTGATGGAAATTAACTGTAAAGAATGTGTGGATTGAGAATAAAGTGTGCAAATTTCTGTCTGTTATGACTGCTTACATAATCTGAATCAATTTGAATAAAACAGTGATTTTCTATATTTTAGAAAAAAAACATCATAAAGTAATACATCTTAGCTTAATCACATTTCACTCTGTTTTTAGCAACTCATACTATAGTAGAGGTTTTACACTTTTTAAAGTCCTCTTTAAATATTTGTTATGTGAGATGTCAATTATTAAATATATGCAGTTAAAAATANGTAAAGGTTTTACACTTTTTAAAGTCCTTTTTCAATATTTGTTATGTGAGATGCCAATTATTAAATATATGCAGTTAAAAATAGATATAGAAAATGTTTGTGTAAAAATAGTGTAAAACTGTTAAGATTGTATTTTGAAAGTAACAGACCGGATGTCGCACCGCCCGCGCGTCTGTGGCGCTTGACGTGCCGCGCAGACAGGGAGGAAGACGCGGCAGCAACAATCCAGGAGGAGTCTGACGGCGCGGCAGGACAAGGCACGGCAAACCTGGGAAGTCGGCGTCCCGCTGTTTGCCCGCACGTTAGCTAACCTCGCGCTCTCCTTTGGATATTACCGACATACACGCAGCGGAGAGGCGATCAAATGATGGCGACGTTGGGACCGGAGTCGGCTCGCCCTCCTCTTGCCCTGCTCGGTTCTTCTCCGTCGATTCAGTCTCACATCGGTAGCACCAACCTGCCTCCAAACCGGGGCTTGGAGCGGGCGCTGGAGGAGGCGGCGGCTAGCGGTGTCCTTAACATTAGCTGCCGAAAACTGAAGGAATTCCCACGGACAGCCGCCAACCACGACTTGACGGATACGGTGGAGGCAGGTAGGGGAGCTTTCTGGCTTAAATCCTCTGGTAGCTTTCAGGAGGAGAAAACGTTGAGGAGGGCACCGGTGCTGGACGGTGAACGATACCTGCCTCAAAGCAGCGTGGTAACCGCTGGTGCTTTATTTACAGCGGTGGCATTTCCGTTATTCACCTTAGACCCACATAGTGTTTGTGCAGACAGGGTCTATTAGATCCTGCTCAGATTTAAACTTTTGCTGTACCTGAACCAGACAAACAGCTGACCAAAACTCTTCATGGAGCTGGGTACAAGACCAGCTGACAGGCCACACTGATTTGTGCTTTATAATGGAAGACACTCATGGGAAAAGATTTATAAAATCCCCAGCTTAAAGTAAATATGGAGAGCTGCAGTGAAAGTGGACACTGGTTTATCACGGATCAGACTGTTCACAGTGGGCCCTCAGTGGAAATCCCCACCACTTCCTTTTCATCCATGTACAGCTGTAAACAGACAGGCGGGGTGAACCCATACAATCTATCTGTGTTTGATTAAAAAGTCTGAAATCCATCTGTTGTATTTAAATCTTAGTTTACATATAAGTTTCTTGTAAAATATGTTTATGGGTTATAAGAAAGAAGAGGCATGGCTCTTCAAAAGGGAAAATATCATTTTACTAGAGGCTTCCCTTCTTTATTTCAAGGTGTATATCCTTGGACCAACGGCAGCCTGGGGGAAATGGATCTCCAGCAGCAACATTTCTCTTGAGTTTAACTGGAGTGAGGAGGTCAAGCAGTCCCTGCTTCCTCATTCTTTTGCAGCCAAGTAGTTTCCAACCACTTGAGAGCAAGTAGAAAGACTACCTCCTGCTTTGATCAACAGGCTGTGCATTCTTGTGAATGGTAAATGAGAAGGGGAAATCTTGTGTAGGGCACAGGTTTGGCTGGTTGTCTGTTGTGAAACTTGCAGGCTTTTTCTTCTCTGTAAAATGCCGTCCATACATGGAAACATGATTTGCCTGTGCATTCTCTGGCATCATGGATCCATAATCACACATTTGGGGAAGAGTTGGGTAAGCTGATTTGCTTTTAATGTGCAGGAATTGAGTCATGACTTTAGCTGCAGGCTGATCATGTTATGTCAGTAGCAGCATCACCCCTTTAAAAGCTTACTACACACAGTAGTTTTGCTCATTTTCTGTTGCTTTTTTATGCACAGCTTTTGAGATAATAGCAGATCTGCAGCAAAAAGGACATTGTTATATAAATAGATGCGCTTTATGTCATTTCCCATCACCGTGAGCAATAGAAAATCCCACGTCTCTGAATGTAGCCTTTTCTTTTCAGAGCTTTTCAGAGAGCAGCTGCACATTAAAGCCTCTCTTACACTGCGTTGCTGGGCTTCACCCTCTAACTATGTTTATGTACCCTAGAAAGGAAATGTAGCTTATGTAACTCCAGTGGAGTATGTTAACAGAGGCAAAAGCAACAGTAAGAAGCAGAAGATTTTAGAAATGGCAGCTTTGTCCTTGTTTTGATTGGAGATTTACTTTCAGTTTTTCTTTAGATCCCACAGTCTCACATCTGGATCAGAGCTGACTGTAATTACTGATGCAAATGCTAGGATTTTGTCCAAAGTCTAGTACAGAATTTTCTTTAAATGGGGGGGGGGGGGGTCTTCATGCTCATGTGAAGCTGACAGCAAATATCTAAATGCTGCCTCCTCCTGCACCTAATCGCACCTCTGTAACATATTTATTGAATATCTCTCTTCTGTAAATTCATTCCCAGACAAACGGGAGATTTCACATTAACTGTGCATATTTCCATCATCAGTGTTAGTTTAACGGCTCGCTGACTAGAAAACATGCTATCAAAGTTAGTTCTGCAGCTATGGAGGTTATTAGACTTGTAGGCCTTGTGTGTCTGACACTTACTTCCTGCAAACATGTCTGAGTTTCATTGGCACAGGAGAAACTCATTAATGAATGAACGAATGGCTCTGATGGTAGTAAGGGCTGATTATTCCTAAGCGGCGAAGATGGAGTCATCTCTGATCACACGGCCTGTGTGAATAACATCCATGAAACCAAATTAGATGAGACAGAAAAGAGGGAGTCACTGTGAATGATGAGCACGCGACAGATGCACTCAAGCACACAACTACAAACACACACACACACAGTATACATGTATATAAAATATACCGGTTTATGAAATTCTGCTGAAGCTCACAGTAACAGCAGCAGTTTGTCAGACTGCTTGCATGCAAGAAAAAAAAAGAAAAAGAAAATGCATACAAGCCCAGTTTCACATCAGCAGCTGCACAAGCCTCAGCTTGTAGTGAAACACTAAGTTGAGCTGGTTGCTCTTCACTTTTCTCCAGTAACACCTTCTTGTAACCAAGAGCTGGGTTTAGTTGCTGTTTGAACCCTGATCTTGTTTAATTTAAAATAAAATTGGCACTCATTTTTAAATGGTGAAATACAAATTTAAAATCAGTAAAATGCACACATCTTGGCTCAGACACTTTAATACACACGGTGCATTCAGTTATGCCATTTTCTATCCCAAAACTAGCCTCCTTAAAGTTGTTTCTACAATGCAGGAAAACCACTAAAAGAAGCTGATTAAATATGTTCCCTTTGCCAGTGGTAGCTTGTTTACTTTCAGTGTGCTGGGGAGCCACGTTATGATGTTAATTTACAAGGTTACAATGTTTATTCCACATTGTAAATCAGAAGTAGATCTATACGTTTTTTCTTTTAAAACAAACATATTTAGTGCTCGCATTGTTCTTGCATCTTTGGTGGGAAGTACTAAGATGTGAAGAGAGGAATTAAAGGAAGAAATGGAGCAGGGGTCCCCAAGTCCAGTTCATGTCCTACGGTCCTGCAGCTTTTAGATTCATCCCTTCTCCAACACACCTGAATCAAATGGCCGAACTCCCTCATCTGCATGTCATTCAGCTCTGCAGAGTCCTGCTAGCTGTGAGCCATTCATTTGATTCAGGTATGTTGGAAAAGGGATGCATCTAAAAGCTGCAGGATAGTAGCTTTCGCGGACCGGACTTGGACACCCCTGGAATAGAGCGTGTGTCAACTGGGAAAAGGGATAAGGGAGATTTGTTCAGAACAGGTTCAGTTACTACTTGTACCTCCAAAGGGACAAGTATTTTATTATAACAACATTTAAAGGTGACATTACTGTATCCAGGAGGCTGTGTTGGACTGCAGGTTTCTAAGATAATTCAGCTAATTTATTATTTTATTTTGGATCACACATTCACACCTCAGTCCATCAGGATGCTGCCCTGACTGATTGAAAAGTAGCAAGATGATCTAGGTGTTCTGTGCCTTTCATTGCCAGCTGAAGACAGAGCAGGTAAATTACCAGCAAATTCTGTCAGTTAATGCAACGTAATAAATACCATGCATGTAATTTAACTCTGCTCTCAAGGCCAGATGTTAGCAGGTACTGTTTTTTTTTTTTTTTTTGCCAATAGAATAGCCAATAGGCTGTAGTAAAATAACAAGCACCAGAGCGTCTTTTTCCAAACTGGGCGTCCCAAGATAATTTCAAGGGGCTGCCAGAGCATTGTTTAAAACAAACATAACAAAACAAACAAACAAAAAAAAAAACAAACCAAAACATCATCATATGTTATTTTGAAGGCTGTGGCTCAGAAAGTTTGGGAACCGCTGCACTAGAGGATGCATTTCTAAGCTGCAAACAATAATAGCTCTACATTTCTAATGTTGCATTTTAGGCTATAATTTGCTGTTTTTGCACATAAACAGTTAAAACTGACATTAGACCAACAGACCAATCGGACTGAGTTTAACATGCTGGTAATGGAGCATCAGGCGGCCATTTTTTAGGAGTTAGGTTGTAATAGCAGGTGTAAATGAGGTAATACCAGGTGAATAACAGACAATGACTAGGTGTGAAGATCACACCGTTGCTGGGGACTTTGCAGGTAGCTGGACCTTCCTACTGGTTTCCAGGAGCAGAGGCGATTTCCAAACCAAACCGACCAGTTGGTCCGCTCTAACGTTCGGTGCTATCAGTTCAGCCATAACAAAACTGAGTGAGGTTGTGTGTGTGTGTGGCGTGTTGTCATTTAACTGTCAGCCAGCTTAATTTGGTAAACACGAGGTTTAGTTCTGAGTAAATAGATTTTTAAATGTCTCACTCACTCCAGTGACTTATTACTAACTTTGTTTACTCACTAAATAAGCATCTAATACGTACTGAACATTCCTCTGATCATCAGTTACCAGTTATGAGATCTTAAACACAGTAAGTCCAGTTAGAAAGGTGACTTTTAGATTAGATTCTTGTATTTAGCACACCACAGTTCCCCTGAAGCCCAGCATGGCATTTCCTGTTGTCTTATTCCTCGTGAGCAACAATCCAGCAACCTCTAAAGATTCAGGGAGACTAGACTGCCTTCACACTTGTGAGGTATGAATCGGGGGCTAACTGGTAACGCTGGTATTTTCATCCCAGGTTCTTTTGTTTGTTTTGGAAATAAAATTTCTCAGATCTTGAGGTAACGTGACTAATTGTTCAGTTTTCACCCATCAGCTGTGCAAATTCCAAACCTCGCATCTTCTTTCACTTAAAGATCAGCTGCAGATGCTCAAAAATAAGAAGCTGGAGAGAAAAATATAAAAACAACCATCTGATGAATAAAATAACTCATTTCCTGCTGACGTTGTATGTCAGTTTAACTTTTCGTTCCCCTCCTGCTGTATTTGTGTTAAAGTCTGCATGGCAGAAATTGGAGATATTTATGTTATGTTTCTTCTGTGGGTGTCATATGTGTGCGTGTTCCCATCAGCACAGCCAACAGCCTGCTTCCCACCACTTTCCCAGGTTTTCACAACACGCCTTTCTGCTGCATCTGGCACTTTTTCAGCGGACACACAGACCCGTTGTGCCACGCGTGTGTGTGTGTTGACGGAAACGACATCNAGCCTCGTGTGTGTGTGTTGACGGAAACGACATCCACCGTTTGTGTCCAGAGGACAATTTAGTGCAATTTAATGCATATTTAATGAAATCACACTTTATAATGCAGCATCAGCCATTTATTTAGCTTCAGTAGACTTTCAACACTTCCAAGTGGATGAGATGTCTTCTTAGTTGAAGCCATCAACACTTTTTAAATGTTATCAGTGAATCAAGTGGGTCTACTTCTGAGGGAAGATTTTAATCTAGCAACTAGAATGTCAAAGTCATTTGACTGTTTTATTGTCTAAATAAATATGTATAGGGCTGCAAAATATATAAAAAAAATCTTATCACAATATGAACATGTGCTATTTCAATTCTGCAAAGAAAAATGTAGCATGGCAAAGAAATTCTGACTTGAAATAGGGAGCAAAGTTATATTGATAAGAGCTGCATGCCAGTTAGAAGAAGTTGTACTTTTATTTGTAACTTCTGCATCTAACCAGCGCGCTCGGACGCAGAAGGTGAAGTACAGTCTTTGTTAAGAATCAGAATGTCCGATTTTTTGTCATTATGCACGCATAACGAGTGTCTCAGCTTAAGAACACATAAATCTTTGTCCAGGCCTGTTTCATGAGTTTATTTTTTTAAAATAATTCTGTTGAAGCATGTTTGAAAAGCAATGTCTGACTTTCATTGGTTAAATTTCATAGAATTTTTAGTTATACTTCTGTGACCATTGTGACTTTTTCTTTTATTAACCGAAGGCTACCAACAATGTTTTTCCGCGTCTGTTCTGCTGGTAATACTACAGTGTGTTTAGGTTCACTGTTTAGATTCTGGGTCTTTGCTTGCTCTGATTGGTGGACAGTGCTGTTGTAAGAGTTATCAAAATGATCTTCTGCCATGAGAAGCACAAGAAGTCCTCCAACAGATGGCCACCTCATAGAGTGCACTGAAGATTATAAAGATTATGATTGTACTGTATATGGAGGCCTCCCTATGGATGGGAAGGATTTTGTAGTATTCTGTAGCTCATATGGTAAAGTCCAGGGATAAATTTGGTCTAATGAAGATGTTAAATGAGGTCAGGAGAAGCCTTTATTTATATACATCAGTTTATATGTGATAATCCATCAAAGAGCATCAAGAATATAGCAGTAGAGAGTTTTACAGATGGAGTGAGATGTGGACACAGTCGGTGTGTATGGAAGGACACCCAACGTGATAAATCTTCCCACCCCTGACTTCCTCTACCTCACTGCTCTTCCTTCCCTTTCATTTAACACACACACACAGGAAGCTGTGGATTTCAAGGAATGTGTTTGGGTGTTGGGCCAGAGGAAGGTCTGTCCGCTCAGTGTTCCCGCCACACCTGCATGTAATGACAGCTGACAGGGAAACACACACTCACATGCACACCATTTCTTATCTACACACTCACCGTTATCACAGTAACTTTAAGCGAACGAGACAAAACTAATATTCAGAGACGGTTTGGATGCGCTCCTACCTTGACCTTTAACCACACCAAGAGTTGCTTAAACACTCCCTCCTGGTTTTGTCTTCCCCTCAGACGTCCTTCTATTGATTTGCTGGTAGCCGGGCTGTGGGGGGGGAGGGTCCGGCCTCATGCATACAGAATGAAGCAGTTGCCGAAGCAGTTAATGGTTTTCTCTCAGAAGAATGAACAGCTACAGAGTACCCAGACAGAGGATGAGGAACAGATGAGATGAGAGAGGAACACAACAGACTGAGATGGAGAACAAAATCGAAACGAGCAGAATAAAGATCAAGTCTTGTCCGCCTGGATGAGGAGAGACTTACTATGTTCCTTTAAAATGTGGAGAATCAAACGGAGTAGAGATAGAGGACTCTCTCTTTCTGGTTTGCTGTTCCAGTCATGAACTGCTTTGTGCTGCTTTGACGCCCCGTTAAGACAAATCTGACCCTCACTGTGGTGTGATTTGTTCTTGGTTTCATTTTAATTTAAGTTAAGTTTCACGGATTTATTATTTATGATGAACAAATCATCCAACCAGAAACGCTCATCATCGGCTTCTTTGACTGTAGATTGATCTGTTGTTGGGTCTTAAGTTTCAGCTTCTAAACTTAAAATCAAAACATTTCTTTCAGATCATGTAATTGTTAAATGAATTGTTATTTGCAGCCTTTTATTAGGACAAAAGTAAATCATTGTTTACATCTATCCGTGAGGTTAGGAACGGCTGCAGTTCCCGTCTGACCATGTGGAAATGTTCGATGGTTGACTTTGTTTAGTGGTAGACGGTGAAGCAGAAGCTTTCCTGAGGGCTAACCAAGTTGTTATTGTTTATAATGACGCGCTAAGGTGGTCCAGTGAAGGCCGAGATGGCCGTTCGCTCCCCCACCCCAGTACAGAGACGGGAAGTGGCCGCTCCCCACTTCATTGTTTTCAGGAGTCGACAGCTTAGGTCTTTTCCTGTCAGGGACACCAAATACTGTAAAGTAGAGCAACAGTTGACCCACAGCAGGTGCAGGGTTCTGCTTTTTTTCTTCCCCACCAAGGCTACCAAAGATGTGTTTTGTTTTGTTTTTTTGTTAAGTTGCTGAAGTCTACATACTTAGACACCACACAGCTTCCTTAAAGTAAAATAACAACAGCAATTGAACATGCTCACAGGCGGGGCTTAAATTGGACTGAACCCCTTAGGAGCTCAGTCCGGACACATGTGCTCTTTCATCATGGGACTCTTAACTTTCTTCTCTAGCAGTACGTAGATCTAATTTAACACTTTTCTTAGATTTAAAGGCATCCAAAGGTTTCCCATCTACGTAATTGCAGTGCTCCAACTTGGCTCCACCTCCACTAATCTGTTAGATGTCGTGTTCAGTTAACACGAGCTGTGCAACTTTAGCTGCTGAATCAGGATAATAAGACCCCTTCTGAGTGAATGAAGGCAGTTACATAATAAAGAACAAAAAAAAGCACATCCAGACCTCAGCTTTCCTCCACGTCTGTTTACTGAACAGATCAGCAACTTCAGTAACAACATTAAATGAAAGCAGCCTCGAACCTCAAAGTTATAATAAACTTATGCAAGCTAGCAAATAAATTCTGTCAGGACTTTCATGGTTTGGGTAAAATATAAAAGTAAATAATTAGATGTTGAATGCTAATCTGGCCAGTTTCTAGCTAGAACATTAGCTAATAAAAATGAATTAACCTACTGTCTGTTTGTTAATTCAAACTAGCCGCTACAGCACTCAACTAAACCCTGACCTGGGAATCTTTGCAGCTCTGTCCCACCGACATATTCAAGAGGAAATACTCATGCTCAATAAAAACATAATCCTAGTTTTATTGTCAACTACTTTAAAGCTGTCAAAATTCCCCCAAACTTGTCAAATAAATTGTTTAAATACACAAAAGTTCACGTCCATTAAACCAGTAGCTGTTGGAAGTGTTTCAGCCTGGATCTCAGTAGTGGACACTATTTACCTCCGTTGGTAAAGGAAGGAAACGTGTGTGCTGTCACAACAGTCTGCAGCCTTCTGTCACCGCTGGAGGGCTGATGACACAAATAATCCGAAACATCCCAAAATGTTATTAAATAACATCTACTTGAGCTGCCTGTGCTGGCTTTGTATGGTGTTTTCGGCCACAACCCCTCTTCAGCTGGTCTGGTTGGTTTAGTTGAAATCAAAGTGATGATGAAACATAAAACTATATTTGAGGGTTTTCATTGAACAAATGCT
>CM047986.1:5726829-5743038 GCA_026261665.1 Melanotaenia duboulayi
TTAGATGCCATAAATGTTGTGGGAGAAATTATAAACAGGTTCTGAGATNTATATACAGTTTCCATTCCTCGCTGCTGGCGCCTGAACTGCAGACTGCTCATCTAAGTTAGCTGCACTGATCCCACAGTTTAATAATTAATCAGTGTCAGGTTGTCATTTGCCGTGCACACAGTTATGACCATCTCCTCTGGAAGGAAGGAGGCGTCATCTCTAAATAATTGTTGCTGTGCAGATGTTGGAGACACAGGGCTGATTATTTAGATGCCATAAATGTTGTGGGAGAAATTATAAACAGGTTCTGAGATATAAATCAGGGGAGTTTTCCTCTTTAACGAAGTACCTGAAAGGTGGCAGAAAGGATTTATACTGCAGGGGCGGGTCTGGCTGACCAGGAAAAGTTGGCACAAATGAGATGTTTTTTAATGTCTGGATTTTATGTAATACTGAACTGATTATTACAACTAAAGTGATCATCTCATGGGAAAAAGTGAAGAAAAACCCAAGTGAGCTTTGGCTCTTTCTGTTGATACAGTAAAAACGGGCAGATTTCAGGAATAGTGATTAATCACGATTGATTCATTTGTAAGCTGTAATTAATCTGATTAAAAAGTTTAATCACTTGAAAGCCCTATTTTTTTAATGAGAGATTACCGGAGTGTGACTTTATAATTATATAGTCCAGTGTTTCCCACAGACCAGGTAGCAGTTTGTGGCGTTCCCCGGATGCCGGTGAGTGTTTTGGTGTGGTGGTGGTCGGAGGAGTCGGTTATCGTGATGTGTGCAGCGGGTGGAGTTCAAACACACACTTTCTGAGCTGCCATATTAAATTTACGCCTGTTTGCTTATCTATTGTTCTTCAGTCACCTGCTGAGACAATTTTAAAGCTACAAGAAGCATTTGAAACTATTCAGCTCATTCTTGTCTTAAAGTGCTTTGTTGTTGTTTGACTGTGGTCGGTGTAAACGTGCTGTTAAGTTCTTTAGAGAAGATAAAGCTAAGAAGATAAATCAGATTAATCATAGCTTACAAATTATTTAATCAAAAATATTCACCATTTAACTAAAATCTATCAGTTTTTACTGTATTGTATCAGGAGAACAAGCCAATGCTCATAGTGTTAACTGACCTTCTCTTTGGTAAACGTCAGATGTCCAAGGGTCAGTAAATGCAGCATGCCATGTACTTCTATATGCTGTTCTGCATCATCTCTAACATGTTCTAGATCATGATGCAGAATTCATTCTGCATCTTCTCACCAGTCGTCTCCATGGTGATAATATGTGTCGTAAAAGCACCAGATGTGACGACTGAAGTAACAGAGTCAACACTGATGAAGATAATCTGATAAATCTGATGATTTGGCTAAAAACCCACTTTTCTCTTTATCATTGACGTGTAAGCAGGGATAAAAGTCCTACAGCAGCATCACCCAAAGTAAACATTCATTCATTTTCTACCGCTTTGTCCATTACGGGTCGCGGGGAAGCTGGAGCCTATCCAGCATCTTAGCAGGTGAGAGGCAGGTACACCCTGGAGAGGTCACCGGTCCATCGCAGGGCCAACACAAAAAGAAACAACCATTCACACTCAATTCTAGGGAGAGTTTAGAATGAGCAGTTAACCTAACATGCATGTGTTTGGACGGTGGGAGCCTGAGGGAACCCACGCATACATGGGGAGAACATGCAAACTCCACACAGAAAGGCCACCTCCTTCAAGCCAAAGCTCCAACCAGCGACTTTCTCGCTGTGAGGCTGTGGTGCTAACCACCACACCACCATGCAGCCCTCTCCAGCTGCATGGTGGTGATTTCAGAGCTGTTTTTTTTTTAAGTTTTTCTGTACTTCTTTACTGAGGGAGAGTGCTGCACAGACAGAGAGGACCACAGAGCAGCCACGTTTATCCAAAACCAGAGAGAAGTTTGTTAAAACACACGGGAAAAGTGCAGGTGTCGAAGCATCATCCTCCACAGATGTTGTTCCATAGATCTTCTTTGATACTTAAATATTGCCTCTCCATGTCCTGCTGTCATTGCGGAGAACTGACGGATGTATGGGGCTTGTGTTAAATGTGTTAAAAATGTTAACGCAGTTCATTATATAAATTAATTACCACTGTTAATGCGTTATGTTAGACAGCCTTAATCTTTTTATTTCAAAGTGGCGGTGGTGCGGAGTCTGTGGCGCCACACATGCGTCTGTGTGGGAAACCCTGCGCTCACTGAGCATTCAGATTTTATGCCAGCATATCGGTTACATTCTGAGCAGAAGATATTTTCGCCAAAGAATAACTATGATAAGTCTTGTTACACACTAAAGAAATGAATCATTTCTTAAATGTATTGCTATGCTAAATGCTAACTGAAAATGTTTTGTAATAAAGTCTAAAAAACATTTGATATAGTTTTTTTTTACAGTGTTATTGGGCTGCAGAGAAATACTGGAGATCTATTAGTAGATGATTGCACATCTATCTCCTAACTAGTGTTCACTGCAACCTGTTTACTCCCCCTGCTCATCCCATAAACTGTCTTTCTTTTGCACCTACATTATTTCAGCCTGATATTTTCTCCCAAACAGCATATTTGGATTTCTATCAGATTAAAGACCTTTTTAAACACACTGATCCAGTGTGGCAGCGCGGTACTAAGCAAGCTTCTTCCAAGTCCAGACAACACAGCATGTTTGTACTGAGGAAGTATGTGTGCTATGTGTTTCTTCCTGTGGGGCTTTCTGTTGTCTGAACTGGACAAAAATAACAATAACAAACAAAGTGTGCTATAAGAATCCTATAATGTAATTCTGCCAGGCATTCACCTCCACACGTATTAATAGTGCTGCATGTGGATGTGATGAAATGTTTATATGTTCTTTAAAAGGTTGTTTTTCTGCTCTGCAATCTGATTGGTTTACTGCCATTTTTCTGCATAAATGTGAAGTGTTTTTTTTTCTAATGGAGGGACTTTACACCCCAAAGATTGTTTTCTGTTGTTAATTATTGTAAATGAGCAATATGTGTGACTCGGTGGTGATTTGTTTCTCCTCCTCGATACGTTTGTGTTGCAGTCGTAACCAGCTCGGCTCTCTGCCGGCCTGCCTGTGTGGTTTGCCTCTGAGAGTCCTCAACGCCAGCAACAACAAGCTGGTCAGCCTGCCGGAGACCATCGGACAGCTGCAGAGCCTCATGGAGCTGGTGAGACTGTTTATGCCGTTTTGTTCGCGTGTTATTGTGCAACAGACTCAAATGCACATCACTTGAGATCGTTTTAACCTCATTGCACCTCTCTCTAAATTTGATTCTAGCCTCCATCTTGTATGTAGGCTGTGTTTCATAAAATCAGCTCAGCCAGAAAATGAAATCAGTTTAAAACAATCTTCTATGTAATGTTTTATTCTGAGTGAAGTTTGTGGAGCGAGCATTTTTAGAAATGTTGACATTTTTTACTCAGAACTTTTGGTCGGGATCTAGTAATAAAATCTTCCCTTGAGATTTAATAGCTTTTGACAAACATGGCTTTGTTTTCCCTCTCAGGACATCAGCTGCAATGAGATCACAGCTCTCCCACGTCACATCGGCAGACTCAAAGCGCTGCGGGAACTAAATGTACGCCGAAATTTACTCTGCGTCCTGCCAGAAGGTGAGTTAGTCACATAAATAGTCTTTTTCCAGGGATTAAATTTGGTCCTGATGATCTTGTTCTGTCTGAAATGACTTCCAGCTTATACAGTTGGTGTATACTTTACACCAAAGGATCATTTTTCTTCTTTTTAAATAGAATTTTAACCATATAATTAGTTTGTTGCTGATTGTATCTCATGTTTTAACCATACACAAGAGTATTGTGCACTGTCATTATTTTTATTGGGTGCAGAAAATTCANGTCTCATGTTTTAACCATTATTTTTATTGGGTGCAGAAAATTCAATTCTAACTTCTAGTTAAACAGAAAAAGTGCTGTATGCAGGTTTGGGAGGCACGTGTTAGACCACAGAGTCCTCTGTATGCACTACCACACCCATCCCAGTCCCCCAAAATATACATAACTCTCAGTGTGACTGAACAGTGACCTCCAGCCCTCAAAGATCTGAAATCAGTCAGTGACATAGACGTGAGTGACAACCACAACCCTCATCAGAAAAAGACTGGCTGACTGTCAGGGTGCTGAGAAGCAGGCTTGTGTCTGCAGGGTTGTCAGCTACCATCACCAGACCAGCTGGAAGTAATCGGTCCTGAGAGTTAATAGGAATTGTTCTGCACTGATGCTGTACGTCATCCCGGGGTCTGCTGAGGATCCACCGCGCTGAGAGTTTATCTTGTCTGTTCTGTTTATTACATTATCTGCAAACAAGAGCTGTTGCCATTATCCGGAATTCTTTCTGATTCGTTGACATGTTCTCAGCACAGCGTGAGAAAATAATTAAAAAGTGAACATCTTCAAATTTTCCCAATTCCCAGTGTTTTAAGCACTGTGTCCTGTCTCAGGCCCAATGACTGCCTCCAGCTTTTATATTCACTCAACACTTTGTGTTGCACCATCAGAATATTCTGCTGAATAACGAGAAGCCACGACCAGAACCTGGACGTTGTCACCCAGTTTTCAAATACTTTGCAGTGGGAATGAATAAAAAACATGGTAATGAAGCAGGTGTTTGTCAGAAGCTCCATCATGTTTCAAACAGCTAATATGAGTGTTTTATTTATACCTGACCGCTTCCTTAGTTAGTGATTGAATCTAGTTGCCTCTTATTTATTTATTTGGGATTTGTTTTCATTGTAAAACAGACAAAAATGAAAAATAAAACAAACAAAAAAAACAAAACAAAAGANTGAAAAATAAAACAAACAAAAAAAAAAACAAAACAAAAGAAAATAGCTTTGAAATAAGAAATCTGGAAGACATGGAGCATTAAAACCCTCATGTCTTTGTTGTCATTACAACACGGCAGTGGGTCCTCTAAACAGACCGGATGACCCGAAGTCAGGCCTGCATAGACCATCTGAAAGATGAATGACTCCAGACTTTTACTGGAAGACTCGGCCGGCTTTACCGCCGCGCCTCGGCTCTGTTTGGATTCTTCTGCTGTATTTTCCAGTCTTGGCATATGCTTGTCCCTCAGCATCATGAGCGTCTCCTGGATTGATTGATGAGCCTTGAACTGGCTCAGCAGCTTGATGCCACAGGGAGGCGTGCTCTTCGCAGACTGGATGGCAGCCCTGACTCTGGGAGGGATGTTGTTTTTGATTTAATATCTGTTGAGTTTGCTTTGTCTTCGCTGCTCCGGAGAGTCCACGAGATAAGACCACCAGCACTTTTCAAAGCTGGCCAAGTTCATGACGGCAAAGGAGGAGGCAGACTCAGATCTGAAGATCAGAACTGTAGAGGAACTGGAAAAATTTTTCCCTTTTAGGCTAAAAACTCTCATCATGGCTCTAAGATGCTTTAGTTAGTTGTAGATCTTCCTCATTGCTGTCATAGTTTACAATAACTATTGTAGTCTGACTAATTACAGCGATGCTGCTGTTTATCTGCTTCTACAACCCAAGTGTTTTAAATTTAACCAAACATTTGTACTGACTGACCTCATAGCAACACAGTTTTGCACATTATGTAATCCTGATGATATTTTTATCTGACAGTAACCAAAGGAATTCTCTCTGGTGTCGCTGCTCTCAATCAGGGCCGATGTTATTCCCGTCTGGATGTGGTTTTAATAAAAAGAGGCTGTCAGGAGGAGTGTAATGAATACTGCATCACAGATGATGGGCTTGGTTGCCCTGCATCATTACCACTCTACAGGATGGTTTCTGTGCACAAACCTACACATCAGTCAGTCTGAGGAGCTGAATGCTGAATAAATCATGTCAACACACCCACACATCCAGCACAGTCGGGTTTTTAAATGGAGTCAGTAAAAATTTGCTGTGTGATTTCCAACTATCAAGGAAAAAGACAGAAAAGCTGCTCAGAAAATCAACATNTCACATCCAGCAGTCGGGTTTTTAAATGGAGTCAGTGAAAATTTGCTGTGTGATTTCCATCAAGGAAAAGGACAGAAAAGCTGCTCAGAAAATCAACATTTCTTAATCTTTTATTATTTATTGATTTATCTTTTGGTTTACAGTAGTTTTAAAGCTCTGACACAACCAGCCGGACTGGTTCGTAAATCATAAAGAATGAGATCTTTACTTCCTTTTCACCTTCTTACTCATCTTTTTAGGTACACATGGGAAAATCTTTATTTTTGTTTGGTGTTTGGCGTCTACATGTCTGCAGACTCGTATTTGTTGGTCAGATTCAGATATCTTCCGTCTGAAGTTGAAGAAAGTTTGAGCCTTTCTAGGGTTTTTCATGTGGGAGGAGGTGGACATGAACAGAAGCAGTGAGGCGCTCAGCTGCTAGTGATTACAAACCTCTTAACAACCTCCTAATTGTTCTAACTGGTGGGAAACATGATGTCAGTTTGAGCTGTTTGTGTTTGAAGTCAGTAAAATGGCTTCAAATCATTGCTGTGCAGTATTTACAGCTTTAGTCCTTCAATAAAACACTATTCTGGTGTGTTAGTGGCAAAAGGGAGGCATCTAATAAGTGTCAGTGTTGAGAAGTGTTACCTCTGGAATAAACGATCGTCAGCTACAAGCACAACAAAAAGAAGTGTCCATGTCTGCATTTAAGATGACATCCTGATATTTAGCAGATCAAAATGTCAAAAGTTTTGTTTCTTTGCTACATGCCGTAGAATCAGATTTGTTACCTGAAGCCCGGTGACTTCGCCAGGTGAGACAAAGAAGAATAACACTACTTTAAATAAATGGATTGGTTAAAACAAAGTGCTCGAGTTAAAACACAGTGTTAGTTGAAAGATTTGCTGTGTTTGTCAGAAAGTCTGCAGCGGTTTGTATTGATGTCCTCAAAGTACAGAAAGCTAGACCTGGTGCAGCGCTTTCTGGTCCAGTTCTGTGCAGCTGCCATCCCACACTGAGATGGACTAGATCAGGATGCTCTCCACACCACACCTGTAGAAGGAGCCGAGGGCTGGAAGGCCAAGTCCAGCCGCCCTGAGCTTCCTTAATAAAAAGCAGAGTGAGAAATCCCAGCCTGCTCATTATGCTCTAGTTTTTTTTTTTTGCTTTATTAATGACAATAAAAAAGTTAAATAAGAGATCCTTGAAACTGTTGAAAGATTACACAAAGACAAATGACACTGAATCCTCAAACTGCATTAAGTTGTCCCAAAGCTATTTTTCCATCAGCTCATCCAAGAACAATAACTCCTAAACGCTCCAAAAATGTCGAAGAACTTCTGAGGAGGAAAGGTTTTTGTGGGACTTTGTGATTTGCAGTTCCACATCTGAACCAAAGTCCAGGAAAGATTAAACAGATTAGTCCTGAGGTGAGTGAAGAGTGCAGCGTTCTCAAGTTTCCTCTGAAAACTGAACACGGCTGCCTGGACTTTGTCAACCCATCAGCTGATTAACTACTAGATGGCCATGTCCTGATTTTTGTTGGTCATAATAAAGCAAAGCAAACATATTTTCCTATTACTCTCTGAATAGGAACGTTTTAGGGAATTTACACTCCAGTTCTTCTGAAGCTGATGCAGGTGACCGGTACGCTGCCTGTCAGTTATTAGTGATGGATGGTCCAGGCCTAGTTTCCAGCACCCAGCATACCATGATACTGGCAGAATTAGATCTAATGTAAAACCAAACAGTGCCGTCTGACTTATATCTGTGTGTTTGTCTTCCTGCAGACTTGGCTGACCTTCCTCTGGTGAAGTTTGATTTCTCCTGTAACAAGGTGTCCACCATCCCGGTGTGTTACAGAAAAATGAAGCAGCTGCAGTCGCTTCAGTTAGAGAACAACCCCCTGCAGAGCCCACCTGCACAGGTTCGTGCACAGATCTGTGAAACTGCTTCTCAGACAGCTTTCATTTCAGTCTTCTGAAGGTTTTGGTTGTGTATGAGTTAAAATACGACCTGCTAAAGGCGTTTTTCTTTAAAACTTTCCCATAGCGTTGCATTTATCTGGCTTGACATTGATTTTACACGTCCTGATTAAAATGTATACTGCACTACAGCTGCACTAAACATGTGACCTTAAAGGGACTTTGGAAAACGTCAGATTTTCTGCCATCGCTGGATAATATTTTTCTTTTCTTTTCCTTCAGATCTGCATAAAGGGTAAAGTTCACATATTCAAGTATCTGACCATCGAGGCATGTCGCAGCGAGAAGATGACTGACTCTATCTACCATGTCATGGATCGTATCAGCCCATTGCGGCCCACTACTGGCAGGTCAGTCACCGTGGTAACGTCAGTACTGCATTACCCAGTGGGAAGGGCTGCTGCGTCTCCTCCTTCTCCACATGGGTTTTTATGTATGACTGTTTGTCTTTAATAATAAAGTAGTAACTTTTTATTTTTTCATCTTAAAGTATTTTTTATTGGTAGTGAGGTATAAGTCTGCTTTAAAGGGTGTTGTAATTTCCAGTTTAATATTAAGGTTCTGATGTTTTTTTTCTTTCTTTCATTATTACAAAAGCTAAATTCAGACAGAGTGAAACAGAACTGGGTTTGGCTTGTTGTCATAGTTAACGAAATGTCGGTACAGCTCGTTAAACGATGCGTTCAAAGCCTGAGCAGCAGCCTTCAAAACCAGCCTGAGATATAAATGTCTTCTTAAATTACTGTCATCCGTACTGGAGCAGTATAATGTACATCTGTCTCAGTGTTAACTTTATTGATTTCTGGGTGAAAGTCTGTAGAAAGCGTTCCCTGATTGTTCCAAACTTTTGAAAACTTTGTTTATTAATAAAATCCATCAGTTGTTTCTCAGCTGAGGATGTCCCGCTCATCTGCCAGATTGCATCACCTCAAAGCCGTTTAGTTTGCTTTTTACACTGTTACCCTCTGTGGGACACAAGTTGTCTGCTTGAACAAAATGCCTCTGATCTAAAATTTCCCAGCTTCTCAGTTTGGAGCCAATTCTTCCATTAGTCAGCTGAAACCGATCCATCCTCCGACTCCCTGACGGGTCACTTTGACAGTCAGCCTGCCGACACACAGGTTCAATTAAAGCTGAAGCCAGACGGATGTCATCGGTGTTTGAGACTTTATTTGTAATTGAAGAGTAAAAGAATCAAAAGGAGACGTAATCAGTAGAGAGAATAAAGAAAGATGGGAAAAAACGCAAAGACATCAAGGCAGTTTATTTGTATGCTGCATTTCATGTACAGAACAATTTAAAGGGCTTTACATAAAACATTAAAAGCATTACTGATGGTGCAAAGGAAGCATTTAGAAGTAGTAAAAGGCAGCAAAAATCCCAGTAAAATTACAAATTACATTAAAATGATTAAAAGCAAGATAAGTTACCGTGCATATTTCATGCATTGCAAATGAGAAAATAAATGTTTTTAACCCGGATTTAAAAATGTCCACGTTAAGGAGGAAGCAAATGCTAAAAAATGAAGGCTCTAGCAAACCTGATGTAGAGGACAGAGGTTAAAGTGAGCTTGGACTTCTTGGGAAGGCAGGGGTATCCGTTGGGGGTGCAGGGTGTAGGGAAAACACTGGTATGCATAAAATACGATATGCACAGCGTTAAAGGGGTAAATAAAAAATAGACTGCCAGTCGGACAGAATACTGAAAACTGAAAGACTAAATTTCTGTTTTATAGATAAACAGGTTGGTGTGTTTATTAATCCTAGGCATGTCAAACTGGTCCAGCAAAGGGNCACAGGTTGGTGTGTTTATTATCCTCTAAACAAAAGTATTTAAAGCAAGAAAAAGTGTAAACCTTACTCCTATTTAGAGTCTTAAACAGGGGTTTATATTCTACATGTTCTTTCATAAGCTCGTCTATTATTGTATCCGTGTTTGATCCATATTTTTAGTTTGGATCGATGCTGTTGGCTCATGTTAAACCTCCGCCTGCTACTGCTAATTGTTTTGTACTTTAGTTTAGATACTTATTTCTGTAGGTCTTCTGTTACATCATAAATAATCTTCACCCTCAATAACTGTGAATATTTATTTAATTATTCAGCAAATTATGTTAAGAATTGGTTAATTGTTTATTTACTTTTCAACCAGAAGACTAATTCCACATCTTTCTGCGTTTCTCTCCTCCACACAACTGCAATAATGAACTGTGTATTTGGAATAAAACAGAATTTCTATATCCAGTGATGTCATGTTAAAGTAAGGAGGGAACCATCCTTTTCAAACAAGACAGAAAAGAGGTAAAAAATAAAGGGAAATGTTAGCTGGGACCAGAAGAGAGAAAAAAAAAACATACAAAATGAAACTCTTCAGCTGAGTCGAGCTCCCAGTGGACGTTAAAACTCTGTGTCCACCCACAAGAAACGCTCCCAACATGTGGGCAGGATAAAAGGTTTCTATTCCTCATGGTCCATGCTCCTAATCTTTTCTTTAAAAGCCCTCATCCTTTGTCTTCTTCACCTCTCTCCATTATCTCGTCTTTCTTTTTACATGTTCTTTACGTTTTTGGTTGCAGGATAAAATAAATCTGAGCCCATCTGTACACTCTGCTGTGGGAAAGTCAAGACATGAGCGCATGAGAATATGAAGCAGTGACCCAGAAATAGAGCACATGAAGTAAAAATATAGAGCAGCACTGAGAGCCGCATATAGAGCAGAGAGAAAACTCAATACACCAGCACGCTGAAGTAGAGCCAACAATCCAGTTAACGCCACACCACAGCTGTCCGACTTACTACAGGAAATGTTTGCTTTACTGGTCACATGTTTTAGAAAACCCCAGTTTTTCAGTTTTATTTCCTTTTTTTTATTTTAATTGAAACTCAATCAGTTGAAAGTCTCATTGTACTAAGAAATAAAACCAATGAATAATTGAAGTTAAAGATAAAATCAAGCAAATGTCTACAAACAGAACATTATTTTTAGCTTTTGACTTATCAGAGAAGCTTCGACACTGGAAACAAAAATGCCACCTTTCACCAACCTGCTGACTCTAAGAAACTCATCCTCTGATTCTGTGGCGGCTTCTGGACCGCCCGACCTCTTCCTGTCAGAGTTTCCCGGTTTCTGAAGGCCTTTTAATGGTGGAGGAGACCGCACTGACTTAAACTCTCTGCAGGAAAGACCTATACTTCAAGTTCTTCAAGATGGTCTCGCTTCCATTGTTAATCGCTTTTTTCTTGACCTCTTTTAGCAACACACCACTTTCAACAATACTATTTAAATATTGCTCCAAAGTGTGTGTTACCACAGTGTGTTCCAACAATACTTTATTTTACAATTAATCGCAGCATTAATTGCCACGATTAATTAATCGTAAAGATTCCTCAATTTTGTCACTTTCTGTAAAAGATCGTGTCTGAACCACGCAGGGCAACTTGTTCATGGAATGAAAACAGTTATTTAATATATACAGTAGATGGGCAAGCCGCTAAATGTAAATCCAGAAAACGCTTAGAAGCTTCATAAGTAAGGAGGATAAAGTGTTTTTGCTGGATTATGTTCACCACTATGATAAAGCATCTATATGCCCAAAATCAGCTTCCAGCTGCCAAATTCAGATCTTTAATAGGGTTTTAGTAATAATGTTTATGTGTTAAAAAAAGAAATAATTCCACAGACTTATCTCTGATTTAATTAATGTGTTCGTTAGTTAAAACTAAAAACTAAAAGGCCTATAAGGATATCCATCCATCCATCCATCCATCCATCCATCCATCCATCCATCCATCCATCCATCCATCCATCCATCCATCCATCCATCCATCCATCCATCCATCCATCCATCCATCCATCCATCCATCCATCCATCCATCCATCCATCCATCCATCCATCCATCCATCCATCCATCCATCCATCCATCCATCCATCCATCCATCCATCCATCCATCCATCCATCCATCCATCCATCCATCCATCCATCCATCCATCCATCCATCCATCCATTAAATGGAGAGCTTTGCCTTTCGGCTCAGCTTCCTCTTCACCACGGCAGACCGATGCAGAGTCTGCATCACTCAGACGCTGCAGCGATCTGCCTGTCGATCTCCCGCTCCATCCTTCCCTCACTCGTGAACAAGACCCCCGAGATACGTGAACTCCTCCACTTGGGGCAGGACCCTATTGCAGACCCGGAGAGAGCGCTCCACCTTTTCCGGCTGAGGTGCTGATTTTCATCCCAGCCGCTTCACACTCGGCGGCGAATCGGCTGGAAATGAATTAACTATTATTAATTATTAATTAATTAATTATTTCTTTGACAGTCTATAATCGAGACATCCCGAGTTTAGTCATCACAATAATTTGAGGCATCTGTAGGAATTAGAACAGATTTGGAGGTTTGAAGAACGTAACAGCATCGAGTTGTTAACCCACTTCTTCCCTGATTTACCTCAAACTTTTTAACTTGAAAAATCGCTTTGTTCTGAAACTTTTGACCGGTAGCATGTATACATTTTCATCATCACTTATTTTAATCTTTCCATCAAAAAAACAACCGTATTATCTGAGCTGTGATTTCCCGTTTTGTCTGATCTTCATCCATCAGAAGTGCAGTCAGCGTAACGTCTGCTGGTGCATCCGTTTGAGAATGACAATGATTTTTCCTGTTAACGGTCTTCTGTTTCAGCCGTCATTTTCTCCTCTTCTTTGCTTCCAAAGAGACGTCAGGAAAAATCAAACATATTTTTATTTACAGTTGATTTATTTTTCAAGCAGCAAAACAAGACAATTGTAAAGCCGAC
This sequence comes from Melanotaenia duboulayi, assembly GCA_026261665.1. Taxonomy (NCBI): domain Eukaryota; kingdom Metazoa; phylum Chordata; class Actinopteri; order Atheriniformes; family Melanotaeniidae; genus Melanotaenia; species Melanotaenia duboulayi. Next base: position 5,739,579 of record CM047986.1, read on the forward strand.
TCAACATCCCGACCCACAATGCATCAGTTCTTCCTTTATATTGACCTGCCTGTAAATTATACCTGATGTCACAGACATTTAACTGTCAGGCACCAAGTGGATCTTGTACCTTCGTTGTTCAGCAGCTAGAACAGACAGAGACTTTAGCATGAAATAGATTTATTTAGCATCCATGTTTCCAGCCTTGTCGATTAGAGAGATATATAATAAATTCTTCTCTTCTTCCTCTATTTTTTAAAATTGTTTAGAATTTTGTTTTTTGTTTTTTCTTTTGTTCATTGTGGTGATTTGTAAGTTTTTTTTTAATTTCCCTAATTCTGCTTCCTCTTTGTTTGATAGAATATGGTTAGTGGTGTGAAATGTGACGCTGGTCTTAGGAGGATATTCGTCTGTTTGGTGTGGTTGTTCTCTTTTTCGGTCCGTGAGGAGGTAGAGACCTGAATGATGCTAATTTTAAAACTCCATTAACACAACGACCTTAAAAGTAAACTAGATAAGAGCCAAACCAAGGCAAACCATTGTGCTTCCAGCCTGAAAGAAAAGGCAGTGTTTCAGAATGAAACCAAACGAAGGTCTGACTCACAGATTCACTCCGTTTGCTCTCAGTTTTATTTTCTTATATTTATAAGACTTAACAGTTTGGATCCTCACTTCTTTTTGTCTTCACTTAAACCTCTTGATTTATTTTTGGGAGCTGTGGGATAAATATTATTTTTAGATCTTTGCAGACCGTTTTCTTCCAGATTTTCTGTCATTCTTTGATAAGTATGAAGTTTGAAAGGATAAAAAGTAAAATTAGCCGTAGTTTTAGTTAATTTGCTGACGGCTGTACTAAAGCAGGATGATACCATCATCAGCTGGTCCAGAAAGGTCCAGTCAGCGGTTCCAGATCAGAACAGGAAACCAGGGTTTCCACGGGGATGTGAAGGCAGCCTGAGGGAGAGCGGGGAGAGGGAGGAAGAGCTACACTTAGTCACTGTAACTCTGCCTCCCTCTCCTCACACACGCCGTCTGTGTGTGTGTGTCAGGTGTGTGACCTGTGTGATGTGTCTGCAGTGTGGAGGACATGGAGCAGCAGAAGAAGCACGACAGCGACTCAGGAGTCGGCAGCGACAACGGAGACAAGAGGCTGTCCGCCACCGAGGTACCGAGTGTGTGTGTGTGTGATGGTTTTACTCTTCTTTGATGACTACGTTTGACTGGATTCATTCAGCTGAGTTCGCTTTATTCGCCTTTATTTCTGGTAGANGCTACGTTTGTCTGGATTCATGCCGCCGAGTTAATTTACAGACAAAATAATATAACTCTTATTTTTTAAGTCGCTTTATTCGCCTTTATTTCTGGTAGAGTTCTGCTTGCTTGTTCTATTTGAACGTGTCCTTGTTTTCAGGTCTGTGTTCTTTTCAGTGCAGGAGGAGTGTTTTACTCTGTCGGTGTGTAAAAGCGTTACGTTTTTTTTCCTCCTGTTTTAAAGTCGCTGTCAAGATGTTTCTGAAAAACAAAGCTGAGATGCTTTTAGATTTTTTTTTTCCTTTTTCTCCGGATCCTTTTTGAGCTTCTGTCCGATCAGCAAAGGTTTTAGAAAAACTGCAGCTATTTATTTTTATTCTGACATCATGACTATTTAGATCATTGATTCATCATCTTAGTCCTTTAAACGAAGAATAAAAAAATCCAACTTCTCAGTTATGATAATTGCTAAACATTGATTAGGTGAGAGCTAATTTGACATCTTCTAGTCTATAACTGTTCCTTCAATAACTGGGTGGATCTGATCTGCAGGGGTCAAAGGTCATGCTCATATTCAGGTGTGAAAAGTCTTTCTTTTCTGGATGATTGTACACATTTTATGAAAGTTGTGTACATGAGCTGGAAGCCACAGAAGATTTATTTATTAGTTAAATTCGACATCTGAATGGAAGCTCCAGTTTGCTCTGAATTTAAAATGAAAGAAAATGAGCAGAAACTGAGACCAGAGCACGACGAGCTCTTCTTTGCTTAACTTTTCTGTTGATCTGCTTTTCGGCTCAGAGCTCTAAATCTGTTTGTTGTTGATCGTAGCCATCAGATGAAGACAGTCTCAGTCTCAACGTGCCAATGAGCAACATCACAGAGGAGGACGGAATCAGCAAGGACGACTCCAGCGAACACATCAGCTCCCTGACAGGTATACACACACACACACACACACACTGATGAACAAAGACAGGACATGGCAGTGATGAGTAGCAGCTGTTTTATAAATCAGTCAACAGACAGAATCGTCTCTACGAGTCTTTTACAGCTGAGACTTTCTGCTGCTGTCCAACAAGAAGAAATATGCTCCAGCTTCTCCTTCTGGGCTCAGAGGGATCCTTCTGCTGCTGTCACCCTGTGTTGAGGCACCAGTGGTTTAATAAAAGTTAATAAGACAGATAAGATGCAGGAAGTGATGTGTTTTGGTGGAATACATCATCTGTCTGGTTATTGGTCAAACTGCAGAGTGTTAAAATATGTGCATTCGAGATTATATGTACAGGTTGGAGCGGCTTACGCTACAAACGAAGCATGTCAGAGGGTGTGAACATCACATCTAAATAAAACGGGCATCACCAGTGCAACATATAGGTGTATAACGTTTAACATAAAGAGAGAATTCAGACTCGGATGTAGTTACGAATTTGTTCTGCTTGATTTGTAAACTTTGGGTATATCTAGCAAAATAATGTTGCCTATACACACAAACTGCACAATCACTCACATTTTACATAAAGATTTTGACCCTTTACCTCAGTTTATAGGTCATGTTTTACACATATAGTTAAACACCTTTATTTTTGTTTATATGTGCTCAAGTGGTTTGACCTCTCAGGATGTTTAACTTCTCAACCAGTTCTGTACGAAGTTTCTGGCTTTGATTTTTACTGGAACTTGCTGGGCTTTGACTGGGAGAAGAGTTTTTTTTAGTGGTTGTGTCTGTATCCATGTTGGTGAGACATGAACAGGCTCCCACATTCACATCGTAGGGGTGAACGTTGTCACCGTGTTGAGCTTCAGCGCTGAACGGATCTGGGATGTTAAAATAAAGAAGAGCCGCAGCTCCCCAGACGCAGTTTAAATAGACTTCAATCAGCCGTAATTAGGTTAGAGCTGATGGAGCTGAGATGAGTAACAGACAGGAGGGCTTTCTAGATCATTTTTATTTCTTAACACTTGTTAGTAATACCAGCAGATATGCTGCTTACAGGCTGAAGAGACACAAGGTTCACTTTTTTTTTTAATGAATCGTCTGCTATGATGGTTCTCTGCTTGATATCAGGACAGGAGCCGTCTGAATGTGACCTTTAATAACATGTTGGTCAGTTAAACTATCACAACGTTGTTTTTATTAATTATGTTTACAGTCATTTTTTCTCTTATTACATTATTGCATTAAACTGTGCTTAATTTTTACATGTTATTATTATTATTATTATTATTA
>CM047986.1:5753023-5765375 GCA_026261665.1 Melanotaenia duboulayi
AGAAATCTCCCGTTACCTTTTCTTTTGCATGTTTAGCTAAAGACCCAGTAGGCTTCTTCATTTTTAGGTGGAAATGATTTTTTTATTATTTTTCTTTCGTGTTTTTTGTTGGATAATATTTTGTTGTTACAGTAGCTTCATGGCTGCTGCTTGTCTGCTTTACAGGTAGAATCGTAGTAAACTTCAGCCTCACAGTTGTTATTACCAAACTGTTAATCGTGTGTTGCTAACTGAAGCTAACATGATGCTAACATATGGTGTAAGACAGCTGTCAGTTAGAATCTGCGTGCACAAGCACACGTCCGTGCGTATGCATCTAAAGTTGTGTATAACTACAAATTCGTAAATTCTCATCTGTGTAAAATCACAAATCATAGCTGGTTTTGTATTTGTAATTATTGAAGTTGTAACTTTTTAAATTGTCAAAGAGAAAATACACAATAAACATTTTATGTGTGATTTTTGCACAGACAAAAATTCACAAATTTGTTTTTGTGCACAACTTTACGTGAATGTGCGCGGATGTGCGCTTGTGCACACGGATTCTAACCGCCGGCTTTCTTGCACCATACTAACAGCATGTCAGGTTGACCTTTCATGTGAAATGCCACTAATCTTTATTTTGTTTTGTGCTGTTTTATGTTATATGTTTTCATCTTGTTTTCCTCCTTTTCATCTTTTCCTCTTTTGAATCAATTTGTTTTTTATTTAATATTTTTGGGCACTTTCTTTCATTTCTCCTGCATGACTTTGAATTCACAAACTCACTGAATCTGACCTGCTTGAACTTCTGAATCAATACCTCCGTCATTGATTCCAACCAACTTTTTCTGAACCTTTCCTCCCGGTGATCTTGGTGGTTTGTTTTTTCGGGGTGTTGTTTTCATGGAATGAACTTGCTGTGCTCGTCTTTTGGTACCACCCTCCCACCACCCTGCACTACACACGGCCCTGCCCTCACTTCCTGCGTCTCTGATCACTTCCTGGTTGTAGCTTCACTGCCGTGCTCCCCCCCTTCTTCCTGTCTAGACCACTCCCTCCTCCCACAGGCCTCGCCCCTCCATAGAGATACACATGGTAGCCATGACGACGGAGGCATGCACAGCCGCGGTGAGCCACTTTTTTCTGCTAACTGTCCAGTTCACACAGGTCTGGCCTGGGTGTAACTCTCTCAGGGACTTTCTCCACAGCAACTGAACATCTATGTCTTCTCTAACTGTGGTCTTCTCTGGGAAGGGCCAAAAAGTATATTTTTCTATTTAGTCTCTTAAACTTTTTTCTTTTCCCTTGACCTTCTCTTCAGTCCACAACCCATTTTTCCATCAGGCATGACAGGAAGCAGCTGAAAGCAGCAGTTTAATGTGTCTTTGATTTATTGTGTTGAATTTGAAGTTGAAGCGGTTGGTTGACCCATCTCTTTTCTTCAGCATCCTTCATTCATTTGACTAAAATCTCTAAAAAGCTTTTAACAGAAACTGTTATGTGGTTACAATTATCACCAGAAAAATAGCTGTAAACAGTATGACTGGGCAACAGGAAGATAAACATGGAGCCCGTTTACATGACTGTAAACGTCAGATAACTGTTAGTAATTATAATTTTAATGATTGGATCTGATATGTTTACTTACACACTAAAAATCTGATCATTGTCTAATTTCCAGAGTTACCAGATTATTCAAGTGATGATGGAAACAGCACAATGTGATATGTTATGAGAAAACAAATTACCACAACTTGATGTTTCCCTAATACTGTACATGTAGACCCATATATCTCAGTTAATTAGGTTTTTTACATCTGCGCACGTATAAAAAAAATGTGTAGGCACTACATTGAAAATAACAGGAATTTAGTTACTGCGTTTACTCTGCAATAACTCCAAAGACCAGGGTTTTCTGAATGTTGCATGTCAGCACACGTAGATGCATAAGATCTAATATTTACCTGATTCCTCCCAGAGTTTGATGTTCATTTAGTCATTCATGTAAATGGACTCAGTCTGATTTCTGATCATCACAATATGCTGTTTACATGATCATTTAAGTAATCTGATAACTCCAGAAATCAGATAGTTGATGTGCACGAGTCTGCAGAAACTTGGCAAACAGTAGTAATAGTTACCTGGTATTTACTTTTTCTGACCAGGCTTTAAAGAGTACTTTTTATTTTAACTTAGCTTGCTTAATATTTTTGTAATATTCATTAAAAATGCTGGATGTTTCTTTTTTTTCAGTGGCATTGACACAAGGATGTTTTGATTTTGTAGTTTAAATTTATCTAACTTGAAACATCCCGGGCTAGAGGTGTAGACCCTGCACACAGATGTTGACTTTTCTTTAAGTGAGATAAGACTGAATCCTCAAAAACATGGTTGTTATATTTTCATGTCAACACCATTTTAAGTGAATTTATTTACGTGGTAGCTTGCATCCACAACAGGCTTGAAATGTGGACAAAATAACTCTTTGGCTGCTTTTGTAAAGTGGATGGATCAGTCAGCGACAAGTCGTGACGTGTTGTCTCAGGCTGCAGCAGCTTGTTTCTGAATGCAGGTGTCTGAACATGCAGACTTCTAAACATAACACGAAGATCCTGAGTTTGATGAGAGGCAGAGATCCAATCTGGTGTTACACCAGGCCTCACGCACACTTTGAAACAAGCTTGACAGCAGCATTGTGGGCTTCTCGGAAGTCTTACTAAAGCAAGTAAAAGGAGAATCCCAAAGAATGCACAGATCATTATCTCAACAAAGAACACAGTATGCCTCAGGATGTGTTTCATTATGCAAACTTATGCTTCCTCGTGTCCACTCATCCTGTGACCCGGAAACCATCCCCCCACCCTCTGGGCTTCTCGAGGATGCTCCGTCTCTTCCATGACTAGCGTCTGTGGTCAGCTGCAAAATGAATTGCCCATAAGGGATAAATTAAGTTGTCTAAATCAGGAAAACAAAGCAAGGAGGATTCTGCTGGAGGAGCTCAGAGGGAGGAAACACAGGTGGATCAGATGCAGTAGCAGGATGTAGAAAAACCCCACCTCATAGATTAAAAATGTAGCTCATCCACTGAAAGAATAACATGACAAGACACATAGTTTTGTCCTGTTTTAAAGGAACTACAGATGATTTAGTAGAAAAAGTTAATATATTTTTAAATTGTGTGATTTATCAGACCTCAGCAAAGTTAAACAAGAAACGTTTTATCACACAAAACATTTTCTCTGTGGTACATGTTTACACTGTTAATGTCTCTCTCTGCCAGTACAACCACATCAGCTGGTTTCATAGTTTTCCAGCTCTGCAGCACCTCAGAAATAACTGATGCTGCATGCTGAGGAATGAAGGAACATTGCATGTGCATCTTTTACCCCCACATTTCTCACATCCTTCCTGAGAAAAGCTCATAGTTCAAGTTACACGGAGCTCAAGGGGAAAACACCTTAAAAGTCTACAGGTTTTATTTTATTTTAAATGAAAAGAAAAACATTTATTTGTCAGCATTTTATGTTTATTAATTCAAGACATAAATTTGAATGATGCAGGTCATCGGTCCTGTTTCCTTTAGCACCGTGGACAGCAGCGTGGTCTCTGCTGCAGGCTGTGCGCCACGCGAGCGCCGGCCGTTTCATTCGCTGCTTTTTGGGATTTTTTAAAAATGTTGTTTCTAATCGTATCAGCTGCATAGTGGTAGAAGTATGATTTTGGAAGTAGTTGTTTGACTGCGCTTGTTTGACATATAGACTGTACGCGTGCATGTGACCTGCAAAGTCGTGGTGTTCGCCTGGAAATAAGACTCCCCTAAAAGCCCCCGTGTCATTCAAACTCTGAGCTCAGACATAAAGATGAGAAATGAGTGAAGGAAGTGAGGAGATATGTTTTCATCATAAGAACCCTTCTTAAAACTGCATGTCCTTTGTTTTTTTTGTTTTTTTTATGCAGCTGCATCCATTAAAACAAGTCAGTGGGCCACTGCCAGAATCTGTGTGGTTCCACTCAGTTTGCTGGTACTTTATTCATCCTCTCAGACGTAATCCAGCAACCCAACCCAACATGGACTGGATGACAAATGGNAGACGTAATCCAGCAGACAACCCAACATGGACTGGATGACAAATGGCTGTGGCGGATCATGATTTCTGATGCACACGGTTCGGTTCGGTAATTTACTGGACCACAAGAATCAGAATGAAACAAGTTTAGATTATTGTAAAGCTGCAGAAGTGAATTTAGAACATCTGAGAACAAAAGTCAGTCTGGGTGTCGTGTTTACATCACTGCTGATCAGAGGTTTTTAACATTTAACCCATTACTGCTGCAGACCGAAGCCAAAAGTTAGTGGCTGTTTGATTAGGATGAAAGTCATTTTATTCAAATGTAAATAACTTTATTTTGTCTCTGACTCAGTATCTCATGTTGGTGTAAATTCCCTCAGAAATGTCACAAGCTGCCCTTTATTTGTATTTAACTGCCAGCTTCTGACTTTACCATGTTTTATCTGTCCTATGAGGCACGTTTGGGTGAGTTAGATTCTGTGTGTGTGTGTGTGTGCAGCAGACTCCCATCAAAGAGAAGCTCAACCACATCTGCTTTTATCTCCAGCTGTTCACGTGTGGTAGCTGCCGACGAGCAGGCGCATGTGGTAAAAGTTAGAGCTGCTGTTTGTGTGTGTTGTGGCAGTGTGGTCTCTCTCTCTCTCTCTCACACACACTCAGAGGCTCACAATCGTATAATGATGAAATGAGTGTGTTTATCTGAAAAAGAGCAAATGCAGGGTTTAAGTCCTGAAAATGCTTTAGTTTACACTCGAGCATAAAGACATCACANCTTTATCTGAAAGAAGTGAATGCAGGGTTTAAGTCCTGAAAATGCTTCAGTTTACACTCGAGCATAAAGACATCACAGACGTAGTTTGATTGAAATTGAGCAGCATTTAAGGAAACAGTCCTGTCAGATTTAAGTTGTAGTTCCTGGTTTAAAGTAAAGTTTGTATCATTTACTCACTTTCAGCAGATATATGAGTTTTAAAAAGCAGCGTGCTGTCACAAGTTGTCCTGCATCTGCTACACGTTGGAGTCTTTAGAGTACTCGTCACAGCCCGAGACTTCACAGCCCATATTAGGAAAGTGTGTGTGTGTCTATGTGTGTATAAGACATCTGCAACTATGAATGAGTTCGGGTTTTGTCTGTTCACATTTGTGTGTGTGTCTATTTTTAGTAGCTATATTTTAAGTGTTACATAATGGTCCCTGAAGGACTATCCTACTTCCACTGGAATGGAGTCCAAGATTTTAGATGGATCACAGCTGTTTGTGTGTGTGTGTGTGTGTGTGTGTGTGTGTGGGAAGGGGCGTACACATGCTGCATGCATGTCTATTTAAGACCATTTTTAGTTTGCTGAGGAGGATTTTGTCGCTGGTCCTCACATTGTCCGTGTTAAAGCTTGTGGAAGCTGTGAAAGGATGAACTGGTGGGATGATCCAGCTGTTGACCATTATGTGTAACGGGTTGTATGTAAGAACTTTATGCTTTTTTTTGAAGGTACTCGTGAATAAGTATGTCAGCCTTTTTTCATAAAAAAAAAGCAAAGATGAAAAAAGTGACCTCTTATTTATTTACCTTTATGTTTATTTTTATTCGTCTGGGACGATGCACAAAAACCTTCACCTGAAAGGAGAAAAGCTTCTGGCTAATTTCCGCCTGCTGGAGCAGGGCAGGTCAACACATAATAGTTACAACAGTACAAACACAATTAAACAAGCAACATCCGACTTCCATAAAACTTAAGATTTATAAAAACAAACCATAAACAAACTCCCCTATTTAATTTCAAGCTATCACATAGATTTATTGGCAGTTTTTTTTCAGTGTAATTTAAAGATAAAAATGAAATTACAACAGGTACAGTACCCACGCATTAATGTTGACAGCACTTAAAAATTGATATTTGTAAAACGTAATTACCTCCGTCTCAAAAGACATTGAGCTAAACGTGATTTTCTCCAACGTTGACTCTTGTCATTTTTTTTTCCAATAATGTCATATACCTGATGGTTTTGATGGTGAATGTCTAAAACGGGCAGCGTGTTGATATCCAGTTGATAGTGTGTGACGCGGCACTTTGAAGAAAAAGCATTGCTGTCGTGTGATGCTGTGGACTGAAGAAAAAGCTGCATAGAGAGATTTCTCAGCCTTAACATGCTGCAGAGCAACGTGTCAGTGTGCCATCAAACAGTTTTAAGATGGGAAACTTGTGCAGTGCTGCTTTAAGGTTCCGGTAGAATCTGGTCTGGTTCAGGGTCCAGTAGGGTGAAAAAGTGTTTCAGTTCATAAAAGTCTCAGCAACTCCCTTCACACACTTATTTTTAATAACATCTCGCAAACCTTCAAAGATGTTCACCTTCGCACCGCCTTCATNCATCTCGCAAACCTTGAAAGATGTTCACCTTCGCACCGCCTTCATTTACATACTACTGTCTCCACCCATTTATCTAAAAAGCAGTGTGTCACAAACCAAAGGTCAGTAACAGAAAAATATATTATTAAAAACTGTGTTGCTTTTAGTATTTAATTAATGAAATAACCGTTATGTTTTATTCTTAGAATGAGTCATTTATACCTACTTGCCTTTAAACATTCACAAATGTTTATTTTTTTATTCCCGTCTTTACCACAAGATGTCAGTAATACTTACACACTTTATCTTACACACTTTATCTTATTTTTATCGCTTATGATTCTGATTCTGATTCTGATTACCTGATCAAAGGCTTTAGAAGCGTCAATAAAACTTAAAACCATGTTTAACTACTGTAAGCTGAGACATAAGCTATATGACACCACGCTCTCTGACCATCCTTCCAGCAGCACTGATGCAGGTTACGGTTTGGGAAGGGCTATAAACCTTTTTATGCCACTAGATACTTTTTCTTTCTCCCATTTCATCTGCTTGGTTATCCGACACGCTGTGACGTGCTGCAGTAAAGGGTGGAAACCTCTTTATAAAGCACTACCTGTCAGTCTGTTTTTACTCCACCTGAGGTAAAATGCTGTGTGTTTTATGTTTCCAAGCTGTACAGGAACAGAAACACTCTTCTCTGAATAGTTTGTGTTTCTACGCGAGCAGCTCATGTGTGAGTGTGACATGATTATGACTAAAGATCTATAATGGGTTGAGGCCTGAGGGAAAGTGACATCACACTTCCATCATCACTACTCCTGACCTCATTAGCAGCCAATCATCACCCTGAGTTAAAGTGTGTGGGAGTGTGCAGGGATGCGTTTTGTTCATGTGATCGGTCTGAATGTCGGTATCTGGAGTTTTAAATGTGATTCCTCTGTTTGTGTGTTTACATTTTTTTTACATCTCTGGCAGTGTGTATGAACAGAAGACCATTTTGTGGTCTTTTATGAGCCCTGTAGGATTTAATTCACCCTGTTAATCTGACACACCTTAGGGTTGGGGTAAAGTACAGGGGAAGGAGTCACTGTTCATAGTGTGAAAGGATTCGTAGAGATAACGTGTTAAAACTCAGCAAATTCATGACATGGTGTCATCTCTTCACAGTACACGGCATGCAGCGACATGTCAACAAAACCAGAATGTGGTAATAACCTGACATGCTAAAAGTAGACTTCATGATCTCATTTCCTGTAAAAACACCAACCATTTCAGGTCTAAACGTCAGTCCTCATGAAGAAGGTTCTGGTTAGTGTTTTTGCAAATAATGTTGAACATTTAAGATGAGCTGTGTGTGTCCAGATAAGTCAGAGCCTGCCTGCAAAGTTTGCACAGAAGCTTAAATCTCATTTTGATCTCTGGATCAAAACAAACACACTCGGTTCATTTTCAACCAGCTCCGCCTCTCTGTGTAGATGTTATCTGTGGGCTGTACTGCACAGGGAAAGATTAGATAGATGGGATGGTCAAAGTGTCACCATGGTGATAAAGTGTTTACAGTGGAGATGGCTTTTACAAGTAATGACAAGCTCATTGATTTTTATTGTTATTTTTTAAACAGATACTATCACTTGTTAACATCCAGAAAGTTAGAGACATTAATCAACCTCAATGGACTCGGTCCTACAACCAAATATTATGCAGCACTTTTCATAGTAGACTGTTGCTCAGTTAGTGCACGAGAAAATAGACATTTTATGGTTTTATTAGGGGGAAATTGGATTTATGTTTTTACTGCCCTGTGTTCATTCAGTGTAAGCACTGTGACGTGCATGCTTTTATTCTGTGCACAGCTAACTTGTCTTGTATGAAATGGTGGGTCTGCTGCTTTACCACACCTGCAAGGGCTTTTCTGTGAGCAGCAGCAAACATTAACAAGGTGCACAGACTCCTCTTTATGAGCAGCCAGTTTAGTGCACAGGCTGTTGAATTAAGCTGATACTACTGGACGTGAGCAAACGTTGCACTCCTTCATGCCTTAGCCTGGTGCTTCATTTCTTTAGGAGTTATCACATTTAATTCATCTGACTTCCGTCTCTTTTCCACCTCTCTGCTGCGACTCGTTTAAACTGTAGTTGTCAGTAAAACTCTGACACAAGCGAACGGGTTTTAATTCATCCGTCACATGAGGAGTCTTTCTTCTGGGTCCTAAATGTTTGAGGACCTTAGTTGTTTAATCTGAATCTGACAAGTAGACTAGTCTTTCTTTAGTTGAAGGACATGCTTGGAGGACTTTTGGAAACACAACTTCTGTTTTACCTCGATGCCCATTTCACCTGCACCAGGGATGCAGATGTCCCTCCATTCTTGTCTTGTCCAAATTAGATTCCAAACCCCTTTTGTTATTGATCTAGGAGTTTATATTTGGACAAGAATAAAGAACGTGGTCTTTGATTTTCAGTTTTCTTCATGGTAAACCCATCACTGTAAACTGTGGCTCTGATGAAATGTTAAAATGATGTTAAAACACATAAAAATAAAGACTTTAAAAATGAATTTTCCTTCAGGAAACCAGAGCATCTACCACCTCAAGACGCGATTTAAGCTGTTGATTTAGAGAAACGAGGTCATTAAGGACAGACTGGTGTCCTCACCCCACTGATGTGGTTGAGACGTGTCCGTATAATTTAAGGATTTTTTCAGTGTGTTTCTGAACAACTTTTGTATCTATGGCTTGATTTCTCTCTGGTTCTGTATATTTATCATCAGATTATTGGTAGAATATCTTGTCATAGTCAGTCACTTACTACAAACTTACTCATACCTTCCATACCTGAGGGGTTTGGGGGATTTTATTCATTATCTCACCCGTGAATTTAGTAAGTAGCTTCCATCTGTTTCAGGACACACGTGTCCTCTGTTTGTCTGCAGCGCCCTCATGTGGCCACTCAGTGGACCTACATGCATTCAGGTTCTGTTCAGTTTCATTTGGCTGTAAAAAGCATTCAGAAAATAGGACAGTGTGGAAGTGAATGATTCAGCCTTTAGCTGTGTGTGTGTGTGTGTGTGTGGGTGTGTGGGTGGGTGGTTGACTAGTTTGGTTCTCCATTTGTGAAGAGGCCAGTCATGTTTCACAGAGTTCTCCTGCACGCTGTTCAGAAAAGCTGCTTCTCTTTGAGTCCGTTTTCATCTGCGTTTCTTATCAAGGCCACTTTCTGTCGGATTCCTGCTCTAATCCTCATGTTGCTTTGCAGACGTAAAAAGAAGTTATAAATAAAAAGGAAGAAATTTTATTGATCATTGATTCAGACTTTCAGATATTTCTTTAACAAAAGTAGAAAAGAACTATTGAAAAGAATTATTGAAGCCTCATGTTAATGAGCACAGAGTATTTTGGGTTTGGAGATAGTTTTGGTAGAAATGTGGAGAAACATCCAGTCTGTTCGGTTATAAGGAAACTAAATTTACTTACACAGCCTGTTGTACGTTTAATCTATAATGGTTTGAGGTTTCCTGGGGATTTAACAAGCAAATGAATATTGAAGAAATATAAGAATTTACTGAAGGTTTCAACCAATTTTAGGTCTGGAAAGAACAAAGCATTAATGTAAAGAATAGGATAGAAAATGTCTTTGTTAGTAGTTGAGTTTAGCTTTTACAGGAGCACCCGGCTGATGAAGCCAGAACTGAACGTGCACGGAGCTGCACGTAAGTGTCACGCACTGTATGGGGAGTCTGTATGGGGAATTATTGCAAGTTTTACTCACTTTTCTGGTTTTTCTGAGTTTTCTGGATGCAACTGCGGCTCAGTGACCACCCTCCGTGTTTTAGGAAAACTGACTTTTTATTCTTTATAAGCGTAGAACAACAAGCTCCTCATCTTCTCCTGCTTCCTTTCATTTGTCAAAATGTGTTCTTTAAAGAACCTCTGTATGTTTTTATGATGTATACACATTTCTATTTCAGGTTAATCCCTTACAGACCTTTCTAAATATAAGTGAAGGCTTCATGTTGAATGATGAATGCATTTCGATTCTTTGATCCTCAGTGAGAAATCATCCTTTAATGTCATTTTCAAGACACATTAAAGCAGCTTATTGGATGTAGAGAAGAACTGTCTCGCTTCAGCAACTGGATCTTTTTTTATTCACGGGTCATATTTATAAATGTCCAGCCCGCTGTCTTCCTGGAAGCCATTAAAGATCCGATCTGTGTGGGCTGGAGATCATACATGGTACACTTCTGTTTGGTTAATGGTTCAGGTTATCCTGCACATGCTGGCTCCTGGATTCTCTCTCTAACAGACACTCGGTATTTCCAGTGATGCTGACCTTCTCCTGTGCTCCATTTAATGCATAAAACATGTTTACAACTGAGAAAAATGTCCAGATGAGACTCCAATGACTTCATATTTTCCTTGTAAAGTCCTGTAATGATCTTCGTCTTATCTTCAGATGTCAGCTCCATCTGTGCCGTTAAAGCTGGTTTTCGACCAATTCATTATTTTTCAATGCTTTCTCCCGCCTGCATGGATGTAAAAACCTGTCTGCTCCTCTGGATTTTGACCCAGGCCCAGTCAGGAGGGCTGCGATCTACCTGCATTAACAAAAAGTCTAATTATACCTCAATAAAATATCAATATTGTGTCTGATGCAGAAAATATTATGATGTGGCCCTAACTGATTCCTGGATATTTATCTGAATTGTGGGAGACCCCTGCAGAGTAAAACTGGGAAAATGAGTACTTGTATGTTTTTATCCTAATTACTGGATAAGCTAAATAAAAACTACTTTGTGGTTTTACGTTTGTTTTGTGTGTCTCTTAAAAAAAAATGAAAGTTAAAAAAATAAAGCTCTAATTACATATTTAAACACTGAAGCCATCTTTCCTCTTTCTGATGTGAACTGAGGTTTGTAGATGTCAGAAGGATCCGAAGCAGAATTGATTTTTCTCTTTGTCTTGATTTCAACACTTTTCTCCTCATGTCTGTCTTCTAAGAAAACACTTGCTGTTGCTCCTGATGTGAGCTGACTCAGTTTGTCATTAATAATCTTCTTTCGCTGCTGCAGTTTTCCTGCGGAGCCACAAGAGTCTGGAGTCGGTGGATCCTCAGTTCACAATTAGACGGAAAATGGAGCAGCTGCGAGAAGAGCTGGAGCTCATGGAGCAGCTAAGAGACGTAAGACGCTCCGAATTAACTCCTAACTGATGTCATCTGTTTGATCAGTCGTGAGATTTGGTGAGAAGATATCTGGTTGTTTTATGCAGCATCGAGTGTCCAAATCTGTACGCTGTGACACCCAATAGCTTTTATTTTTTTTATGATTTTGGTAGACTCAAAACTTATTTCAACTGGATTTATGTCTCTTTATTTTGTTCATAATGCCTGCCAAGATGAGTTCATTTGAAGGTGAGCTCCATGCCGGATTTTAAGAGAGGTGTCTCAGTCTCTCGGATCCCAGACAGCTATAAAAAATAGGATTTCATAGTCTTTCGCTTCACAACAATGATGTAAAATCCAGAGTGACAGCTGAGCAGAACTAAAACGGTCACCAGCAGAGATACGGAGGAAAGTGCCTGCAGACGGATGCTGACGTAAACTGGAAGGAGGGGCAGAGCTCAGCTATGAAGTCACTGGTGCCTTCATCGTTACTAAAAGAAGTCTCACAGATAGTTGGTGATGTTTAAACACACAAATCCAAGCTGCATAACACAGCATGTGACAGGGTCTCTCGTTCAGCTTCTCTCTGCAGGGCTCTAAATGAACATTGATGATCGTATCCAGTCCATTTTATTTATATAGCACATTATAACACACAGTTACCAATGTGCTGTACATACAGAACATGTATGCTGCACATATAGAGACTGCGCTCCAAAAGACATTAAAGACTTAACAATAACAATAATGCACTAAAAAGTAGACTAAAATATCTAAAAGAAGTTAAAAGACC
>CM047986.1:5765383-5788732 GCA_026261665.1 Melanotaenia duboulayi
GTAATGCACTAAAAAGTAGACAGCTAAAATATCTAAAAGAAGTTAAAAGACCACAATGCACTACTAGTCCATTAGATTTAACAGGAGAGTCCAAACTTCCGACTTCTAGTGTACAATAAAAACAATCAAACAACAAAAACCTGTAGCCTCTTCTGTCCAGAGCCACATCCTCAAATTTCTTGTTTGTTATTATCTGAAACGGACGTTGGAATTCGGAGGTGAACTCTGAGCTCTGCGCTGCCCTCTGGTGGATGTATTAAGTAACAACCATGTTTACATAAGGGATGCATGAAAATATGAGAGCGGTGGCATGAAACAGACGTACCTGATTATGTACATAAAGGGAGCATGAATGGGCCTTGAGGCCCTCCAGTCTACTGCTGGTGAACACCACACCTTTGTACACTTTAACCCATCAAATTCATGNAAATGGTCCTTGAGGACCTCCAGTCTGCTGCTGGTGAACACCACACCTGATAGACATTCTGATTTTGTACACTTTAACCCATCAAATTCATGTTTTTGTTGTTGCTTACTCCTCATTGTCATTCAGAGCATCGAAAGCAGACTGAAAGTTGTCCTTCCTGAAGACCTCGGCACGTCTCTGATGGATGGCGTTGTGCTCTGCCATCTGGCCAATCATATTCGGCCGCGCTCCGTCGCCAGCATCCATGTCCCTTCACCTGCAGTGGTACATCTCACTGTTTAGGCCAGAAATGTTTACTTCTAAAGTTGTTTTAAACAGAAAAAACAAATAAATAAATCTGATTTTTGTTTTTGTTGACAGCCCAAACTCAGCATGGCCAAGTGTCGGAGAAATGTAGAAAACTTCTTGGACGCCTGCAGAAAAATCGGCGTGGCAGAGGTAAGAGGAAAACTCCACCTATCAGCGCACCGAGAGCCAAATGTGGCCCCGGTGAACTGGGGGTCATTTTCATGTCTTTCTTCATTTCTTCCTAAACTCTTCATAAGTCGAAGTTGATTAAAAAAGAACTGGACTGAACCCAGTCTGATATTTTTATATCAGCATATTGATCACATCTGTCAGTCTGGGAGTTTAAACCACAAACCTTTCAGCCAAAAACACCCCCCAGTTCATCAGCCCGAGTCAGACCATTAACCCAGTTACTGACTCGCTGTTGACATGTGAAAGGAAGCCTGAAAGTGTCCTGCAGAAATGCTTCTGATAGACAAGAAAGAACCGTCTATTTATGGCGGAATATTAGCATCTGACATGGTCTGAAAACCTGAAACGGAGTCATTTTGCAGGACACTGACTGTAAAGTGTGAGGAAGGCTGATGGTTCTGTCTAAAATAACTTTTCTGTGTCATCAGAGCTGATATTCAGCCTGTTACAGTTAACCTGCATGAAAAAGTTCAACAATTTGATCAAAGTTTCCTTCTTCTGAAGCTTGAGAACCCCTCAGCCTTCTCTCAGGAATGTTTACATTTCCTCCCATCCTCCTTTTTTTGTCCTCCTGGCTTAAAATGGGCTCATTTAACATCAACATGTAACTCTGACATCATCACCGCCATCATGGCTGCCTGCATTATCCAGCTTCCTCCATCATGACAGGAGTCAAAACAGCAGTCGGTCCGAGGCAGAGCCGACCTGCTGCAGGGTTCTCTGTGTTTGTGTTTGTGTTCAGACTTTTATCTGAGAGCATCTAATCCTTTACACTTGTTTGGACTTGAGGAACATAAAATGTGTGGATCAGTTCTGTGAAGGAGAAAGAAAAAATCTGACGGCTGGATTCTGCCAGCAGACTTCTTTCTTTTTCTTTTATTAGCAAACTTTAAAGAACATTTTTTTATTTACATTAAATCATTAATCCCATAACGTAATGTGGGAATACACCAGCATCTTATGATACATGTGGTCTTAACCCTATGTATTTATCATATTTGATACAGTTTCTGAGACCTATTGTATCACTTTATGGGCAAAACTTTGCTCCAAACCCTGTTCTGACCCCTGGTCGATACATTTTGCACTACAATCATTTTGACNNNNACCCTGGTCGATACATTTTGCACTACAATAATTTTGACATATCACACAGTTACCAGTTAATATACTATTAATATACAAAATAAAATTATTTTTAATGTTTCTTTTTTCCTTTTGTTAAAGGGCCAAATAAAGAATTCAGATAAAAAAAAAATTCCTGTGTTGGGCTTTAAAGGGTTTTTCTGTTAGATGTCAACCTTCTCATCAAAATTCTTTCCAAAATAAGGTCATTCTCTTTCTAAATGTGCAGCAGTGATTACTAATGACACTGAATATTTAGAGACTTTGGAAACAACCACAGATCAAGAGTTTAAGTGCAAAAGTGCAAGTAAACAAAAAGTAAAAGTGACACTTAAAATGTCTGCATAAAACCAGGTGGATGGCATCACTAAAAATCTGCTAATACATCCTGGAGTAGCACCAAAGTAATCACCAGGCAGTAGATGGAAATATTTCAAGGTCTTAATTAAAGATTTTGTTTAAATTGTTTGCATCCGAATGGAAATCCAGTTGTTAGAGGGCTCATGTGTTAAAGAGGAAACTGGCTGTTGGCTTCTGTTTGTTAGAGCCATAATAATAAAAATCTAACTTTATTCATGCAAATGTTTTAAACCTTAACTGTCACATTGCCGGGTGATGTGACACCCTTTTTAGATGTGTTTTTTTCTTTATTTTTGGGTATTTTTTTGGTGCTGTGTTTTTGTTTTTTTTTTTCCTTGTTAATTTGATTGTAGTTTTGTTTTATTTTGTCCCTCTCTCAGAACATTTGTTACTCTGGTCTTTTCTCTGTTGTGGGACTGACATGTTTAACTTTGCCTTCCACCGCTGCTTGCTGACTGCTTCCAGCCTCTGTGTGGACGTTGCTGCCTTCCTGTAGCCTAAAGGCTTTTCTGTCGGAGCTTCTGCAAAGCTTCTCTAAGCTAACACGCTAACAGCTTCTGCGCTAATGGCTGGCCTGCTGCACTGGCTGTCTCATCAGCCGCTTCACCCACCCTTTACGGGGCTGCTTACTGGGAGAGAAAAAGGCACCACGGTTTACGCAATCCTCTCAGTAAGCATCCTTGCCTGTTGCCGTGGTAACCCCTTCCTGCCTCTAGTCCCTATCTGCTTAAATTTGTGATCTTTTACTTCTGTGCCTGTTGGTTAACTTCCTGCCTTTTCTTTCTCTTCTTTTACTTTCCGGCTGGATCACACCACATTTTCCTTCTCTTCCTTTTTTTCTCTCTCTTTTCACATTTTATTTAATTTTTATTCTTCTGAACTTTTGTTTGTGCTTCTCTTTTTTCCTTCATACCATCCCTCCATCTTTTCATCTTTTTACTGACTAATCTGAATCATTTTGGTTTTTCTCTTTCTTCACATCTTCAATCTTTTTGTTAATACCTTTTTCTCTTCGCCTCATCTTCATTATTTGACTTTTGTCTTTTTTGTATTTCCACCCCACCCTCTGAACTCTGGGACATTTCCACTCTTCCCTTTTTGTTTTTAATGTTCTCATCTTTGTATTTCAACATAAACCCCTCATCCTTTTATTTTCTTCATCCTTTATTCTCCACATTCTCCATTTTCTGTCTTTCTTTTTCCTTTCTTCCCTGTTTCCCTTTTTTTATTTTATCTGACTCGGACTCCTCTTTTCCTAACGGGGGCGCCAGTCCTCCCTTTGTACGCCCTATGACATCATCCAGTGCCGCCTGCAGCCAGTCTGCGCCACAGTTCGGGCACTGGTTGCCTTGGATACAGCCTCTCTGGACAGGAAGCAGGACGAGGCGATTTCTACCCCAAGCCCCGCCTCCTGCAGGGCGTCAGAGACTCGCTCATTGGTTTCTGTTACAACTCAAACTCCGCCTCCTGCTTGGCAGATCTGGGATGTCATTGGCTCCAGCCTGGTTCACATCCTCTGCCTAGTTCTGCTGTTCATGGCTTATAGTTGGATTGAGTTGACGTAACCTTCTGCCTAGGCTCCTCCACCTCATTTTTGTTGCATTTAAGTCACATGGGACAAATGAGACTCAGAATGAACCACGAAATGGATGTAATAAGTCTGTCTGGCTCTATTTGTGCTGAGCGTGGTGTTAAAGTAGAAGGTATACATCACTCTGTGGTCCTGAAAAGGTTTTTAAAATCTTAATGAGTAATGAAAAAGCTGCGTGTGAGGTGATCTGAGCATAGACCGCATGAGGACACGTGACTGGTATAAACATGTCCATGATCTAATCAACTTCCCTGTCACATGTGACGCAAATGCAGCATCAACATGAGCCAATGCCTCTCCCGCCCTCTATCCTTGTGTCTTTGCAACAAACTGAGTCTTAGAGAAGTAGGACAAGTGGACTTACTTCTTCTGATGTCTTCTACAGACGTTGTCCTACTGAGATAATCACATTTGTGCAGGTTACAGGCTTAAAACTCTTTTTTGTTGCTCCTGTTTAACAAAAACACTGACTGCCGTCTGAGAGAATGAAAATGCCAGTGTTTACATCTTTTTCCTGATGAAAACAGACTTCTGATTGTTTCTGCGTTTTTACGCTCATGCTGTTCGTAGTGGACAGTAAAGCACAGAGAAGTCAGGCGTTCGTGTTTGATTTACTTGGCTCAAATCTTCCAGCTTCAACCCTACACCAGTTTCTTTGCTACCAGACTTCCAGTTTTTCATATTATCTTTAAGGATTCATGTTCTAATATTATTGGGAAAAGTTGTAGTTAATTAAGAGTTTGAAACTTTGAGTTTTATGGGTGTCATTTTAAGTATAAACCCCAGTTCATGAAAAGTTTTGAATATTTTTTAAAATGCAGTGAAAAGTTGGATTTGTTTGATCCTTCATTTTACAGACCCAAGTCTAAAGAAGGATTTTTTATTGCCTCCTCTGATCAAATTCATAGACTTTTAATGGTTCGAGAAATGAGGATTGTAATTGTAGCAGATTTCCAGAAGAATCTCTGTCCATTACTTGTTGAATCCAAGATTTCAGCGACAACATCTGCTCTTTATGATGCTCCATACATTTTGTTTGGGAGGCAGATGCAGACTGCATGCAGGACGGTCCAGCACACACACACTGTGTGCATGAACCCACACTGTTGGAAGTCATGTAGAACAAAGTCTGTCACTGTCCTTCTGAAATAAGCACATCATGATGCTAGCATCCAACTCTGCATCAGTGTTACCTTCACACATATGAAGTCATCCAAGCCACTGACACTGATGCACTCCCATACGCCAGTTTCCCTGATACCAGCCTGGATTTAGACGCAGTGGTCAGTTTTTCCTAAAAGATGCTGAAACATGAACTCATTTGACCACAGAGCACCTGTCCACTGTCTTTCTATCCATCCTTCTAAGATGGGCTGGTGTCCAGAGCTGATATATGACTCCCTCCTTGTGTAATACAGCTTGAGGTTAGCTTTTGTTAGATGTCCCTTTTATACCTAATCATGACACCCTCACCCAGCAAGAATTAATCTGCTGATTAAAACATTTATTAGAACCCTGTTTCTGTATATTTTACAAACGTTCCTGCTTCCCAGGTTTTGTTGCTCCTAGGTTTGTTTATATCTTCTACAGTGAAGCCAGTCAGTGAAGATCATTACTTTGTGTTTGTTTAAGGTTCAAACAAAGTTTTTACTACATTTGATAAAATTTCCAAGCTTTTCTTAGAGTGCCGATCATCGTACCCATGGTGCCGTGCCGGTAGATTTATGAAGCTATAGTTGGGAGCTTTGATTTTATGTTATTTAATCATTAAAACCATGAATCTTTGCTGACTGCATGTNTGTTATTTAATCATCAAAACCATGAATCTTTGCTGACTGCATGTCTCAGCCATGGACTGTACACCGAGCAGCTGTAGCCATGGCGACGTCACACATTTGTTTGTGAACTGCTGTAAAGAAGTCTGTAATTATGATTTTAACATCTCTCTGTGTGTTTAGAGCCAGAAGTGATCGTATTTGGAGAAAATGATGGAGCTGGAGAATTATTGTTGATTGAACAAAAATATGCATCATCTAGGGCTAATAGTTGTTTATTTCTGGTTTTATATTCAAAGGACCACCAGCACAATGACCAGAAGTGTTTTGGTTAATGAGACCGTGATAGTTTCAGGCAATGTTTTTGTCTCTAGTGGCCAAAGGCGGTACTGCATGTAAACATTCTCAGTCTTCTCTTGTGAGTGACCTTTTACAAAAACTGCTCTGCATCAGCATCGCTTTGCTGAACAGATGCTGCAGCTCCGAGCCAACAACCCATCTGAGGAGCTCCGGAGCACCCGGAGCCCTCGCATGAAAAGCCACAGTTTAAACATCAGGCTGTTCCTGCACATTTAAGCTCTCTGTCTGAGCCTGATGAAAGCTGAAGCACATGTTTCCTGCACGGAGACGACCATCACTGGAGAGCGGCACAAGCAGTGTGTTGTATTCTGTGTGATTTAAGCCATGTCTCACTCGATGTTGATTATTTAAAATCATCTGGGTGTGTTTGAGGATTTTTATTTATATGTTTGATGCTTATGTGAAAACCGTGTTATTTTTTTCAACTTTTAGTTTCCATTCTGCTTCTTCCTGATATGCAATCTGACTTGTGAGAATAACTGAAGGGCTACAGAAACTAGATGAGTTCATTAAGTTAAATATTGTACAGAGTGCTGTTTTTGTAATGTTGAAGGGAATGAAAATCTAAAAGGAGGGAAATGCTTGTAAAATGCAACATGTCAGCTGTTGGATGAATTCACAGAAATCAGTTGTTTTTTTTTTACATTTTATTTTCTGGTAACAGAAAATATCTGCAGCTGAGAAACACCATCAGCCTTTGGAACATGTTAACTCCTGTTAAAATCTGCTTCAGTTTGCTGTTTTTTCTTTTTTTTTGCTGTGAAATGATCCAAACAGAAAAATGTTGGTTGATTCGTCTGCTTCCTTTCCAGCCAACACAGAAAACCGTGTTCTGGCTGTTAAAGTCACGCTAACTTGTGACAAAATTCCAGTTAAATCCGACACCACCGAGATTGCTTGTGCACTGAATCCATGTTTACGTGGACACAACCAGTTGGATCTGTGTTGGTCGACGGGAAGTAACTGAATTCCTGATAGGGGGATTTTTTAAGGACTTGTATGTGTAATACATGTCAAATAGTTCAAACAAAGGTAATAAACACAGTTTAGGGATGCTTTTGCCTCCACAGCGTCATTGATTAACGGGTATAGGGCAGTTTGCTTTTTAACTCTGCATTCATGTAGGAAACCGTCTGCATGATGCAAGAAGACGTGAAAATGGAGACAATAACAGGCTGGAGCTGCCTTCAAATCAAGGATGTAGGATATTGGCTCATGATCGCCCCTTACCTACATCTTACCTACACATGCGTACACATTCTTTTATTTATTAAATACAATAAAAAATCTAAATGGCGAATAAGAGAGACTTAAATAAACTAATACACGATATATAACATTGATTTATTTATTTTTTATTTATTACTAGAAGACGCAGGAGTCAGAGTTCACATGTACATAAAACTTTCAAATATTGTAATTAACTCATAATTAATGAAAAACTGTTAATGAAATAGATAAATTATTTTTTTATTTATTAAAAGATGCAACATGTTTCACACATTTCAATCAATTAATAATCAGTGAAAAATATTTATGAATTATTAAATATAAAAAAATAAAAGATAGTGAAAACATTAAAAAGTTCTGCATTAAATTTTTTAAATTTTTTATTAATAAAAGATGCAAGAGTCAAAAGGGTCACACATTATACATGAACGGCTAATAATTCAGGCGTTGTGTCTAAATCCTGTGCTGCTTCTGTCTCTTCTACATCTGCTCCTTCACTCCTTTCTTTCCTCCCTCCTCCTGCTGTGTTCTCCTCCATCCCTCCTCTTCCTCCTCCTGTCTCCCAGGACAAACTGTGTCTTCCTCACCACATCCTGGAGGAGAAAGGCCTGGTGAAGGTGTGCGTCACGGTGCAGGCTCTGGTGGACGAGGCCTCCTCCAAACACTCCCTCCCGACGTGAGCATCCGAGACGGGCGGAGCCTGGATGCGACCGACTCGTACAACAAACACACACTGACATGACGCCACAGCTCGCCGCCGCACTCGCTCTGCATCCTGCTCAGAAACCGAGTGCTTTCCTTTTGTTTAGGGATGCAGAAAGGAAAGGGATCTGAACTCCACAGGAACAGACTTTTTATCTTTACTCTAGTAATTCATAAAGGGGAACTTTAAGCTGATGCCAGGCAGAGAAATCATGCGTTTTCAATCCATTTCAGGTGGGAGGTGAGAAAAAACAAAGACTTGTGTTTTCAGGTAAACTGAAGAGCATCAACACAACTCACAGCTGTTTGCTTTTGGTTTGGTTTAGGAAATCTTACACTGGCTGGTACCAAATTATTTTTTCTCATGAAAAAGTCATCATGACAAGGAGAAGGAGGAAGTTTGAGACTGATGTTTGGGAAAGATGAAGCATAACGTCATTTCATGGGAAAATTCAAGAACTGTTTTAATAATGGCTGAGTTTTCTTTTAAACTTCACCAGAGTTAGGAACTTTCTGTCATTTCTAAGATTAAGACTGTCATTTAGATTTCTGCCTTTTTTATTTCTTTAAGGTAAAATTACATCTTTACAAATTTGATTTAGAAAATTTAATCTTTTCGCTTAAAGTCTGTTTTCTCTGCACGGTCGTAGCTCTAATCACCACTTTGGGACATTAAAAAAAGTGGGATTTAATTAGAAGTAGAGGTGTTTGCATTTGATTAGCCTCGCTTTCAATCCCGCCGTCTATGCACACATCTTTTAAGATTAAAGGATTTTCTAAACTGTACAGATCTTTTGAAAGCTGAGATTTCAGGTGAAATGTTTCTGAGCTTCTGCAACTGTTCTGCTCTTATTTCCCTGAAGTGGAAAAAACCAAAATACTAAAAATACTCTTAAAACAAGAGGGAGACCGCTTTTATCTGGAATTTATATTTAAACCTGAAGATATTTATAATATAAAGAGAAGCTGAGAAACGTTTGGAGTTTGAGTTTTTGTGTAAAGTCAGAAAGCAAAAGAAAAAAACACCAAACTATTTTTCTCTAATATATTTTAGGTAAAATTGTGTATGTTTTCTAAAGTTTTACTACAACTTTTAGTGGAGCTCTGCATGTCCCTGCTGCAGGTGTGTGTCTGTGTTTAACTGCCGCTGTGGGGACAATAATCTGTTTCTGGACTTTTGTCTCCATCCCTTCACACATGTTGCTAATCAGTGTTTACTCCTGTAAACGGACCTGAAGGACTCAGTCGGATATTAGTTCATGTGTTTATGTGAAATGCAGTTTGTTAATGTGCCAAAACACAAGAGGTGTTTGTAGAAACGAACAACCAGTTGCTTCTAAGGGGAATCACGATTTGAGGAGCAGAAGTCGTGGATGGTTCTCGTGGCTGATGAGGACGAAGTTGAGCTCAAAGCAATCATAACTGGCTAAAAAGAAATGATGCTGAGAGGACATATTTATCTTCTGTCTTTTCCTGGGACCCATTAACCCGCCCTCCATCCACTACTCCAGCTGTCTACTCCAGCTGTGGTTACATGGACCACTTTTAATCAGATTAACAGTCCAATAAGGATTAAAAAAAAGCCTAATTTAGACATCTCCAGAACATACATGTTACCACGCGGGGGTGTTGGGATGCAGCGAGTTTCCGATGGGTAGAAATATGGCCAAAGGAACAGGAAACTCTTCCATGATGGATTTGTTTTTTGTTGGACTTCTTGAAGTCACAACGAATGGTTTGTAAGCTGCGGAGTTGTTTTATTTCTCACAGAATAGCAGACTGGTCTTCTTTTACCTGGTTAAACGCTTTGCAGCTTGGAAACATTTTTTATTTGAATATTTAATCCGACTGAAGAGATTTCTTGTCCATGTAAACACAGCTAGGAATTTTCCAGGCAGCGTCTGCACTGTGACACACTTGATGAAAATGAGAGGCGTTTTTCTATATTTAGACGCGAGTATGAAGCGGACCTGGAGAAGATCTCCGGCTTCAGCTGTTTGAGAAACTTTTTTACTCCTTTTTAATAATTTCACTTTACTGTTGAGTTTTAAAAGCTCCAACACAAAAAAAAAATCTGGTTCCTTTCTTGCAGCTTTGCAGAGAAAATTTGAGGTTGATGCAGCGAAATGTTGGTCTGGCCTGCTGACTGTGCTGAAGAAGCTGTGTGTGTGTGCGTGTGTGTGTGTGTGTGTGATTCAGGCTGGAGATGTTTCTGTGTGAGATTACAGACTGCGTGACTCAGGGTGGGTTTGGTTTACTCCACTGTTGATGCCTCATAAGCAGCATGTTGCATCAACAGTATCAGTGTGAGTGTGTGTGTGTGTGTATCTGTGGGTTTTTTTAACCATGTGGCGTTGCAGCTTTGCCAAAAACTGAGGTTTTAAAGGAGCAGTACGTAGTGAAATTCTACAGTATGATTCATCCAGTTCAGCAGAAAAGCCTTGAAGTCCTTCCTCAATCCACCAGCAGGGCAGCTGCTCTTTGCAAACGCTGAGTTGGACACGTTTTGGCTCTGTCACGTCTTCTCCCAAAGTTTATCTTCAGTTTCCTTTAAGGCAGCATAACACTGTTCAATAGACATCTGAACATCATTGTTTGATGTACTCAGATACTCAGATTTTATACCAGGAGCTTAAAAGAATATTGTATTACACATGCTTTGTAATTTAAAGCACCATATGGCAGATTTTCCCCACTATGCCGCTCCCTATCGGTGACTCATTCAGCATCCGTCTTGCATCTGTTTCTTCTCTGAGCTCTCAAGAGCCAGTAAAAGTCAGTCCCATGTTTCTCCATTAATGTCCTCTGGCATTCCTTCGATAAATCGGCCACAGTGCATGTTCAAAGGAGCCAGTGTGTTGAACACCAGTTCCTGGTGTGTGATGCAGTGTTGGAAAGTGAAATGCTGGAAAGTGATGCTCCGCGATGGTAAACCTGAGGATGTTGCAGGGCCATGTTTGAAGTCGATGTACGTCTGAGCCAACCGCAGGGGGAGCCATAGAGCCGAAGGTGTAGCGTGTACCTGCAACACTTCCTGTCTGTCTGGAAGTAAATTATCCTCCCTGTGCATGCCTGTTATGTCAGCCAAACGTGAACGTAACATTATCTGACACTTTAAATGTCCTCCTTGCTTCATTCAATAATGTTTATTTACAAAAAAAAAAAAAAAGTTCCCTCTATTGGACAACAGGGTGTCACTAAAAGAGAAAGCTTGGTGTGATACAAATACATTGCTTGAGATTTTAAAGGAATTTTTAAATTATTTTTCAGACTGCAATAAATATGCACACACAGCTGTTTGTTTACGTCAGAAATCACCAGTTTTCTGCTGTTGGCTCAATATAAATTTATGTT
Source organism: Melanotaenia duboulayi (assembly GCA_026261665.1). Classification (NCBI taxonomy): domain Eukaryota; kingdom Metazoa; phylum Chordata; class Actinopteri; order Atheriniformes; family Melanotaeniidae; genus Melanotaenia; species Melanotaenia duboulayi. The sequence continues at coordinate 5,776,788 of CM047986.1, forward strand.
TTACAAAAACAAACTGAAATTATTTGCAATCAAGTTTTGTCTCCCTGTAAACATGAGAAATTTCACAAGTAGTGTCACTATCATCTGTCTTTAAATATCGATCTACTTGACTTTGAGAACCTGCAGTCTGCTCTCTGATTGGACTGTTTGATTGGTCATCGTTCAATCAGATAAAAGCGTAAAGATACAAAAATCTGCATCTCCAACTTCAGTCTTGGATGCAGTTTTTTTGCTTTTTTCATCCATGATCAGATGTTTGCAAGAGCGCCTCTATCTTTATGTACAAATACAAATCTTTGTTAAATTGTTAGGACTTACATTGAGCCCATATTCTACTGCTCTTTCTGAAAAAACAGACAATTCTGTGCAGATCAAAATGATTTATTCTGTTCAAATGTGGTCTAACTTAACACTCGTATGATAGCAATCATTTTTCAGGCTCATGTAAATAGATCTGATCAGATCTGTAACCCAGAAATTTATCACTTAACCATGGTGTCAGTTATCAGTCGGCTGATCCTGCAGCACCAGATTTTCTGGAAGCACACACTGATGCAGCACCGAGTCGCCTCTGACTTGTATTAATATGCTAAAGGAAACAGCCGTGGCTTAACAATTATTTTAGCGCAATTTAAATTCAACAGCCATGAGTTGTCAGACAGACAGTAAGACTGTAAATCTACATTCTGTCCCTTTAAAACCTCAAACGTCTGGTGGCATGTTGTGCTTCTGGATGCCAGAACATATGAAACTTGTTTGAATGGGAGAGGTTGTGTTTTGTTTTTGTTTCCTTTTTCTGTGCAGCTTGATATCCAAAGCTTGAGCTACGTAAAGATTCGGCAGTAAAAAGACGATTGAACAGATAAATAAATGCTTCCACTGGATCGATTTGACAGTTGCCAAAACAAACCTTCCCTCTCTTGTGATAAATGTTTTTATTTAAGTGTACTACATATTTTTTATGGCAAGGATTTCCTGTTGATAGTTTGTGTACTGTATCATTCACCAGAAAACAGCCTGTTTTTCGCAGATACAAACAAAAACACTACAGGCAGCGTGGGAAAGAAAGATCTGAATATTCATGTGAATCCACCTGCTTTTCATTTCTATTAACAGTATTATTTTTCCTCCCGGTGCGTCTTACATTCCTGGTGAGGACCGTGGTGTCGGCCATCGAGCTGCTGGAGGCTGAAAACACGGAGCTCGGCTGTGAGATTATTTAGGAAGCTGATGATTTCAGCCTCCATCTTTATTCACACAATCACAGATTGAACACAATTGTGTGCACATCACACAGTCTGCGTTTCAGGAAAAAAACACAAATAAAAATGCTTCCTGATGGATTCTGCACTTTAAACTTGTGTATTTATATCTTTGTTTTGGCAACTGGGAAAATCTTAAATCACTTTTCAGAAAACAGGATAAGGTTTAGGTCAGAAATGTGATGCTGGTGTAAATGATGTGTGCCTGCAGTTGTTTTTTAATGTCTCTTTTGTATGAATATCGTCCAGAAATGGCCTGTACTCGTGTTTTTTTGGAGCAAATTTATTTTTATGTGACCTCGCTTTTGATGTAACATGTCCTTTTGTAACTCTTTGTGAACTTTTTTTTGGTGTAAGTTGTTGTACAGCATGCATGAAAAGTCCCTGTAACGTCGCCTTAACTGCTGTGAATACTGTATATACTGTACTGTTTTTTTTTTCTCATCACTTTATCAGTAAAGACCTCACAAGTCAAAACAAATGGACTGATTGCATCACTGCACCAGCAGAGAAAAGAGCATTTTTCATGAGTGCTTGTTTAAGAAAAGGTTTGACAACCCCTGCAATAATCAGTTTAATATTTTGACTAAATTAAGATCTTAAAAAAATTCTCATTTGAGCCAAACTTTAAATAATATTTGAATGTGTTTGATGATTTAAAACATTAAAGTTTTTGCTAATGCTGTTGTTACCGGAGGTGTAAAATCAATCAGTTTTAGCTAAACTGTAAACCCGAAGGTTCAAAGTAAATAAATAGATTAATTAATGTGTACTCCAAGTGTTTAAAAAAAAAATCCACTAACTTAAGTCAGGTTTGTGTCAAATTTTCCTCCTTTTTCAGTTAAATGACACTAAACATTTTTGGTTGAATTATTTTATATGAAGTAAGCATAACTTAAAAACATAACTTAAGTACAACTTCAGAGAATTAGATAATTAAATATTAAGAATAATACAGTCCCTTATTTAATAATAATAAACTTAATTTATTAAATAAACTTAATTTATGCCACCTTTCCACACCGGTTGGGGGCGCGAGTGTACAACATACCACATGTTTGCTACCTGCCAATTAAACTAACACCTGATGAAGAAGAAGACTATTAAAAAATGTTTGAATGCGAGCCGCGGACGCCTGCACAAAGTGGGACCTACGCGGCAGTTGTCAGCCTCCCTGCATTTACTGTAAGTTTTAAATGTTATTTAAGCACGAAATGCCATCATAAATTATGATGGCATTTCGTGCTTACCAGCTTAATAAGCTTTAATAAGCTTATGATTCATACGCTTATTACAGGACCGCTAAAAGCCGTTTAAATGGATATAAAATGGTTAGCAATGATGACAATATGAAGTAAAAATACACAGGCGTGTTTATTTGAGCAGAAAAAAAGAATTGTTCCATGATGCCACCATGGAAAACACGGACTACTGGCTGCCACCTCACGCATTGGCCGCGAGACTCACGCAGTTGAGTGGCTTCGCGCGCTCTCACGCCACATCTCCGATGCTGGAGAGAAATGTTTTGGTGCTGCTCAGGTCATATCAGGTACTGCTGGTAAATATAGAAAATGTGGAGAAGTGTTACTGGTTTTTAAATCTGCCTGCTGACGGGTTTAAGTTTTGTTTGATGCTTAAACATCAGGAGTCCCTGCAGTCTTAAAACTTCAGCTTCCTTTTTTGTTCAAATGTACAGAAATAAATATTAGCAACTCCGGCATTGCTGACAGTTTATTCAGGATCTGTCTGTTGAGTTTGGAAGAAAAAAAAACTCATGATTGATAAGTTATGCCTGCAGAGACTGTGAGGGCAGGGGCATTTCTAGACATTAGGGCTGCAACTAATGACTATTCTGATGGTTGATTCGTCACCGACAAATAAAATTCAGATTATGTAACTCATTATTATTAAATGGCTCATATTTCACTTTCAGCTTTGTAATCTTGCATGAGGTTGTTATCTAAGTCCAACGTGCCTCCTCTTTAAATGTTCGAGCATTGCAGACTTAATTCCATGGTACACAAGGCCCGCTTTACAAACCTCACATGTATAATTTTTACTTTATAAGTTTAACGTGAAGTTAACTTTTGACGTCCTCTGCCGCCGTTTAATTCCCTGGTCAGCCGCCATATTTTTCCCTGGCAAGAAAGTTTTTTTGTTGTCGAAAATCCTGGAATGAAAAGTTGTTTGTGTTTCATTTTAACATGCCTAATTAATTAATGATAATCTAAGTGAATGCAGGTGCAGACAAACTGAATTTTTCATTATGATTATGATGTTCTTAGAGGTCGTATCACTCCTCTAAAATTGTGCAAAATGGTTCAGTGCACACAACCAACAGTCGATTCAAGCGAGTTACACCGAGTGCAGCCATGAATTTTCCAATGTATTTTCCGAAGAAAGTGAAGTCTGGATGCCAGAAAAGAGAGGTGAGCAGCACCTGAACTAAAACAGTTTGAGCTGGTAGCAGCAGCAGTCGTCTAGGCAGCATGTTGGGATTCATTTTGGGACAACAGATTGATTACTATCATTAATTCATCAAAGTTTCCATCTTGGAACGATACTTTAGTCCTTTCCCACTGATCAATCATGACATATTTGGTATCAATGGATTCCTTGTCATTTCAGGATTGTGACTATGCTACTGACATTATGATATCTAACAAATGATCTACCATCTGATGCTTTTAATTCAGCCCCCTGTGAAGTGTGACCGTCCGTTGACCAGGGAGCGGTAAATGTCAAGGTAAGGTAAATCTGGTAGCAACATCTCCATCATTTGGAAGTTTTGGAGAAAATCGTACGTATTTTCAGCACCAAGCGCACGTTAACAGATCAAGAAACAGTAGAATAAGATCATAGTAAGACAGGAGGCCCAGCACGTGACTTGTGTGTTTGTTGGTGTGTCCTAGTGAATGGCTTATTGCACAACAGTCATACTGAACATAAATACACAACATATACTGATACTACTATATATACTATATCAGTATTGGCAAAGATTAACATCATGAATCACATGGTCCACAGGAGCAGCAGGTCCATCATCCCGTCCAGATGAGGCTGAAATTATTCAGGTCTGTTTTTTATGTGCAATGAACAGCTGACCGGGTGCTGCATTTTATGATTAAACCTGCACAAAATGAGACTAAACGACTCGCATGTCTTGCTGTCGTGTATGCGACAAAATTTTGTTGGTTCCACTAAACCTCACCCCCTAGATTATTGAAGTTGGCAGCCCTGCCATGAGTGACGTTCCCACTAGCAAGTACGAACCGTTAATGTGCACACCTGAAAAAGCCTCCCTCCCACACACAACCGAGCGGTTGCGCTGATTCCGATCTCTTATACAGAAATGAGAAAATTCCCTAAATTCCTTAGATACTTCCAAGGAAAATTAAGTGTTTTTTTTATGTGGGGTATTTTGTAAGATGTTTGGACTTTGGATTTAAGGATTACTTGTCATTTTTAAAGATATTTAAGGCCTTAATTTTGACTATTTAAAGACTTTTTAAAGATCCACAGATTCCTTGTAAACAAGTCAAAAAGCAGACAAAAAAAAGGCAGATCAGTTTTATGTTAAGAAAAATAAGTTTTTAAATGGAAAAGGGAGAAATGGTTTTGAGATTAAATATCCCACAATTATCACACTACAGTCAACATTTTATTTAAGCAGTCATATGTAAACTTGTAAAAATTATAATCGTTTTCTATAACACAAACTGCATCCTCCCTCATTATTTATTCATTTGTTGCCATGACGGCAGCATCAGTCTCATCAAAGTGAACAAACACAAAACAGAAATTAACAGTAAAGAGTTTTATTTGAAAACATCCACTGGACTTTTCACCGACAGCTCTGCTGCACCAAACCAAAGAAATCCACATGCTGATGTCGTCGTTCTCTGGAAAACTTCCTGCTTCTACAAACACGGCAGCGGTGACCAGAAATACAAAACATTGCACTAAAGTCTCAGTTTTTGTGGATTTCAGGTGTTCAGACTGAAGGCACACAGGCTTCAAACATCAGTGACTGGACTCGGCTGCAGAATTTGCTTTCCTGGGAACATCGGATGTTATTCGTCTCCATTCTGCAGGAACAAACGGGTTTAGATCGATGGCGGGAGAGCGGCAGCGTCGGGGTGGACTGATGTTAAAGTGGCTGGAGTTCAGGCGTTCAGGTACTTGGCGTGGTGTTTGATGTGATCGTTCATAAAGGAGTAGATGAAGAAGTAGCTGTGGTCATACCCCTGCAGGAGGAAATAAGCTTTAATTCACGCAGCACAAACAGAATAAATGATGTAAATACAGTGTGGAGACAACGGGAACGGACCGGCTGCAGTCTGAAGACCACGGGAATTTTCTTCTCGGAGCAGACGGCGATCAGGTTGTCCGGCAGCAGCTGGCTGGCCGACAGGAACTGGTCGTCACGGCCCTGATCGATGAGGATGTCCAGCTGAGGGCCGGAGTACGACGCCGCTAACACGGTGGCGTCATACGCCTGAAAGAGTAATCTGTTACTCAGACATGAATAAACATAGTTCTTGAGGTTCTTACAGACTGTCATGTAACAGCTCAGGGTTTTGTGGTGGTTTTACCTCCCATGTGGACCTGTCGGAGCCCAGATACCCTGAGAAGGCTTTCTGACCCCAGGGACACTGCACGGGGTTACAGATGGGGGCGAACGCAGACACAGCCTGCAGGAAACACAGGAAGTAAGCACTTAAACATAAAAAGCATAAAAAAACTTGTTCTGTCCAAATCGAGTCGTGTCTGCGAGTCCCCGACAGACAACACTTCTGGACAACGAGGGTTTTTACCACCTGGAATAAGAGAATGCACCACATACACCTCTTTTAAATCCCGACGCTGGCTTCGAACCAAGCAAACCTGCTCTCAGCACGGTGGATGCCCAGAAGCAAACAGATACCTAAACATATGTAGCTGAATAAATCCGCCTTGCTTCTGTATTTGAGTGTTATCATTAAAATTTTTAACTGTTACACTTGTACACAATCTGTATTTATTGCATAACATGCTGTTGTCTGACAAGATGATTAACCACAAGAAAACCAAAAGAAGTGTCTGAACTGTGAATCTACCACTAAATGTTCTGGTTCATCTGGTTGTCTTCATCATCCTCTTCACATTTAGACCTCATGGGACCAGGTTGTTGACACTGACCTTTTATGTTTTACCCACCACTGTTGGCTTATGTGCCAATAAACTGTTTCAGATGAAGGAATTATTATTGCATGATTCTACTTAAAACCAACAATCATGATATAATATCAGTGTAGTACCAACGTTTTACATTCTCTATGAATTTTACATGAAAACTGATTATCCCCAACTTTTTGTGAGTAGTGTACATGTCATACGTGTGCCACTCTGCTTGTATACTTATTATTAAAGCTAAATGCTAACCACTGTAACTCCTGCACTTCATACAATATTAACAACAACCAGTTTGCACCTTTATGTTTTATGTCTGGACCTTGTTATCATGCGTGTACTGATGAGCAGATGTAAATTAGCATTAATGCTAACTCACACATTTACATTTTACTTATGTTCATTAATGTGAATAATGTTCCTTATTAAATAAGATAGAAAAAAAACAAAAACGAATAAATTCATGAAACATGCAGCACCTTGTATTTCCCAGGGTTCTTCAGGGCACAGATGAGCGCCCCATGACCGCCCATGGAGTGGCCGCTGATGGACATCTTTTCTGGATCGGTGGGGAAGTTGCTGTTGATAAGTTTTGGGAGCTGAAAAAAAAGAAAAGAATAATGAGCAAAGATTATCTCAAAGTCCAACTGAGTGGCAGGAAGGTGACATGAATCCATCGCACCTCTTCAGTGATGTAGGAGTACATGCGGTAGTTCGTCTTCCAGGGGTCCTGGGTGGCGTCGACATAGAAACCGGCCCCTGTGCCGAAGTCCCAGTTCTCGTCTTCACCTTCAATGTTGCAGCCACCTGAAGGACGGAGGAAGCGTGTCAGAGCGTAACAGAGTCGACCCGAGCAGCAATGCACGCTCGAGTCGAGCTGCTCTTACGTGGGCTGGTGTCCGGGGCCACGACCACGATGCCGTGTTCTGCTGCAGCGAGCTGGCTGCCAGCTTTGGTGATGAAGTTCTGCTCCGTGCAGGTCAGGCCTGCAGAGAAACAATAAAACCTGATCAGACAACGCTCTCGCTTCATCACGTCCTTGAGGATTTGCTGACTTTTTAAATGCACTGAGTGAAGAAACAGCCGTGGTAGGACTTATAAAGCCTGCAAACACTGTTGTCTCAGCCTGACACAGACTTTCATCCTCACACCTCACTTTCATCCTCGCTGAGGCACGAGAGGATCAGGAGGTGTTACAAGGAAACACTTTCAGACTCACTGAGGAACAATAAAATGATTCTTCAAGCTCAGATTTACTTGTTTAAACTGCGTTTTGGTTCACGTTGTCTCTGTATGCCGACAACAAAACCAGTCTGAGACAACTGTGGTTGTCATGATCAGAGGTGGGTAGTAACGCGTTACATTTAAGTAAGTTTTTTACACAAACTGTACTTTTAAGAGTAATTTTAATACAACATACTTTTTACTTCTACTAGAGTATATTTATGAAGAAGAAACTACTTGAATGGTGCTTTTAAATCTTGTACTTGTTACAAAGACAACAAAGATATTCAGAATATTAAGCTTTGATTACTTAGCCTAGGTGTGTGTGTTTTATTGTAGTTTTATTTTGTTTATTTGATGAGGACAATGCACATTACTGAACACTTTGTACGTTTTCATGGCATTGTAAACATGCCAGGTTTAGCTAAAAGCTACTTTCCATCCGTAGTCCTCAGACATTAAAAACAACGACATAATAACAAATAGCCTTTACAATAAATACACACTATTTACATTAAACCTATAGTTATTGGAAGATTTTCCACTTGATGCAACCCGTAACAGAAATAGTGTTTTCTCCTGTAGCTGTTCGCCTAAATGGCACCTCACAGTCCCCTCTAGAAGCAGACCTGGTCCTAAGGTTACGATTCTTATGTCTAATAAATTCCCCCCGGGGAGAAGGGGCTAGACCATGAAGAGATTTATCGATGAGGCAAACGTATTTAAAACCTTTAAAATTGTCAAAACTTAAAAGATGGTATTTCTCTAAAATTTCAATGGTAAGTTGAATTTGGCTTCTTTGCAAACACCTTGATGGCTTTTTTATACAACTGCTGTAAAGGTTGTAGTACAGTGATGCCTACAAAAGACCATATTATAAATCAATATGAGACAGAATCATGCGATGAAGGTGGGACTTTACAGCATCATTTGAGATAAAAGGCTGAATTTGTAAAGTTTTGAAGATTAAATTTTACAGCGTTGACAACCTTTTTTTTTACACGTTTTTTGAAGGTAAGATTTCAGTTCAAAATGATTCCAAGGTACGTGAATTGGGATACCATTACAAGTGTCTCTCCACCTATAGACACTTTAAGGCTGGTCTTTTTGTAAATGTCATGCAAAATGTTTTATTTGTATTTTATGTGTGTGCACATGCATGTGAGCATACGTGTGCAGTATATGAATTGGGGCGTCCTGGGTGAGTGCATGTCGGAAACACGTTGCAGAATGTTATTCGGCAAGACGTTTAGTCAAACGCTGCTCGTGTGTCCTTTACTCTTGTCTTAAAAGTTTTGTTATGAAAGACCAGGACAGCCAGACGGAGGACAACGTTATGGGGGGAAAAAAAGTATTTTAATTAATGTGGTAGATCCCTTCATTTATGTTTTCCTTCTATTAACATTTCATTCTGTACACCCTGGACAGGTCACCAGTCCATCACAGGGCCAACATTTCATTTAATAATATTTCATTTAAAAGAACAAGTCTGACGTCACTCAGGAAGTACTCCGTACTTGAGTTTTTTCATCAATTACTGTTTTACTTTTGCTTGATTAATTATTCAGATGACTACTTTTTACTTGTACTTGAATTTTTTTTTTTTTAAAGCAGCAGTACTTTTATTTGAATATAATTTGTGGCTACTCCACCCACCTCTGGGCTTGATCATGTTTAACACACCTGTTGACGATATGACTGTATTAGTGAGCGGAAAAGCTTGGCGTGTGATTCCTGTCGAGCCACAGAGCTCCACTCAGACATGAAATCCAGTCAAAATAATGTAATAAATTGAAACTGGTAGGTGTTCATTTTTCATTTNTGTAATAAAGTGAAACTGGTAGGTGTTCATTTTTCATTTGGGTAGAAAATGATTATTTAAAAAGATTTTTTAAATTAAATAATTGCATTTATGTTTAACTTGAAATCCAATGAAGTAGATATTAAAATCTATTAATATTCTGGTAATTATTTTAAACATTTTTCACTACCAGTAAAATATTTCAACAACTCTTGAATTTCCTTTTATTACTTTTAATTTATTATCCATTCTTATTGGCTCTGGCCTAACAAGTAATCAAGATATGTGACTGTTTTTATTATATTTATTATGTTACCTTTTCCCTTTAACTTCAAGCGAACCAGGCAGTTACTTTTACCTGAATGGATGTTTTTATTTTATTGCTTTGTGCTGACTAATCTCCAGTCTGTCACCACTGAATAAATGGAGATTAAATCATTAAATGAAATGATAATATATCTCTTGGTTAAAGTCTTTTGTTCGTACATCATCACCTGGAAATCTTGTCTCCTGTTTAAATCCCATTTAAACTAAATAAAGAGGAAAAGAATACATGTTTGAGGAATCATCAAAGGAAAACTTGATTGGATTTGTTTTGTTCATGGGAATAATTAACTGTAATAAAGAAAAAACAAACATAAAACCATGCTAAGACAGAACCTGTGGGACAGTCTGGGAACCTTTAACTCCCTGGTTACAACACCCCGTTACCAGCTGAACGCTCACCGGAGAGCCAGTACATGACCGGGCATTTGTCCGTTTCAGCTTTGGGAGGCAGATAGATGGCGAACTTCATTTTACACTTCAGCTCAGAGCTGTGAAAGAAACACAAACACACTCATGTCATCGTTATGTATACTTGCTGTGAAACGCTCGAGCTTTGAGCTGAATGTGAGGCCACAGGTGTGGAGATGTAGCTCACCTTTCATGTTCAAAAACCTTCTGGACGCCACCGGCACACTTGTTGGACGACACTTGTGTGAGAGCCATGTCTGACCTACACAAACACAACAACAGTCTTTGTCTTAACTGTAACGGATTCGGTAGCTTTTAGCTTAAACACTGATTTAACAAATCCCAAATTTCATATGACTGCCAGCTGCTCCTGAACAGCTGAAGCCCAGTTTCTATCAGTCTAGACAGGTACAAGTGACTTCTGGTTGCGTGGTCTTTGTGCTCCCCCCGCAGTTTTCATTTACTGAAACTGTATCTGAAACCCAAACTGACATCCCTGTCATTACAAGATATTAAATAAATAAATAAAAGGCTGCCTTTTAACAGTTTACTCGAGCTTTTCTTCCATACGGGGCAGCAACCCGGTCGAGCTCAACTTGCAAATGTGATTGTAACTGACAAACTCTGACTTGCATTAACCCTCGATTTACAACCAATGTTGACTGTGGTCAAACACAACAGCGTAGACTAGAGTCGCGTGTCGGTCCTAACAGTTAGCCTGCCCAGTAAATTATTACCTTATGGAGCATGCTAACGGCAAGGTGCTCATAGATCACAGTAGCAAACTGCAAGACACATTTTCTATAAGCCGAACAGCACAAAGAGCTTTCAAAATAAAGAATAACAAGGGTCGAAAACTTGACTGGCCTTACATGTATATTACGAACACTGGAAATTGTAATTAATCTAAATGTGTGTGGAATCCGGCTTGCACCATACGGAGGGGCGTGCAGGGATTAGCAAGTAAAGTTAGCTGTGAATGTTACTTACCGGTAACAGCTATTCACTAATGTCTGCTTGAAGTTAAAATGCTTTGAAGCTTGTGATAAAGCAAGTAAAGAACCTAAACGCATATTTTACGGAGCATACCTGCTTAAATCACTGTTTTGTTGGTAACTGTAGTCAATTCGTTGGTCCGCTGCAGCAGTCAGTCCAGAGCGTCCGGAGTCCGCTAACGTCAGGGTTAACGTGATGACGTCAGAAGATCTGCCCCTTGTGGTTTGAGACGCATTCCATGCTCTCTGACACAAGATGGCGCTGGTGTTAAAAAATATTCATTTCTATTGGTTAAAAATAATGGATTTAAAGTCAAATTGGTACAATTGTACAAGTACAATAGATATAAAATATTGTATTATAAATACTGAAGTATACCCAAAGTTAATATATGCAACAAATCACTCAGACAAGCAATGGAAATGTAATGCTTTACTTTCCAAAAATCCAGCACCTCACAGCTGCCTAAGCAGGGAAACCCAGACTTCCCTCTCCCCGGCCACGTTCAGCAGCTGTTTAGCAAAATAACACGGCCACAGCCAAATGTAGTTTTTTCTGATTTGCTTTACTTATTTAAACTCTGAGCATAAATGATTCGTGTGCATTACAGTGTTGCAAAAGAAACAACTTCACATTTATATAACATAACTCAGAAAAGGTTTTAAATGATCTAATAATCCTACCACATTTTCATACAACATAATTACTTAAGCTATGATGTCTGTCTGGCATCAGCCTGTAAACCAGAAACT
>CM047986.1:5833885-5845731 GCA_026261665.1 Melanotaenia duboulayi
ATGTTTTGTATTGTTTTCACTATTTTGCTTACACTCTGTAAGTAGAGTTGCTGAGTTGATGTCAACAATGCTGTATAAATAGAAACTGATTCAATTGATGATTTGAAAAGGCGTCTGTAGTCATCTGAAAGATTTTATGGTTGAGTTATGTGGCCAGAGGGGTTGAAAGGCCTGAGGGGGTGGTGGCAATGGGCACCCCGAGCCACCACTTGGCTCCACACCTGGAACAATGTTGCAAAAGTCAATGATGAGCAATTTCTCTCTCTCTCGCTTTCTCTCGCTCATTCATTTTAAATTTAACAAATGAACAAAAAGACAAATGCCGGCAGGGTTTACATTAGAACAAAATTTCTGAATTTGTTTTATGGTACTAGAGACATTTATGCAAAGAATTGCAGCAGAACAACAGCAGCTGGCTAGCTGCTGTTGTTCTCTGGAACTATTACAGCTAAATGGTGTGTATATTCACCACAAATAAATGCCTAAGATATATACACTACTGTTCAAAAGTTTGGGGTCACTTCCCTATTGAATCCCATGACAAAGTGACCCCAAACATCTTCGCAAAAAGATAGTATAATACCACCTGTCAGTCAAACTCTGAAAACTATTTTGTTAAAAAATATTGTGATCTAATTATGCACTTTTTTTAATGAGAAAGTTCTCAGTCACAAACACTTTCAAAATGAGGACCTTTATGTTCCTGCACACGGGACGGTATAAGAGCAAAGTAAAATTTGACACACTTAAAAAAGGTGGAACTGTCAGAGCCCTTAATTATTTATGCATGCTGTGATCTTTTCCACATCTCATGTCCAATAACTTCTTGCTCTGAGACATCAGTCTCAGCTCCTGAACTTCTAGATTCGTTTCACAGTTATCAAAAGTTTAGGAAATAAACCACTGTTTGAATTTTGGCAGCTTCATAATTTAAATGAACCCTATAATAACATTACACTGAGAGTTAATGACTAGAGACCAGGACTGGAGAATATGATCTCTCCTTTAACCCTAATTAAAAGTCTTGCAGTGGCATTTTGAATCAGTTGGAGGCTGTTTAGAGCAGCTTTAGGACAACCTACGGATGAAGAATTACAATAATCCAGTCTAGAAGTGACAAATGCATGGATTCATTTTTCTGCTTCACTGTGAGACAAATTTTTCCCGATTTTTGTTATATTACAGAAGTGAAAAAACCCAATTATAGTAATCTTTTTTATATATGAGTTAAAGGACACATTCTGGTCAAAGACTTCTCACAGTTGTGCTAGAGGTCAAATGAGACCAAGCACAGAAACTAAATGACTTAACAATCTGTTCCTGAGGTGCGCAGGTCCAAGGACAGCAATCCAAATTTAGTTAAATGACAGGACATTTGTAGTTTTTAAATTCTTTAAGTCTTTAAGTAATCCCTGTACTCTAGAAAGCTTATTGTTATGAATACATACACCTGAGTTTTATCTGCATAACAGTGACAGTTGATTCCATGTTGTCCAGTAATGACAACCAGTGGAAGTGTAAAAAACAAAACAGTAATGGACCAAGCAACAGACCTTGAGGAACACCATACTTGATGGTGTAACAAGAGGACTTGACATGTTCATGCACAAACTGAATCCTAGTAGGTAGGTATGATTTAAATCAGGTTAGTATGGTTCCTTTAATTTCAAAAACATATTCAAACCTTTGTTATAGACAGTTGTGGTCAATAATGTTGAATGCAGCACTGAGGTGCAACAATAATTACAAGTACACTGTCAGAAGATGATTGCTCATTTTAACCTGCATGGTTTTAGTGTTATGATGAGACCTAAATCCAGACTTAAACTCTTCAAACAGATTATGATGATGATTATGAATGATTCGTGATTTTTTTCCCTTCATAAATCAGTACTATTAATCACCCTTTATGTCTGTCTGTAGTTTTACAAGTATTTAACCAAAGATATATGATGTAAAACACAATACCTAGTTTATACCTAACTTAATTTCTTGAAAAATAACAGTTTTGGACATAGCAGGTTTGTGCCCGAAAGCAGCTTTTTGTAAAAATGGTAGACTAGTTGGTAACATTTTTATTTATTTATTTCTTGAGAATTTTAGAGATGAAATAAAGATTGGATACAGGTCTGTAATTTGTCAAGAATCCTGGAAATAAACTACGTTTTAGACTATGAGAAGAAATCAGACTAAGACCAGAAAAAAAAAGTTTCTCGTCAAAAATTTGTCCTTTATTTTGTCGGCTTATTTATGCTTGAATTTAAATTAATTCTTCAGACCATTTGCCATGAAGCATTTGCAAGTTTTATTTCTATTCAGAGCTTTTTTGGTTTGTTGCCTCAGACAGAGAATTAGGGCCACATTAAGAATTTTTTTTTCAAAGACCCTGAGAATAAAGTTGTAATTTTAGGTGAATAAAGTAATAATTTTATTAGAAATAGTAACAGTATTACGAGTATAAAGTTGTAATTTTTTGAGAATAAAGCCATCATATTTGAACCATTTGTTAAAATGAGGGCTGTGGAGCATTTTGTAAAGTACTTCAGCATAGGTTTCAAAAGCCAACACATCCTTAATCTTTTGGCACATCAGCATCACATTACCGTTAGTATCAAGACTTTGAAAAGAATCTGTAAGAAGGAGGCGGACTTGGAGGAAATCGCTGCTGGAATTGGCACAGTTATGAGTTAATTCTCATTAAATTACTTATTTATTATTACTTCATTCTTGTAATAAAGACTTTATTCTCAAAGCCTGTCTTGGCCTGGAATACATATTTAAATTCATTTTAATGATCTTAAATATTAAATGTCAAATTGAGGAGCTGAAGGATCTGAGGATACTTCAATGATCAGTTCTATAGGATCTCCTGGATTGATTGAACTAAATAAAGCTTTAACTACAAAGTGCATTTTACAATTTCTTTATGAAGTTTTAGATTCCTTGTGCAGACTGGTGTGTGTGCAGAGAGTAACATCATGAGACTCTTTTTGATTTGAACATGTCTGAAGGGGGTATTTACATAAACATACCATCGGCACACAGCAGATGAATTAGTATAAGGGACATCATCCTTGAGAAAAACAATACAGAATAATGTGTGTATTTAGCATCTCAGTGCATCAGACCTTTAAAGTGAAAAAAGTGAGACTTAAACCACAGTTTTAATCTTCTTCCAAACATTAAGATGAGCAGGAAGAAAAGAAAATAAGTACAGTGTATCCTTCAGAGTAGAAACAGTTTTATTAAGAAAAAGAAGGAGAGCGACAGAACAAAAAAGAAAACAACAAGGGGTACAGAGGATAAGTCAGTGGAGGGCCTTTAAGTCATTTAAGAACTAATTCTGCTTAATCTGTCTCACACACATTTAAGCAAAACAAAGTACCTAATGGGCTTAAAAATCTAAAACAGTGTGTGGCAACAAAGCTGAGGCACAGGAAGAGGTTGAAACAGAATGTGACTAATATCTGAGCAGAATCAAGAGAGAAAAAGCAGGAAAAGAGGAGGAGCAGAGTGGCCGAGGTGTTTGAAGCATGGAGGGGATTCATGGTCGTGGCTGGTTTTTCATATTGTTTTGGTGTATACTGTAACTGCCTTAAGCGATAGTTGGATGGAGGACAGAAGAAAGAGGTAGACTGTTGGCAAATATAATGAAGGAAATTTACAAACAACCACTAATTTCTAAGCTTGCCTCCCACAAGTAACATCCGCTGTGATACTGACACGGGCAAATTATAAACCTGCTTGCTCCAGATGTTAAATATTTCCACTACCATGGTAAGCCATCAGTGCAGAGGATTTAAATGTGGATGCTGAGCACAGGCAGGTTTACTAAACAAAACTAACTTGATAAAAATGAGCAGCTATAGAGCACAGGCTGCTTGGGAAGGCAAACAGAACAGAAGGCAAACAGAAACAGAGTTTCTAGAGTTCAGGTAGGTACAATTCAAATGAAGTCCAAACATTAGACTAATCAAACACAAAAAGTAAGACCAGAGAAAGGTTTCTTAGGTCTTGGTTTGAGTAAATGTCCCAAAAGTTGTAGAGGGCTGTCCAAACATCCACTGCCCCACCAAACAAGCAAAATGTTCCTTTTTATTTGTTAGTTTGCATTATCACAATGCAAACTAGTCAAACTGCACTACTTCAGGTCTGCTGAAGCTTTGAAACTCCAGATCAACTCATAAAAATGGAGGCTTTTTAAATGCAAAAACATTTCAAACATTTACAACCACTCAACTGACTCATTAGGTTTCACCAGTGACCAGCTAGTGATATTTTGATGTATACAGCCACACCAGCGATGAGCAAGGTTGGTCCTTAAGGACTGTAGTCCTGCAAGTTGTGTATATTTCCTGTTGCAGCACACCTTAATCAGACAAATAGGTCAACATGCTTGGGAAGAACTTGACAAAATGAGACAAGGACAACCTGGATAAAAAATACAGAGAGTCTAAATACAAAACAAGATGCATGTGTGACAAGTAGAAACCAGAAACAGGGGAGCAAGAAGTACATTTAACAGAATACACAATAAAAAAAAACTAAACCAAAACCCCACAGACCATGACACTTACTTTGTTTGCTACTACTTCAAAACAAAGATTTGCCAAAGCAAACTATATTAGTTTTACAACATTAAAACTCATTATGTGCATTTCGGAGC
Organism: Melanotaenia duboulayi; assembly: GCA_026261665.1. Classification (NCBI taxonomy): domain Eukaryota; kingdom Metazoa; phylum Chordata; class Actinopteri; order Atheriniformes; family Melanotaeniidae; genus Melanotaenia; species Melanotaenia duboulayi. The sequence goes on from CM047986.1 coordinate 5,838,552, forward strand.
TGCCAATGCCCTGCAGTGTCATGTGACTGAAACTGCACTTCACAATTTTTTGTTCTCATCCCAGAGCATCACGTGGCAGCTGCATTTTGCTTTATGATGCCACATCATACGGCAGAAACTGAATATCAACACACTGGCAGTTTTGGATGCATATCATGGCTGTTTAAGTTTAAAAAAAAATAAATAAATAATAAAAAAAAAGAGATAAGACAAGAGCAAACATCAGATTAGCTTTGACTTGTTGGAGAGAGCTCAGAGACGAGACAGGTTGTAAGATGTAGGCTGAATTAGCTTTTGTTTAGGGGTTACCAAAGTGCAAAAGGTTCAGTACTATTAATTTGAAGACACACAGTAGACTAATTACGTAATGAAAAAGTCATGACCTTTTAGGACCTAATTACTGTGTTATATAATCATAGCCCAACCTAAATACCTTCAGAACTTTAAATACTTTAAAACAGTATTTAAAAATCCAAATAAAGATGTTTTATATGTGTTCTATGAGATACAGAGTTCAATGTGTTTTGCTGCCAAACTTATTGATAAAAAAAAAAAAAAAACTGCTGACTTTAAGCTGAAGATAGCCTCAATGCAAACACTCCACACAGACTTCAATCAGAGGCTTCTTCATCTCTGTTACTATAGCGACTGATGCAGGAGATCCTTTTGTTGACTACTGTAGTATTCTAAATTTTAAACTGAATGAATGACTGGCTTATTTTGAACATAGTAAAAGAAAGCAACAAATGTTTGTCAGTTATAACAACAGAAATCATCTCAATTCAACATGTTTAAAAGGAGAATGAAGACGTCCGTTGAATATATCCAGTGACGACAATGTAATATCACTTTTATCGTGCAGTTGAATAACTGTACAGTACTGATAAAGTTAACATAATTATTCCAGTTTTTAAGCAGCACTGGGATCCTCTTATAGTGTAATGCATAATACAGTGGGGATAAAATGTGTCAGTCCTTCATCACTTTGATGAGTCTTTACACAGATCCTGAACTGTGCTTCAGTGAATGTAGATTAAACAGAAGATCTTATCTTCCTTCCACCATAGCTTACTGAAATATGCACCACTAGTTGCCAGCATTCACTTAAATGTTAAAGACTAGTAAGTTTATCAAGAAGATTTCTTGTCTTTAAACAGAATAACAAACAAATTATTGATGACAAAACATGTGGATATTTTCATGAAACTTATGGGAAATAAGACAAAACAGTCAATTTAATACAGTTGCACACACAAACATGCATATATACACACAAAGCCCCCCCCCCCAATTCTGCACAAACATGACTCCTTGATTTCTGTCTCTGAGCTAAAAGTAGCAGTATAAAACACTAAAAGTGATAAACATCTGGCTTGATGTTGCTGTGAGGTAACAATATCATGGGGATCCATCAACACCAGGAGCCAGTCCACCCATGTCCTACAGCGGCTGCCGGCAGACCGGTGCCCACACCACAGCCATAAGACTGCAGTGTAGCAACAATCCCCAGACTGAGCAGGCAGAACCCCCGGTGTGGAGGATCCCCATGAGGAAAACACTGGAGATGAAACAAAGATTAAATAACCTTAAGAAACAATAAACTAAGAGTAAATAAATAAATACAGTTGAATAAAGTGAAATGAAAATAAAATAAGACATGAAACTAAAAATAACTTAAGATCAAATAAAATTTTGTTAAAAGCTAAGCTAAGAAGTTCTTTTTATAAACACCAACAGTCTCTGCAGCCCTGAGGCTCTCTGGCAGGCTGTTCCACAGATGAGGGCTGTAACAATGGAAAGAGGCCTCGCCATAGGTTTTGGTCCTCACCCATGGAATAACTAAGAGACCTGTACCAGAGGACCTCAGGGTCTGTGAGGGTTCATAATGTAAAAGCAAATAAGAAGGCCCAAGACCATTAAGACATTTCTAAACTACTAAAAGAACCTTAAAATCAATCCTGAAACGCATGAGGAGCCAACGCACCAATTTTAAAACTGATGCAATGTGTTCCCGCCCTCTCGTCCTCATCAGAACTAATGCCGCCAAGTTCTGAAGTAGCTGTAGGTTTGAAATAGACTTTTTGGGAAGACCAGAGAGCAGGGCATTACATTAATCTAATCTACTAGAAATAAAAGCATGCATCAGCACCTCCRTGCTGGCAGAGAAATGGACGGACTCTGGCRATGTTTTTAAGTTGATAAAATCCTCTTTGTGACATTTCTGATGTGTGAAGTGAAGCRTGTCAAGCTATAAATAAGCTGGCTGATAATAAAGCAAGTGGTCTAGATCATGTCTCTGCTGAACATCTTAAATATGCCAGTGTGATCATAGCCCCTCTTCTCGCCATCTGTTTTACTGGCTTTACGTTGGTTGTGTTTACCYGCGATGCTCTGTGCTGAACCACAATGCACTTTGTTTTGTAGTCTGYTGTCTGTATTTGGTTGGCTTCAAACATACTGAGACCTGCGTTCGTAGGTGGACCAAGTCTGCATCTTTGATTCAACCAGAATTTGTTTGCACATTTACAATACCCCAAACGAAGCAGACCTACCCTGCAAACAGACCAGGATTTGAACCAGAAAGCCTGGTGTGAATGCACCTTTAAACCAAAAATCTATTAAAAGTTTGGCCAAGAAGCAAGTTACACTCCATGGATGAGTACATCTGTCAAAAGAACCAACTCTGACCCATTAGCTGTCATGGCAGCCTATGTCTTTCAGGTCGTGTCATGACCTGCTGATGCTATGTAGTCTGGCCCTGGCATTAATCTTGCTTGTCATCTGCTTTTGTATAATCTCCTCATCTGAAACACAGCATGACAATAACTTGTGCAAGCAAACACACAAACTAAACAGTCTACAGAGCCTGATGGCTGAGTCATTGCCACATGTCTGAGTGTGTGTTGTAGATACAGTAACAGATTAGAGTCCTGATCTGTGGACATAGTTGGAAGCCAGTCAACCCTAATTGATGCTGATGAACTGTACAACAAGATGTCATCAGAAAATGTATGATAGGTATTCATTTAAATCAGGGTCAGAGAGCTCAGTGGAAGAAAATACAAGACAGGAACGGACAGATGTGTGCCAGCTGTGAGCTATTATTAATCCTGCAGGGAAGTAAGGGCGGCTGATTCCTAAAAAACAAATACAATGTGTGTCCGCATATTTCTTACATAAGACACTTCAAAAGAAGGATTTCTGCATCACACCTTTACAGGTTGTGTGAGTGGATCTGGCCGGTGAACTCTCATTTTAGAAATCTTTTTAAAAGTTTTAATGACTCTGGGATCTCAGGGAAACATTTTCTGCTTCATTGAAAAACATTTAAGACTCTGATGATGATTAAAGCGATGGAGAGATTCCCTGTGGTTCAAAACACTTCGCTCGCACTGCACCACTTCAAAGAGTCCCATTTCGATGCTGCTGAATACAGAATATGTGATTCAGCAGTCAGCAGTGGTAAGAAATCAATAAATTAAAATGGAAAAGGTTAGAGTTTCCACATTTCTTTTTTAAAAAAAGAAAAAAAGGCTCAGTTAATATTGAGCCATCAGGAGGTCTTGTCTAATAGTTATGTTTACACAGGCCACATTTAATCAGATTTACCGTCCAATCAGAATAAAAAGGCCTCATATAAACACCAAAACAGCTATGTTTACACAGACAAGTATATCTGGTTGGCACATGTTCCAAAGCCTTTGTACAGTACATCCCATCACAATTTAACTGAATGTGGTGGGAAGTTGTGGGCCAGGAAAGTTTGGGATACCCTGTACAATTCTACATGTTGTCATCTTTGTATAAGCCATGTTTACATGTACACAGGTATTCAGATTAAAAGCATAATCGGATTAAAAATGTATAGTGTAAACACACCAATAGGTAGATTCTGATTGGAACTTGCTCATTAGGATCTTAATTTGATTCCCGACTGAGAGGGGTGGGTTGTGCCAAATGTTGTTCCGATCAGCGTGCATGAAAATGCATTTCACACATCCCCATCGGAAGACATGTTGGTAGGACTGAGGAGGTCTTCAAAGTATTCCCTCCACCGCTTCACAACGTCCCGAGTCAAGGTCAGCAGCCCCCCCATCCCCACTGTACACAGTGTTGATGGAGCACTGCTTTCCCCTCCTGAGCCGCCAGATGCTGGACCAGAATCTCCTCAAAGCTGTCCGGACGTCATTCTCCATGGCCTCTCCAAACTCCTCCCATGCCCGAGTTTTTGCCTTAGGAACCGCCGAAGCTGCCTCTGGAGTCCCACAGCCCAAAAAGGCCCGATGGCACTCCTTCTTCAGCTTGACAGCATCCCTTACTGCTGGTGTCCACCAACGAGTTTGGGGGTTACCGCCACGACAGACGACCCTATGGCTGCCTCGACTGGCTGCCTCGACAATAGAGGCATGCAACACAGCCCACTTGGACTAAATGTCCCCCGCCTCACCTGGGACATGGTTGAAGCTCTGCCGGAGATGGGAATTGAAACTCTTTCTGACAGGGGACTCCGCCAGACGTTTCCAGCAGACCCTCATGACACGCTTGGGTCTGCTAGGCCTGACTGGCATCCTCCCCCACCATCTGATCCAACTCACCACCAGGTGGTGATCAGTTGACAGCTCCACCCCTCTCTTCACCTGAGAGCAAAGAACATGTGGCCGCAAGGCTGACGATACGACTACAAAGCCGATCATCGAACTGCGGCCTAGAGTATCCTGGTCCAAGTGCACATGTGGGTACTCTTATGCCTGAACAAGGTGCTCATTATGGACAATCCATGACGAGCACAGAAGTCCAGCAACAAAACACCACTCTGATTCAGATCAGGGGGGTTGTTCCTCCCAATCACGCCCCTCCAAGTCTTGCTGTCATTGCCCACGTGAGCATTGAAGTCCCCCAGCAGAACGAGGTATTCATTTATTTTTAGATAAATTAGTTTTTGTTGTTGACTTAGTTTCCAGGAGTGTTTGCTAGGGGAGGAATGTTTAAAGCTGACAAACTCCTGAACCTGCTGCCTTATCCAGTCCAATCTCACAGTTAGACAGATAATGATCTTACATATTTAAAACATTTTCAAACTGATTGTTAACATACTTTTAAAGATTTTGAGAAGTTAATAAAAATAGTGTCTTTATTAAATGGGTTATGTAAATTGAAGCATTTGCCAGAACATTCGATGCAGTGATGTTTCTCGGGAGGTTAAAATACATCCTAACCCTTGCAACAAGATGTGGGGCAAATTCAGGGTTTGTGTGTCTGCATTGTGACAAAAGTCCAACATCTTGAAACCACATGGACACTTGGCACTATGACTGTGCTGAACACATGTGCCAGAAAAGTCAGTTGTGGGATACACCACATGAATTGCATGAAATGAGTGGCCAGACTTGGTCTATTCTGGTTAAACATTCATACACCGTTTCCTTTTATGATTATTTTAGTTGTGATTATGTGCTTTTGGGGAATGTATCTGTATTTATACCCTTGTCTGTTTTAGTATATATGTAGTATATATAGAAACATTTGTGTACACTGTTTTTGTGTAAGTCTGCTGCTGCTCTCATCCACTCCAATAAAAGATCCAATCCACCACTATGTGACTCTGTGAGGCTGTACTTAGACAAAGCAGTGCTTTGGGCTACATGCTAGTGCTACTTTCGACAGAGTTTGCACCCACCAAAAGCCATTTTACTTAGAATAAACCAGGAAGATGGTGTAAATTTCAGTCTGCACAACTGAAAACATTTACACTGTCCTGTAATACTATCACTACTAATACACTAACATGAATAGCAATCATAGCAGCGAAGCATCTATGATACAGACTGGTGCAGCGATGACTGCACTACAGGTAACTACCTCAAAATTGTGTACATATGTAATATCTTCTTTGATGTGCTTTTTAAGCCGTTACCTAATCCAAATGGTGCTCTAGCACTGATCAAACAAAGCTGGTACTAGATTTTTTGAAGTTCAGAGAGTTTTTACTTCACACACACAGCTGTTTGTCCATTCAGAGACATCATAATAAAAATAAGAGCACAAATATGGCAACTTCTATGTATGTAGACCCACAGCAAGTAGATATAAATGGGTCATTCTAAAATAATAGAAATATAATGGTTATTTTAGCAAAGTATTTGGATACCAACAGAAACACAGTTTTTGATGATATATTATATTTTCCTCTCAATGACCTTTGATTTTATTAGATACTGCATATGCATCCTATTGAATAATACTGTAAGACCTTTGTTTAGGTGCTGTAGAATTTTCCATTCTTTTTTTTAAGACGTTGACTTTGTATATTGATTTTTTTCACTTCCCCACATTTAAAATTCATTGCAATTAAACAACACTTAATATGCTAAGCTAATTACAACACCTGATAAAATGACTCAGACAAATGTCTAATAATGAAGTACGCTGTAGTTCAAAAGGAAAACAGGGAGAGAAAAAAAGAATGAACTCAACTTCTGTTTCTCTCTTGAGCAGACAGTAACAATAAAGGAAATTAGGTTTTGCGCTTCATAGCACTCAATGTTCTCAGTGGCTTCATTTCATTTCCGGTATAATTATATTCTCTTCTGTCAAAGTGATGGAGGGGTGATTTCTTGATAGGACACGTAATGCTGGAGGTACCATTTCATGTTTAATAATGTGATGATAATGCTATCTTCTCTGGACCCTTGTTTAGTTATATTGCTCAATGTGTGGTGGAAAAATTCTTTATTTAATCTGATGAATCAAAATCTGAAATTCTTTTTGTGAAAAATGAATGCATTTTCCTTGCTAAAGCAATTGGGGACCACCCACTTTGTTATTAGCATACAGGTCAAAAGTCCTTATAACTGATGGGATTAAAGTAAAGAATACACGGCAAGGATAAATTACACACCTGTAAAGGTACTGCTAAAATAAACTACTGTATATGAGTCCATTTATATAAACCAGGACTACTCAATTTGATCCCACCAGGTCCTGCAGGTTTTCCATGTATCGCTACTCCAACACACCTGATTCAAATGAAATAGATCCAACAGCACATAAAGTTCTGCAATGTGGCTCATTAATTTATACATCAAGTATGTAACTCCACTGTGGTCAGCAGCACAGAGATCCGAAAAGGTCCAGTCTGCATCTGTGACCACAACAGCATCTCTCTCTCTCTCTCTCTCTC
>CM047986.1:5928932-5947603 GCA_026261665.1 Melanotaenia duboulayi
TTATATGTATTGTGAGCAGCTTTTTGAAATGATCACATTGTGTTCGGCATAATTACTAAGAAATTAATTTTTTCACATGGCAGGAGCATTGCAATGTGTATTTCTTTTGGGAAATGTTTTTCAAAAATCTGCTCTCAATGCATATGAAGCTGTTGGTGGTTATAGAGGTAGGGAATTTTTACTAAGATTTTATCATCAGTTGTGAACCAGTGTTAATAAAGACAGGTGTGTGAGAGTATCTCCTTACAATATCTATATGAAACACTTAACAATAAAAGGTATCCAGCCTTTTACTTTCTTACCAGAGAACAAATAAGGAATTACATGATAGTTAGCCAGTACCTGATGATTAATTAATAATAACCCAGATTTAGGAATGATTAACACTAGAAGTCCCCCGGCCCAGCCTTTTGGCTTTTCTATCTTCCATGCCCAACGGGAAGCCAAGTGGCTAGGTTAGTTCTGAGCTGCATGTAGAAGGTAAAACAAAAATGTGGAAGATTTAAAGCGCGAGGCTGGTTACAAGAAAAGACAGGTGGTGAAAGCCATCGGTCAAGCAGGCCAGAATATGCAAACACCAACCTGAAGTCTGAAGTAGATCATTTGAAATGTGGAAAAGTGGCACTAGCTTTGGAAGATTTTCTAACTTTGGCGCCCCCTTACAATGGCTAATTCAGCATTCGTCTTGCATCCTGTCTCTTCTCTGAGTTCTCTCTAGGAAGTGAAAGTCAGTCTGATGTTGACTCTTGTATTATCTCTTGCTTGGTCCCTTTCTTTCTTTGTTTTTGTAGCTCACGGTAGAGCTAGGATGCAGGATGGATGCCAAATTGGCCAATATTAGAACTGAGATTTCAGATGCACTTTTATCAATAGTTTTCTTTGACAGTATATATTAAACTGTCAAGGTTAATGCAAAGCTTTAATCATGCTTCATCATGACCAATAAAACCTTCTAAAATGAAAATAAACAAAGCTGGAGGACTTACAGGTTCAGATAAAGGGAATGGAAAACAGAAAGAGGCACAGAGACAGAACAAGAGATGCTTGAGGGAAAGAGAGAGAGAGAGAGCACACGAGCCAATACGGTCTGAGAGTAAGAGACCATGGGTAAATACATAGAGAGAGAGAGAGAGAGAGAGAGAGAGCGGGAGATCCCTGCAGAGAGAAAGAGAGGCGGCATGTGAGAAGCAGCGAGAGGAGAGTTGGAGCGGAGCAGCATTCAGCTCTTGGTCACCACCGAAGACGACTCAACAACTTGACGACACTCTTCTGGAAAGCTGAAAAACCACGTGAAGTCTTTTCAATCTGCTGATGCTTCATGCAGAAACAGGCTCTCTCCCTTCCTCCTTCTTCTTTTTTTTAATTCCTTCTGAAAAGTGACAAGACATGGAAATATACCAACAGGAAAAGAGGAGCGTGTGTGAAGGAACGTGGTCTGTGCTGGTTCCTGGAATACGTGGATGAAGGCTGACTGACATTTTCCACTGAAGGTTTATGCACACAGCAGGAGAGAGAAGAACAGATTAAATGGAATATCTAAAATCACTAAAGGGCTGATATTGAGATTTGTTAGGGAAGGAGAGGACTTTCCTATCACCAAACCTAACGTGAGTGTGTGAAGGAAAGGAAACAAAACGAAGGGAAAGTTAGTGACACATGGACGCACTCATGTCGGATATCATCATGTTCATCATCCATCTCAGCTGCAGTGGCACTCTCACAGGTGCAGGGATGAGTTGAGATGAGAAAGCAAGGACGGCAAAGGATTTTTACACACATTTGATTACCCGCACATCCACAATGTGATTACTTCTGTTGTTTTAAGAACGCTTCAAACTTGCACCAGTTTGCTGAAGATTTTTCTAAGACTGATGAAGATGAAAACTTGGAAGTTCTTGTTTTTGTTTCTGAAATGCTTCTGAATTCCTTAAAAAGGAGACTCGCTGGAGAACTGCTTCAACTGGGAGATGGAATTCAGCTTTTTTTAACACCACATACATCACAAGGACCCTAATATTTTTAACATGAGGAATGCTTTGACAAGCCCAGACTCGACGGAGGAGATGCCAGCTCCAGCCATCCCTCTACTTTCAAACGGATTTTATAATCAGGAGATAAAATTCTTTTTTTAGCCTTTTTGGTGAAGCAGTGACTTGAGTCAGTCCGGCGTTTGGTGTTGGATATTTTTGAGCAACTGGAGAACCTTTTTTTTCGTTTTGTTTGTTGTTCCAGGACCATAAGACACACAGTGACGGTGTTAACTAAGCAATTACATTTTTATGCGTACTGTATTGTCCTTTGAGATGAGGCAGCTGCTCTTTTTGTTGCGCTGAATTCAGCAGTCGGCTATTTTTGTTTCCCTTGTGTGGATGTCATGTGCTGATCCCGACAGACATTTCCAGGTTTCAGCTCCTCTGTGGTGATGAAATAAATAAGAGACATGTCACTTTGAATTAAAGTTATAACGTTAGGGGTTTTTGGTGATGTATTTATGGTATTCACCTGAACAAAGGTAGCAGAAAGTGTGTAAATGATGATCAAAGTTTCCACTTTCTTACTTTGCTCTGACTCATTTTCCTGGCAGCAGTCTGGAGGCGTTCATCTTTAGTGTTACTGAGCTGAAACCATGACACTGCGTGGCGGTAACGTGTCTGAGTTGATCTCTCACACTGTCAGGGCCATTACCACTCTGGAATCCAACCCCTGGCCTCCGCCAGAACTTGAGCAAAGCAACACCACCAACTTGGCTTGTCAGGGGAGCGATGTGGCCCGTAACGGCATGGAAACGCAGCTGGGGAACTGGTCCCGCCTCAACGGTGGGGTAGTTTACGGCTCTCCTCAGTGTCCGGCTTCAGAGATGCCGAAGAACTGGGCAGCTCTGCTGATTCTAGCCGTCATCGCCGTCACCGTCATGGGAAACATCCTGGTGATCCTGGCTGTCTCCCTGGAGAAGAAGCTGCAGAACGCCACAAACTATTTCTTGATGTCACTGGCAGTGGCAGACATGCTCTTAGGCATCTTGGTTATGCCGGTTTCCATGGTGACCATCCTCTACGGTAAGCACTGAGTGTCCCTCACATTGGGCTCCATTGATGTGTTGCTGATTTGATAACTTTATTCAGTCTGCACATGATTGTTTACATGAAATATGATGGGAAAAGATATTAAAGATATTAGATCTAACATTTTCTTTACTGACTTGGGGTTACAGTAAATTTGTTGTTCAAATCATTGGTTGTGTGTTTGTGAAGCAACCCAAGTTCAAACAGTCACGTCAGATTTCATGCCTGACTGTGTGGTGGAGGACAGATGGAGAGCAGCAGTGATGGAGGTGTTCAGAGCTGTTGTTGACAATGATGTCTTTTTTTTTTCTTTTTTTTTTGGATCGTTGCTTCAGTGGAAAAAGAAAGTGGCAAAACCAGCGTGTATAAAGATATGAATGAAAAAGCCCACAGGGCCGTGTTGTTGGTGCAACATTAATGAGTTTCTATGAACTCCTGCAGGTCCTATAGATATTATATGCAGTCATGGCCAGATCATGATTAAATTTGGGGGTCTGAGGCAATGATTTGCTCTTTTGTGTCCCAAACACGTATTAACCCTCCAAACCTTATACCTTCTTCTCTCTCTATCCAGATTTACAATACATAGGGAAGTCACCACAGACATTTAGTTTCATCATGTTCCCCTGAAACCAACTAATCCTCCACGTATGTTGGAATATTTTCTATTAGTAAATATTAGATTCAATTTTGATGTTTTGTATTGCTTCTCTGTATTAATACAGAAAGTTCTCCCCTCTGCACAGTTAAATGTAACAGCTTATCATTCCATAACCTGCTCACTTCATTCACATAGCTCTTATAAATACAATTACAAAGCAGACCCACTTTTACAGTCACACCAATGATTAGTGTGAGCTAGAGGGAGACGAGTCTCCGGGAGGTGATGACACAGCTCACTTTGGATGGCCGTGTAAGAAATGTAAATTGAAAATGCCAGAAAAATCTCTTCACTTGGAAAACACTCCCTCTGAGCATCGGACTGTATTATTGTTTTTTGTTAAAGTATCAGAAACATTGAGGTATTCTTCAACAGCAGAGAGAAATTATGTGTAGTAATAACATTTGCTTACAGCTACATTCACACTGCAGGCAAATCTGACTTTTTTTGTCCATATGTGACTCACATCTAGTTATAATTATTACACCTGGTTATTTTACGACAATCTGAACGGCACAAATCAGATTTTTCAAATCCAACACAGGCAGCTTTCATATGTGATGCTAAATCGGATGCGTATTAGATATTTTTTTCAGTACATTCAATCCAACTTCTACGTCATTAAAGATAGACAGGTGTCATAATCCTGTGCTAGAGGAGGCGAAATATGACAAGATCAAATGTAAACAATGGATGTAACCATATTATGTCATCATTTTGTCAGTTATTATTGAATAACTTTAAAATTGATTCACACACACTACAGACGTGTAGCAGCCAAGTTTTCCTCCATAAATAACTACGTCACATCTCCTCAGGATCACGTAAGGGTTTTAAAGGCTGTTCTCACTGGAATCTGATGGTGGTTGCATTTAAATCATAATGTTGTCAACCACTCAAAAAATCTGTTCTCAGAAAAAAAGAAGAAATCAGAATTGAGCTTTAAGACCAGCAGTGTGAAGAAAGCCTTTCATTATTCCAACTTACTGAGAGCGTCAGTACAGAACAAGCTGAATTGTGGGGACCAAAGCCTCTAGAGTGCATGCCCTGTCTGAGTGCACATTTTAAAGATAAAATGAAAAGTTAGGTTTAGAGAATTCAGAATATTTAAACTATATTTTGATTCAAAGGTGTTTGCAATCTGTCTTATTGTATTAAATATTCTCAGAAATAGAAGAAACAGAATATTTAAAGCAGAACTCTGTCATAAGATGTTACAATCCAGAGACATTAAAACCAGTTAAATCAGTTTATGACTGATCAAAGAGACTAAAACTAAATCCAGCAGACCTTCATGTTACAGTTCTAAGAAACACTGACCATATTGTGTAACTAATATTTAGAATCAAATGTCTTTTTAGGTAAAAGATGACACAGGTAAACCTGGACTCCCAGTCAATTTGGTTTGGTAAGACAGACATATAGTTTGTTTTGTTTTTTTCCTAAATACACTCTAATAACATTGAGCAACCAATGTTAACATGTGTCAAAGAGTATCAGGTTCAATTTCCTTTAAAAAAAACAGCAGCAAGTGAGATGTGATCATTGTTACATATACTGTACAGTGTATTATCTGAGGTTGGGATAGTAAAGGTTCATCCTGTGTAGTAGTATATGTTCATCCACCTCCTCTAACATGAAACAGGTTCCTCTTGCAATTAACGTGTGCTAATTTTCTCTCCATGTTATAAATAAATAGACCAAAACACAGTGTGTAAAGAGCCACACCTCCCTCTACTGCTTCCCCCTCTTGAACTTGTACGCAAACGAAAGTGCAAACACACACTGACCAAAACAATTTCATCATTTTGTGAAACATGCTGAAGTAACTTATTTATGTTGGTCCAGGAGAACCGCTAGCTTCCAGTCAAATTGTAGCTTCTTNGACTTACTGTCCAGGAGAACAGCTAGCTTCCAGTCAAATTGTAGCTTCTTTAGCTCTCGCAGTGCTTTCCTCTTTAAAAATACAAGGCCAAAGTTAATCCGGGTTATGTCCCTTTCTCTATCCGACAACTTCTTTGCCACTAATTGGATTTTTTTTCGAGGTAATGTCGCTTCCTGGTCATCTTCTGGTCAATGTTTTGTTCTGCTCTCCGCCATTTTGCTTTGAAAATATGCACTACCATTGCTCGCTGGCTGAAGCCTTCTATAGGGAGGGAGGACCGTGGGCTCTGTGAGAAGGGAGGAGGGGGCGATTCACATGATCATTCATGAACTCACGGCCAGACCGCCTGGTTAACACGGGGCTGGAGATCCACACAGAGAAATGGTGTGTGATGTCATGTTATACTCTAGTGCAGCCTCTATACTTACACCTGTAGTTCTATATATAGCCATTTTTAATTCCTCCAATCTAGAAATAATGAATTTCCACCTATTGTCCCTTTAAAGACCTTACTGCTTGCCACCAACAAAACTGAACAAACATTTGTCTCGACATTTCCAGGGCTTGAGTCTGAAATAAAAAGAAATACTTTCCATGAAGCTGATTGTTTCCACATATTGCTTGTATTACATTACCCATTCCCTTCCAGTAAAATAATAACACGACAGTGCCAAAAACATAACGATTTGCAGTTGATTTTCCACTATTTCTTTAGTAGGTCGGGGAGTTTATGGGGAGTTTTTGGTAGGTTGTAATAAAAATACCTTATCAGACCTTTTCAGCTGGATTATTTCCAGCTCTGCTAGCTGCTGCGTTTCCACTGCTAATTTTATCCACTCTACTTCTGTTTTTCTGTCCTGTCTTCATTTTCTTATTTAGCTTTAATAAATGTGTTTTCATCTTTATAAGCTCTTTATCTCAGCCTCAGATAATACATCTATCTTTGTTTGAACTAAATGCCCTTTTAAACATGTCTAACAGCTGTTTGCTGGATTCTGATATGAACTTCTATCTTGTCATTGACAACATGTCTCATCTGTAAACAGCAGTAAAAATGCTGTGCTTGTAAAAGTTTTTCTTTAATCTGTTCAGTAGTAGTTTATCTTCCTTCATGATCCTCCTTCACATGTCCAGTCTTTGAATCTAGTGTCTAATTTCAGAGGGAAATGTTTTTCCTTTGCACACCATTTAAGAATTTCTATATCTGCTTCTAATTTGTATTTAAGGAAAACAATTGTGGGTGTTGTGTATTTCAGCTGGAGCATTCTTCAGTACTTGCTCAATATTTGTTTTGTTGCAAAGATGGTGGTCACTACCAAAGCTGCTTTTGTGCATGAACACCACCAATTTGCGGGAAAAAGTCTGGAGAATTCTGTGGAGAGTTTTACTGTAGCTGCTGTTTACAAAAGCACATCACAGGACGGGAGGCTTTCTGTTGGCGATGTGCTCTCCTAGTGCTAAAGTGTGTTCATTTTATTAACAGAAGCTTTTCTCTGATGGAAACTAGACCAAATAAAATCTGCTGCATGAGAAAAAAAACTATGACAAAATGTATGAACACTTTTCTCTTATTGAAAATGAGAAAAATATCTGGTAGAGACACAATTCCATCAGACCTAATCTCCATGTATGGTACAGAGGGAGGCACAGGCTTTTGATGAAGCCCTGGGAATACAGTAAAACTAGTTTGTGACACTAATTCAACAAAACTCCTGGGAGAGAAGAGCCGACATATGGACACATTTCGCAAAGAAATATAAAATGCTTTGAAAACCACATGGAGCAACGTTCATGTTGAGAACAACTAAGTGTATAAAATGTGAATCATAATTCTCATGCGTTCATGCATGTGACTGTGTCAGCAAATATTCTCATCCACAGAAATCACTGGTGTTCCAGAGTTTGTACTGGGAGCCTGAGTGGAAAATCTCAGTAGAAAGTCTAGAGAGGATGTTCTACTCCAGAATATCTCCTGAACGTTTCAAGATTTCTGTCCATAAGTTTGTTAACTGCTTTGTTTATTTTTATTTGGATCTCTATTAACTGCTGCCAGGAACTACTGCTATTCATCCTAGGGTCCATTTAAGTACAACCAAACATCTGGACAGCATGCACATATACATGACTGACACATACACTTACACATACACATACAGAAGATACAAATGCCATAAATAATTCATATATATTTAAATATCTGTATACAAATATGCATACATTACATGAAAGTCTATGTCTAAACTCATGTAGATACGTAGAATATATGCATGGATGGCTAAACAAAACTAGAAAAAGAGGGTTTATTTTAGGACAAGGATTTTTTTTTACTCATATCACAAACAAATAAAACTCTCTATCAGGATTATATATTTTGTGAGAGTTTTGTGTGTTGTTACTATATGCAAGCCATACAAGAATGTGCTTATTATCAATTAATACAACCACATTTCAGTCCAATTCTGGCTTTTTGCCTCTATTTTCAGAGGTCAAAAACCACTGCGCCCATTTCCTGCTTTCCTGACAATATAAAGAAATTAAGGATGACTCAGACCTTTCACAGAACTATAAACTGTTCTTAAGTTATGTCACCATCTACTACAAGAAAAGAAGTATGAATTTATTCAGCTGACTAATTTTAAATACCATTTTTTAATAATAAAAGTAAAAGATGAGTCAGATTTGACGTCCTTAGTCTGACATCTGTTTATTCAGCCTTTTGTCTCATGATTCACCCCTGACACACAGACCAGCATCCCCTCCAGACCTTTGTCTCTGACCTCGTCTCTTTCCTGAAGACTGCTGTCAACCACCTGAACCTGAAGGCTCAGGTTGTGGATTAATGGTGCAGGAAGCTGCCCGTTCATTCAGCTCGTCTTCATTTTGTCTGTTCATCTCTCTGAATCTGCCCCACCACACACACCCTGGCATACGCTTCTTTCATTGTTGCCTCTTTCCCGCTCATCCTCGCTCTCTCATGCCTCTAAGAGCAGATGCTCACATAAGAAGCTTCGGAGCAATCTCATTTACATGAGAAAGATTGCAATAAATTAGTAAAAAGAAGACTTCCAGTGTTTACTACTAGCTTTCCCCCTGTTGTTTAATCAGAAGACAAAAGATTAGCCTCGCCAAATTAATGCAAACACTCACTACTGTTTTTATTTCAGATTCAGGAAACAGCTTTGTTTCAGAACGATAAGTCAGACTGATAAGAGATGAGTGATCTTATCAAGTCAGAGTGTTGTCATTAGAGGGGTTGTACGACCCGGTTACTGATGTCAGAAAAAAGATTATGAGTGAAATAAGGAGATGAGGCTGTGAATGGTTATTAATGAGGTCACAGATTAGTTTATGCCACAGAGCTTAAAAAGATTAGATTATTTATGAGGTTATGGGAGGACGCAGTAAGTAAGATCAGAGGATTGTTTGGAGCCGTTAAATACCAGCTCCATCTAATGACTTGTGAATGAGATAAAACAATAAGAGGTGGATGCAGGTTTCAGCTCCTACAACCCGACCTCCTGTGCTCTCTTAGAAAGAAGGAAACAGAATCTGAGACATAGATGGAGGCAAAAGATATACGAACAGAGACAGATGCATGGTTGCTCTAAAAATGACTTTTTACACACACACACACAAGTTCTGCTTCCTTAATGACTAATGCACCTGATTTCTGTCAGTAATGAGTCAGATGTTTATGAAATCTCATCACAATTTACTCACACTAGATTCAGGATGAATGGTCATATTATTTATGCATGAATCTGCTCAACAGAGAAAATGTGATGATTTCTTCCATCTCAGAGCGACTCATTATAGCTCATTTGACACATTTTCTATATAGTAAATGGGTCTTTGTTAATCTCAACCTATAAAGTATAGGGCTGTGATAGTTCTTTATGCCATTAAAACAAAGAAGTTTATGTAAACATTTCTAAATCGATACAACCTCAATAAGCAGAAACACTGAACTGATATTTCTGGTTATTATAAATTTGTTTCCTAAAGCAACTCTACTGAATTTTGGTAGATTACTGGACTTTAACACCCCCTAACGAAGGCTAATTCCGCATCTATCTCGCATCCTGTCTCTTCTCTGGGCTCTGTCCAGCTAGTTAAAGTCAGTCCAATGTCAACTCTTGTCTTATCTCTTGCTTTGTCATTTTTTTCTTGAGTCCTCTTGAGTTCGTCATAAGCCATGG
Source organism: Melanotaenia duboulayi (assembly GCA_026261665.1). Lineage (NCBI taxonomy): Eukaryota > Metazoa > Chordata > Actinopteri > Atheriniformes > Melanotaeniidae > Melanotaenia > Melanotaenia duboulayi. The sequence continues at coordinate 5,938,740 of CM047986.1, forward strand.
AAAGTGCATAAAATGGCCAATGTGTTAATCACCAGCTGCTGGTGTGTGCCACAAAGTAAAGGGCAGCTGTCACTTTATGCTCTGTGCTGGGGGTTAAAAAAGTTGCTGGGCCATGACGGCCTAGGAATGTGTATAATTAACATTAGCGTGGCACAAAAATGAGTCAAAAGCACAGAGTTATAAAGTTAACAAATTAAGTGTTGCTTTAAGTTTGATAGGAAGGCTCATTTTTAAGGTACAGCATGTAACAAAATCAAAGGGCAATGACACGTTTAATATATCATTAAAAACCATGTTTCTATTGTTATCTAATTACTTTACCAAAATAACCTTGTGCTTTCATATTTTTAAAATGAGCCAGTTATATCTACTTGCTGTAGGTCCACATGCATAGCAGCTGCCATATTTGTGCTACCTTTTACTACGGTGTCTCTGAATGGACAAAGAACTCTGTGTGTGAAGTGAGAACCCTCTGAGCTTTAAAACATCAGTACTGGTTTCATTTGATAGATGCTAGAGCACCATGAAAGAAGACAGTACACATGTACAAAATCCCTTGTAGTGCAGTCATCAATACACCTGAGGCCACTGGATCCACTCACAGATACAAAAATAAAAAAATGTGTTTATGTTGAAAATAATTTTGGCTACTGACGTCCATTCATAACTGTACTTGGAATTTCTATTCCCATCTTTACCACTAGATGTCAGTAATTCTCACATACATACCTCTAAAGAAACATGATATCTCAGGCTCTGACCACTCTTTTCATGGAGTAAAACAGTTGATGTGAGATTGAGCTGCACCAAAGTCACTGAAGTCATTTACTAAAGCTTTGGCTCTTATAATTAGTTTTGTTTGCAGCTTAAGCTTTAACTTCAGAGTCATTAATCTGGTTAGTGCTGAAATGCCCCTCATGAGTTGCAGTCTCACATCACGTTTATTCAGTACATCCAGTACATGAATACTTCTGTGCCTAGGACAACAGGCTTATTCCCGTATGTCATATTTCCCATTTCGGGGCCTCTTGAAGCTTGTGTTAACAAATTGTCAACCCAAACAGCTGATTTCAGGTGAAAATTATGTGGGAAGGAGCAGTGAGGTGACTTTCGTGGAAGTGCTCGCCTTGTCAGAATATGTGTGGTGGCTAATTGTGTCAATTTGTTGAAGACATGGTAGCATTGAAACCCGTGTTTAAAAACTGTAAATTGGGATGATATCAAGAGGCTGTTTCACTCATTTGTCAAGGTGGGAATCCAGAATTTAACATGGCTTTCTGTATAACCGTGTATCTCATTCGTAGACATATAGACCAAACCATTTGTATGTCTTTAAACCAACCATTTAGCAGATGAGAGCAGAGTAGAAAATAAAGAATGACAGGAAGTTGAAAATTACTATGGCTGGAAAAGTAAAGGGCTATAACTCAAACCAGTAATTGTGTGACCTTCAGAAAAGCTAATTGATTAAAAAAAGGGTTAAATGACTTCAGAAACAAAGTTACCACAAAGATTCATCACACAACAACAAAATAAAAAGAGTGACACATAAAATCGTGAAAATGATTAAACGAGAACAAGATATAAAGCAGCCAGATGAATAAAAATAGATAAATCTCAGCTACAAATCATTTTGTTTCACTCAGTCAGTGTTTGTGCCAATGTAGACAAGCCGGGAGGGTTGTGGGGGGGGCTTTTAAGTCTGTGCCCAGGGTCTTCTAATCCACCCATGCCAACTAAAGCATGTTAGCACTGTCACTGAACACGTTGCCATTCCCAGCAGCGTGCCTCCCACTGCAGCCTCACAGAGCTGCTGCCATGACTGCTGCTGATTAGTGGGCCAGAAATGGAAGTATCCTACTTTAAAACCCAGCGCGGGGGTACAGTCATATATCTGATAAAGCGTACGACCGGTCACATCCATAACAGCTGAGATGCTGATCTGTTTTAGCTTCGGCGGATGTTTTGCCTGTCATGTTTGTCCTCGTTGACAGCTGGCCCAGCACGATGATTTAGATTCTGATCTGTTGTACAAATTTATCTTAAAACAAGTATTTCAAGCCTCTTGGGAATTTGGGGATTAATCGCTGCTGTGGCTGCATGGACCCGGTGAACAAAGAGATTGTTTTCTCTATTTCACATTAAATCACAGAAGGCAATGATGCTGCCATTTTGGTTTGTTTCTCTGCTTCCCTCCCCTGTTTTGTCATGCGTTCCCCTGGGACGAGCTGTCAAATAGAGTTGATAGACTGATGCGCTTATACACGTTACACAATCCTCCCGACACTCAATGCTTTAAAGGCTTGAATAACTTAAGAGTTTCACTTGGCTGGTATTTGCACCCATGATAGTTAAAGATACACAATCCTCTATTGTCTGCAACAGAAAACTGTCACTGGCTTCTCGAAGCAGATGGTTCCTGTAAGGTTTCTTTGGAGAAATTCAGGGAGTATTTTTATTTGCCCTGAATAGATCGACTGTACTTTAAAAAAACACCAGTTCATTGTGAGGTGAAGATAAACCCCAGATTGTCACACTGTGACACAGTTCGACACACACACCACATTTAGATGTTTTAAGTTAATCAGATTTGCTGATGGCAAATGTCATCATTTGTAAAAAGGCAAAGCAGCTATGAAAGCAGAGAATGTCTCACCATGAAACATTCGGGAACAAGAAAACTTTTACCATCCTAAACTTGACTAATTGGTTAAAGTGAATAATAAACAGTGAACTTATAAATAGAAATGCTGCTGATTATATAAGATTTTATTTAATGTTACAGGTCAGAAGTCTCAGTCAGAAACAGTTAAGTGTGACTCTGTTGAAGCTTTGTGTAGGTTAGTTGGAGATTATCCTATTCTTCACTTTGAAATGACTTTAACTGGAATAAGAAATGCCTGCTGGAGGAGTCGGGGTTGATACATGAAGCAGCTCCATATCTCAACAAAGGCTTGATGGATGGAAAGGTCTTTTTTGTCAGTCAGTCAGTCTTTCCACTGCAGTGATCCAGGCTGAAATCTCTCCAAAAATACTAGACGGATTTCAGAGGCAGACTGATACTCTACAGACCAAACCTGCTGAACTGCAGCGAACAGAGTACCAGACTGGCAGCTGCTGGATTAAATACTAATCAGCATCTGTGACTGTTTATTAATAAGCTTTTCTGCTAATATTATGTATGTCCAACAGCTTCAAAATGTGCCACCACCAGTTAAAAACTACAACATGGCACAGAAAATATGCTCACTTACTGAAATTGGAATGTATATTAATGAGTCATTTGGTGACAGTTATCCCATAATGTCCATAAAACAGAGTACAAGCTGTTCCAAATCATTAGCAAGTTACCAAGAGAAAAAAGGGATTTATTAATTTACTGTAAACACACTGTTTACTTACCTTTCCCACAGTACATACACCAGTCAGCTGGCCCATGGACATTAGCAACTGATGCATTTTAAAGGCTGGTTTTCAGGGAGTTTGGAGGCCACCTCGGACATTTTGTCCTGTTGCGAGGCTGACTGCTGCCCTGCTGGAAGACATGCTGCTGCAGTGCTGAAGCTCTGCTGGTTTACAGAAATGTTTAAGGTGACAAATGAAAGAATAACACGTGATGCTAAGATGTGGGTTTCTCAGGTTTTGATTATAACAAGATGAGCAGCGTTTCTCACTTTATCTGTCTGCAGCCATGTTTACATGAACACAAGGATTCAAACCGGATTGAAATAAAAATGCTTTACGTAAATATACGAAAGGGAAGATTCTGATCCGATCATGATTCTTTAGGTCAAGGTTTGATTGGGATTGAAAAAGGTGGGTTATGCTGGTTGTTGTTGCTGTCCGTCAACGCGCAGTGGATGTTTACATTCAAATTCATGTTTCTTCTCCTACTGCTGTCTACGGAAAGTCAGACAGCAGTACAATTATTTACAGTACATATTGCGTACATTTTTGTACGTCATGATTGGAACAACTTTTTTAGGGTCCTGTAAACCATACAGCTCTGATTGAAACTGTAACTCAATGGAAGGAATTTTGTGCATGTAAACATGGCTAGTGTTGGGTTTCTGCTAGGAAACTGTTTCTTGTATAATTTAAAGTCATTTTGTTCTTTAATTTTACATGTTCTGGTTTGTTTATCACTAGATGTCCCAAGTTACTTTACTCATGGCAGCTGTAGGAGGAAAAGTGGTGGCTGGTGGTTTGATCCCAGCTACATGTTGATATGTATGTGTGTGACTGGTTGAACGTCGTAGATAACTCCAAAGAATGAGCATGTAGATGGGTCAATGTGACTGTTAAAGCATCATGTAAGTGATGTTGCTATCTTCTGACTAGTCACCAACTTGCATCCATTCTCTTCATCACCAGACTGACATCAGCTCCACATCATCCTTAGTTTCTCATCTTTTTATACTCCATCCTTCGACAACACCTTCTTCTTTCTTTGAATAAAGTTTTGTTTCATTGCGACTTTGCTTCTATGCCTGTATGGTTTGGTGCCTTCTCTCGGTTTTAGATTGTGACAGTCAGTGGTTTTAATGTTATAGCTAAAAGATGATTTGATTTGATTAGTCTTAAGCATTATTTTTACTGTATTCTGTGATACTAAGCAAAAGAAAGAACCTAAACTGTGGACGTGTGTAGTGAATGTTTCTTCTGACTTGTACTGTGGGGCATTTTCCTGCAAGGTTTTGGTCATCTTGCTTTGCAGAAGTAATCACACTTGATGCAGTGAAAACAATTTTCTATACAACTGGGATTCCTAGAAGATGATGCCCATGTTTGTTGACTGCAATAGATCACTGAAGGCTAATTTTTGGCTTCACAGTCATCAAATCTCATCTTAACTGAACTCTCAAAGGTGATTTTTAACCCACATGTTAAACATCAAATCGGTGCTTGTATTTTGGTACAGTGGTTTTCCATGTCCCATGGAGAGCTCCAGAGATTTGGAAATTGATTAAAGGGAAGTCAACCGCTGCAATTTTAATTTTTCTTTTGTGCAAGAGAACATTTAGCAGGTTTAGCGCATGCCCACTCATGATGCTGCATGCCGAGATGATAATGAGTAGATGTTGTTGGGCATTGATGTTGAACCAAACTATTTCTGGACTCTCACCAAAAAAAAAAAAATAGTTTGTATGTTTGTTTACATGTTGAAAGCATATTAGGTTTAGAATCTAGAGTCAGAAATGATGAGATAAGTCATGTTTTGTGATAAAACTTCAGAGTTGTGACAATATTCACAAATATTAACTTTATTCCTAATCATTTACAAAGGAAAGGAAAGAGAAATGTGATTTGAACTTGCTTCTTAAGAGTTGGGGGTTTAACATCATCCATCCAAACCCATTCTTTCTCTAAGGTAGTTAATATACTACTCAACAACAATACCATCACATTACATAAGTAAAAAATCGAAATAGGGAACTAAAAAAGAAAATGTAGTAGGTGTAAATGTTGAGGCTTATTATAAAACTTCATAATATTTATGTAGGTCTGTCATCATTTCATTCCCAAAAAATTAAATAAATAATTGAGCTTGCAGATTGAAAGGTTAAGCGAATGAATAGAGAAAACTCTGAAAAAAATATATAAATTTTAAAAAAGTAGTTGCTGAGATGCAATCTGCAACGTGATAGGAATTTCACGTTTATATCATACACGTCCCATTTCACTGGCCGTAATCTTGCACAGTCTCTTCTTCTGCTTTATCGTGTTCACCAACCGGAGAATGAGTGGCATCATCTGCTCATCCCACAGAACAGACTTCTGATATTCACATCCTGGTTTCTCTAGTTTATAATTTATGCCACATTTGAATAGAAACGTAGCCAAGGTGTGAAATCTTGCAGGCTCATCATTTCAGCATGTTCATCAGCGACTCTGCAGTTTTAGTAACTTTAGTGGCAAACAACCTCCACAATGGAATCAGATTTAGGTTTTTTAACATGAACTGCTCCCTTTTCCTCTCAGGACATTGTTTTTGTACCCAGTTGCTTGGTAATTAATGTCTGTTGAAGCCTTTTTGGGCACCAGTAAAATGAAGGCCTGAATGCAGCAACCACCTGCTGAGTCTTCTAATAAGCCTGTTCTGTGTCAGTTCTCCCACCACTTTATAGTCACATTGATTAGCATTATCTTTAGGTTAAAATGTTTTGTTTCTTCCCTCCTTCTGGGTTTTTTTTTTTACTTCTTTTGTAATGTCTGTCGCATATTTTAAGTTGTGCATTAGCTACTCTTTTTACTCAACACTCCTGCATTAATTTATCCTATTCCTGTTCTCAGTAGAGTTCATCTCAGAGGATGTCTGCCATTAAAAGCAAGCACTTTTGTTTCATGTGTTTGGTTTTTGTTATTTTCATGGTTTATGCTCTTGGTTTCTTGTATTTAGGGTCATGTTTAATTCTGTGTTCTTTGATTCCTGCTCATTAGTTCACCTGGATTCATTGGTTCATTCTTCTCACCTGTGCTTTGTTAGTTCCTTCATTTAAGCCATTGGTTTCAGTTCCTCCATGCCAGATCATTGTTGTAGTTTACCTGTGCTCCAGTCTGTATCAGTTTTCCTTGTTTTTTGGAATTAAACCCTGTAGTATTGCGTTCGCCTGCCTCCTGCCTGCATTTGGGTCCTCAACTCAGCCGAATCGTGACAAGTTATTCTTCTTTCTATTCACAGGCCGGTTGCGCAGGATAAGATTTTTCTTAGTAAGATTACAATTGGTTTCTTCTTCTGTTTGTTGCATCACTGCTTTTTGCAGATTATGCTATTCTATTTGCTTCATTTGACCAAGATCATCACTGGGGCGATTTGCAGCTCAGTGTGATCAGGATGAAAGTTTGCTTCTCTAAATCTGAGGCCATGGTTCTCAACTGGAAAAGGGTGGAGTATTCCTTTTGAGTTGGGAATGAGTCTTTACATGAGGTAGAGGAGTTCAAGTATCCTGGGATGTTTCTCATGAGTGGGATGGAGGATGAGATGGCCTAATGGATTGTGGCTTGAGCAACAGTAAAGAGGGCATTGCTCTATGCCATTCAAGTGAGTCATGCTAAAAGATGAAGCTCTCTATTTACTGGCCCATCTTCATTCCAAACTTCACCTATGGGCATGAGATTTGGGTAGTAACTGAAAGGATGAGAAAGCAGATACAAGCTGCTGAAATGAGCTTCCACTGAAAAATGACCAGGCTCAGCCTGGGGGAACAAGTCAGGAGCTCAAACAGAGAAGCTTCCAATATAACTGCTGTTCCTCCATATTGAAAAGGAAAGGGGAAAGGGTGTCTAGGTTTTCTTGCTAAAAAATATTAACTCTGTGACCAGACCTCAAATAAGCAATGTTAAAAGGACAAAAAATAGTGGAGGAATTGATCAACTATCAATGTTGATACCAACATTGGTATTGATATAAATCAATACAAGTATTGTAGCATCGATATTCTAATGTAAAGCTTGAACACCGTCACCTTCAGACAGTAAATACGGAGGATAAATCAGCTTCTCTTGCTGAGATAATTGCCAAATTCAGAATTTTATGGTATGAGTAATAATAATGATTTAATGATGTTAAAAAATAATGCACAGCCTGTTCTGTTTCAGTTCTCCTGCCACTTTATATTCACATTGATTAGCATTATGTTTTGTTAAAATGTTTTGTTTCTTCCCTCCTTCTGGGTTTTTTTTTTTTTTTATTTCTTATGTAATGTCTCTCTCTCGGTAACCACTAGNATTTTTTATTTCTTTTGTAATGTCTCTCTCTCGGTAACCACTAGGCTACCACTCTCCATACCCCAGTTTCCTGTTCTCAGCTGACAGGAGGCACCCGGTGTTTCTTCTGCTTTTGTAGTCCATCTGCTTCAGGATTGGACGTGTTGTGTAAACAGAGATGCTGTTCTGCAGACCTTGGTTGGAACCAGTGTTTATCTGACTTCCTGTTGCCTTTCTGTCATCTCCAACCAGTCTGCCCATTCTCCTCTGACCTTGGAGATCAAGACATTCTGGTCCAGACAACTGCTGATCCCTGGATATTTTCTCTTCTTCAGACCATTCTCTGTAAACCCTAGAGATGGCGGTGGGTGAAAATCCCAGTAGATCAGCAGCAGTTTCTGAAAGACTCAGACCAACAACCATGCCACGTTCAAAGCAACTTAAATCCCCTTTCTTGCTGATTCTGATGCTCATTTTGAACTTCAGCAAGACGTCTTCACCATTTCTACATGACTAAATGTGTTGAATTGCTGCCATCTGATTGACTAATTAACTATTCATGTTAAAGAAATTGAACTGGGAAATTGCTGTGCATTTTTTTCCTGTGGATAAAATGTATTTTGCAATCTGTAATGACATTGCACATATCTGTCAAGATTTGATTGCCTCTTTTGTTCTTTTATCTAGCCATGAGGAAATGTACTTGATTTTCAAGTATGTTGGTTTCTATGCAGTTCTCACAGTTTTGACTGAAATCTCTTAATTTTACAGCCATTTTTCATTCAAACCTCAACTCTAACCAAGACGGACTTGCAGGTCCTGCTGGATACTAACGGAGCACACAAATTAGGTGAAATAATGAATAAAAGCAGGTGGAGTAAAGGGAGCTAGGGAGTGCTTCGGGAGGCCTCAGCAAAGGGAACTAATCCAGCAAGAAAACACTGTCGGGAATATTGACAGATGCCAACTGAGGGCTAGATGAGAATTTGTAGGGAGGTAGAGGCCTGGTTGACCTGAGCATGCATGATATGGAGCCAAGGAGAATCTGATGTACAAGGAAAATACTATTCTTCCAAAGCAATTCACCAAAACACCAAGCACAGACCTCAAATCAGAAGCCCGAGAGAGACCTGCTGACCTGCTGTGGTTGACAGAAC
>CM047986.1:5977173-5990273 GCA_026261665.1 Melanotaenia duboulayi
ACCAGATACAACAACACACATCAGAAGGAAGACATTTTAACTACTTGAAATAGGAGTCACTTTCCCTTCATGTTGAGTTTATTTAAGGCTCATGGACATAAAGGCACTTTGGAGCAAAGACAGACTTTATAACCACAGCTGATTTACTCTTTAAAAGAAATACACAACAGTTTTGGAACAATAGTGTTCAGTGTTTTTAAGACATTAGCCTGTTTTGTAAATGACAGCATATTTATGAGATTTATAAATCAGCATGGACTAATGCATCTAAAATGCAACCTGAATGAAAACCTGAGGCAATAAAAAGTTCAACAATATCAAGATTCAATATTACACATTAACTTTTCAGGGTGTATTCAGCCTCTTGGCTAATGGTGGCGCATGGATGGATGGATGGATAAATGGATGGATGGATGGATGGATGGATGGATGGATGGATGGATGGATGGACGGATGGACGGATGGACGGACGGACGGACGGACGGACGGACGGATGGATGGATGGATGGATGGTGAACATGTGAAAGGCCTGAGGACATCTGGGTAACTGTGGCATAACAGTAGGCAGATGAGGCTTAGTACAANCATGAGAAAGGCCTGAGGACATCTGGGTAAATGTGGCGTAACAGTAGGCAGATGAGGCTTAGTACAAGCATAACGAGACTCAAACTTATCTGTTTTTATTTGTGTACTTTGGTGCTGCACATGTATCCTTATCTATTTGCTGCTTTTGTTACCTATTGAGGCCCTCTTCCTCTTTCCTGCTCTTGTTTGACTTTTTAAATCATCATTTCTTTCTTTTGCAGCTGCCATCATCATTATATTATTTAGATTTCCAGTCCAGCTTGCAGCCTGCAGTGAAGTTACAGAGTGTATAGCTCTTTGGCAGTCTGCCCGACTCCTCTCTCTCTTTTCTATTCACTCTTAGCACTCTGCTCTCAATTGTTCGCCTGCCGGCTTCCCTCCAGTCTCGTCTTTCGCGCTGTCATTCTGCTGCCTCGGGAGACGCAGTGCTTGAAAACTAACACAATTAACTTACTTTATCACCAAAAACATACTTCGGAAGAACGGTGGCATAAATAGTGACACTTTCCACCCAGCTGAAAATGTCTTTCAGCTCTGCTGGGTACTGCTTTTTGGTAATATACAATTGAATATAAATTAGATCATTTTATGGTTTAGCATCTTATTTTTTTCACATTCTGTATGGAGCCAAATATTCGTGGACCCATTATGGAGTTGGTATTACACATAATAGTGCAACAAAATTACTGGGCACTCTATTTACATAAACACACACAAGGACATATGGAAACACATGTTAAGTTTATTAAATTTTAGAATATTAAAAAAAACAAGTGAATATTCTCTGCTGAACTTATGACTCTCAGTTGAGCCTTTTTGTCTGCATCTGTGCAGCCTGGATACCACACTGAGAAGCAATATGTAAGGATACTCTGAATTGTTGCCTTGTAGAACGCCACGTGCAGCTTCTTCTCCATACTGTTCATTTTTAAGCAACTGGACAAAGTAGAGTCTTTGTTGTGCTCTCTTGGTGAGGGCAGAGATGCATGGTGACCGGGAGAGGTCTTTGGTTATGTGGACTCCCAAGGAATATTCTATCAGTAACACAACACCAGAGTAAAACCACTTCTCTGATTTTTGGTTGTGTTTTGTCAGAAACTTTCTTCAGTAGATTTTTTAAAATCTTAGTTTAAGTCCAACTGAATCCTTTCTCTTCCTCACACTCTCCTTCTCTCTACCTCACACTCCCCCCTTGTTTTTCCTTGCCAGGTCCAGCATTTAAATGTAACTCAGCAATAACCAAAAATAAGAAAAATAATAAAATCTCAAGGAGAAAATTATACCCTACATTAAACTTCCCTTGGCAAAGCAATTTTGTTCAGCGCAAGAAGGAAGCCAGACCATCTTTCTGCTGCCATGATGCTGTTTAAAACAGAGGAAAAAAGCATACACATAAACGACATGGGAAGGAGTCTCAATCAGCACTGGAAGTGACTGCAAAGAAAAAATGGGGCAAAAACAGTGGCAGCAAACACTGGAGCTGAATATAAAAATCTGACTTTAAAGAATTAAAACTTGAACTTAAAACAGAAACATGGTGTCGTGTACTGACAGAAATAGTATTGATACTGAAAAGTAATATTGAGACTGACAAAAGTTGCACTGAAAACTACACTATAAATGCTATTAATGATGGTTTCAACAGTTTTAATCTCTCTACAGTGGAGACGTGGGTTTGAAGGGGCACCATTTTAAAATAATTTGCATATAATTTGCATATTGTGGCGAGCTTGTCTCTTCTCCAGGCTTGTCATCATCCACCATACTGAACTTGCAGCCACCATCATGGTGGCTGCGAGTTCAGGTAAAACACATATATCACAAGTACAGTATGTCTCATTTTTGCTGTATAACTGGACTAAGCTGGCATGTGCATTAGGTGTGCTGGAGATAGTTACATATAGCCAGTTTACCTTTGGTTGAATCTCCATTTCTGTCATTCTATTGCAGCCTGTAGGTATGCGAGGTCAGTGTGATGCTGCTGCACAAGGTCTCATAATACTGAAACTGGGGTGTGACGTTGCATATTCATGAGCTGCAGGATCTGTAAGCCCATGCCATGGGCAGGCATGGATTCAGCAACACGTTTTTCACATTTTCAGTATCAATTTAATATTTTTAGTACTTGTTAATATTTCTGTTTTAAGTTCATGTTAAAACTTTTTTGAGCCTTTTTTATTTGCCATCACTATTTTAGCTTCATAAACTTTTAACTACAACCAAGGATGTACAATCTTTGCGTGAGCTCTTGGTTTTATCTTCGGACATGTAGCAGGTAATGTGAATAATATAAAAGCTTTTGGGGGGGAAACAGTTGTGTTAAACTGGGAAAAACCTGGTTTGAGACTCTGGGAATCTAAACTGTTCAGATGTGTGTTCATCCTCAAGCTGTTAACTACATCAACTTCATGCTGAGTACATTTGTATGATTTTATCTGTCTTCATCATTGCCCCACAAATTCCCCTCCTTCCTCCCTCTCCATCCTCCTTATGCTCTCCACATTTCAGTCTTTTATTGGCTTTTTCTTCAGCAAATCAGCCTTCCTGTGTGCAGCTCTGCTCTCAGGGGAGCTCATTTCCCTGCTCTCTGTTTCCACTCACTCCTTTTATATCAGTTGTTTTCATACTTCTTTGCTTATGAATGCAGACATACTTGGCCCTAAACAAGGCTGTCTTTGAGTGTTTTCTCTAGCTTTTAAATTGTGGCAAAAGGAAAAATAGAAAAAGTCTATTTCACCTGATAATCAGGGCCAAAGATCCTCATCAACCCTTAGTCTCTGAGTCTTAACTATTTTAAAAGAAACATCTTTACATCTGGGCAAAAGATCATAGCTGTGTGCAAATTTTAGCTTCAGCTTCAGATTAAAATAAAGCAGGTTTGTTTCAAATTAGAAACAGAGATTTTTTGTCAAGTCTTTTTGTTCATGAAGATGAAAACTGCTGCTTACTTAGAGCCATCCACAGATACACATTAGTCAGTCATACTGCGCTATCATATAATCTGTCACTACGCTCCAGATCCGGTGCAAGACCTGATCCACAACAGTCTTGGATATCTCAATAATCATGGGAACAATATTCAAACTATGCCTTTAAAATATGTTGGCATCTTTTCTTTTAACAATGGGGCATTTTACATTCTTTGTGCTGCAGGACTCAGAAATAAAGTTGGATAAAAGTTTATTTTTTTACCCAAAATACAAAATCCGAAGCAGAATTAGTAAGATGTCAAAACAGACATTTACAGGCTGAAAATTTTATTAAAATCCCTACAATTTTACTCTAACCTGAGACTCAGCCATGCAAAGTTAAAAATAGGTCAACAACACGTTTGTCTACTTGTCAGATAACTAATGTTTTCTCACTCTCACTGGCTCCCATGCACACTTCTGATTTATGTGCTTGTAAATATTAATATCAGAAATGAACGGCACTTTTGTAGGCGTTGACCTTTCAGAGCTCTTTGTTATACATGAACATTCACCCATTTACAATCAAATTTAAACACTGATTCTTGCTCTATGTATACAGCACTTTTTCTCATCATACATAAACTCGTGCAGTTCAGGGAAGCCAAGACTTAAATATGAGGAATATTATTCAGAATTACCCTCTCACAGGCACATGTGAAAATTCTGGAAGTTCATTAATCTGAGCAAGTTCATTAAGGAAGTTCATTAATCTGAATCGAAATAATGTCATACCCATCATGATCTCAGTGGCTTTCATCTATCCATCCATCTATTTCTTGTCCCAATGCAGGGATATGGGGGCTGGAGCCTATCCTAGCATCTACTAGGTGAGAGGCAGGGTCCACCTTGGCAGGTCACCATCACAGGGCTGCATTCATATGTATATAAAATAAAGGAATATGAGAATATGAGAGTAGTATTTCTCAATCCAGGTCCTCAGGACCCACTGCCCTGCATGTCTTAGACGTGTTCCTGCTCCAATACTCCTGATTCAGATTAATGAACTCCCTCATCAAGTTTTTTGCAGCCTGCTTTGCAGCGATTCAGGTGTCTTAAAAACAGACTTACCTCCAAAACATGCAGGGTAGTGGGTCCTGAGAATTTGGATTGAGAGACACTGTATTAAAGGATATTCTAAAAAAAATCATGTCTTCTACTGTGTCACTCCATGTAACAAGATTTTTCTTGCTCATACAAATTTCCTGTACATGTGGCAAAATGAACTTTTATCAGCTTCAATTAAATCTACACACACAAGTACAGATTTCTGCGTGATGTTATATAATAACACGACATCATCGGCTGCAAATGGAAATGACAAAGGGTGTATGATACATGTTTTATTTATTAGTCGCCTATTGTTACCACATTAAGAACAATATATATCAACTGTTCTTTAATTTATGTTCTTGTTTCCATTTTAAATTTCAATTTTTATGCTGGCTGAATGTATTACTGCATAAAGTACACCGCAGGCTACGAGTCAGATTCCATCATCTTTGTTTTGTAGTCTAAAAGTTGAACAAGTTTAAAGCTGCATGAGTTCAGTTTTTGTGTGTTTGAAAGACGACTATTAAGCAACGGAAAGCATGTTCCAGGCAGACACCGAACAAATGCACTCATGAGAAATGTGGTTGGAACTAAGCTGAATGTACACAAGTGTTTTGTTGTCTTCCTAGCCTTTTAAAAAACCTCTAGCATGACAACAATAAAGTGTAGTTTATGTCACAGGAAGGCTTGCATTGTGGTTAACAGTCTGCAGCATACAGGCCGTGCAGTCACCCAGATTTAACCTCCCTGAGAGACAACCGGAGTGATTGAATCTCTTCGTGTCAGTGTCCATCAGTGAATCGATACTCTGCACTTGGCTCTCCTGCTGTTCCATTTTTCCAAGAAAAAAACTGCAGCAAAAACTCAAAGACTTCAAAGTCTGACCCATTTTTCAACTTAATGTTATGATAGGAAGAGAAAATCTAAAAAAACTGCTTTCTACAGAGAATATTTGAGTCTTCAGTGTCATCCATTAAATAGTCGGATATTTTGGCCTGAAAATGTGTTACAGGCAGCTCCTGTGTCGGTGTTAATGGACAATATACAGAAATTAAACACTAAGATTACTGATTTAGATTTTTGTCTATATGTTATATTGATGCCGCTGTTTGTCTTATTAGAGAACCCAATAATTATGGACCTGATCCATGTTCTTTTGTAGAACCTGGTTAAAATAGCATCTCCAGAAAACACTGTTTCTACAGAAACAGTTTCCATCTAATCCATCTTTTCTCACGCCTGTTCTTTCTATTGTCTTTCTCCAATGAGCACAGAATAGGATGATGCTGATCTAATAGCCTTCTGTGTATAATTGATGTCAGACACTGAGAAATCCTACCATGTTCACAGCCTCTCTGCTGCAGTCTGTCTCCTCTGAATGTGCTGAGGCTTTGCGAGCTGAAGAAACATCGAGCTCCCAGTGGCTCTTTGAGAAGAACAAGGCAAAGGTGACAATGTCAGAACACGTTGAGCAGTTTTATGAGGCGGCTGACATGCGTGGGAGCAAAAAGTTGCATCTTAGTTGTTCTGGAAGGATTTTGTGGTGGTTTTCTCTTTTATTGTTCATATGAGAGAAATGAGAAGGAAAATCCACTGTGTATCCAGGTCATTGCCATCAGAGCCTGTAATATTGTGATACTAACAGTCCCTGAGGGGCAGTATATGTTTCTTCATTGTGGTTCTATATTAAATTATGTATAATATAATATAATGTAATATAATATTNGTGGGGTTGACTAATAATATAATATAATGTAATATAATATTTTTCTAATACACTTTAGTTCAATTTTTGTATAAAGCACAAGGTCATATAAAAGGTAAAAAGAACAACAAACATTTCAGTCACTTCAAAAGGCAAAGGTCCGACTATTTCTACTGTTTAACACTTGGAAACAGTGTGGAGAAATAATCCATCAGAACCAGATTCGTGAAGGACATCCATCCACCCAGACTTGTGGGATGAGGGATTAACAAGTCAAAAGACAATAATAAAGAAAAAAAAAAGAATGAAGCCACTTATTTTTGATTTGTGCTTAATGGATCTGAATAGAAAGGGGAAAATGAAACCTGTTCATATCAGATGTGAGAAAGATTAAAAAGGCACGACTCACCGGCTGCATCTGGTTTACTCAACAAACAAACTCACCTGAATAAAGTTTTCTCAGATATAGAAGAATAATTTAGACATTCTTAGAGATGGAAATAATTCCTTAAGAAGAGCTCTTTTCAGTTTCCTCTTGTGGATGTCCACTCCAATTGTTTTTTTTTTCCGTTTAAATGATATGTACCATGCTAGGACAACTTCTTCTCCTGAAATACAACCACTTGCAATGTAGCCTATACTGCCACCTTCTGGTTATACTATGCAGCCTTATTCCTTTGAAAGCAATCACTTAAATTTTCTCCAAGTCACATTTCTTTGTTGCAGATTGTGTCCTATGGAAACCTGTCTACAGCTAAGTATAAAAAACAATAAATCATAGGAAAGGTTGAAAGGGCCTGTATCTATAGCCAGAAATACATGTTGCAGAAAGGAACTGGGAGAGAAAAAGAAAAAGCTACAAGAGGGAGACACACACAGTGGATTACTAACAAAAATAAAGAGGACACAACAAGAGTGTTCAGTGTTAAAGGGAAGGCCTGCAGGAGCTTCAGCCTGTAAAATCATGGGTAATTGAGTGGTTCAGGGTCATCTGAGCCAGCACTAACTGTACATCTTATCGAAAAAGAAGAAATACCAGAGGGCATCTGCCTCCTGAACTGGGTCCTGCTTCCACTAGAGAGGAGCCTGATAGCCAAAAGCTCTACCTCCTATTCTATTATTTGGATTTCTTGGACACACAAGTGAGTCTACAGTCTGAGAGCTAAATGACTTGATGGGGTATTATAATACAAAGAGTTCATAGCTTCATGAAAGACTGGGGGAAAAAGAAGAACTTTAAACTCTACTTGCCATAAATTCTACTTACCATTGTCAGTCACAGCTCATGCTGCAGTATTTATGATCAACAGGAGCCTTTTCAGAGGTTTACTGATACATTTCACATAAAGAAATGTGGTAGGAAATATGTTGGTCAAAATTAATTCCAATGTTCCCCATGAAAATATCAGCAACCAATGTGACACCTTCCAGAGCAATTATGGTTATATAGTTTGTTTTTGAGGTGTTTAGGGCTAAAACTGTAACTAAATAGTTGTTTTCAAAGTACCAGTTGCATAAATGCGAGGCATTTAGGGAACATATGTTAATTAAAGTGACAGCTCCCACTGTGACTAAGTCTTTAACCTTTTTGGAAACACTCCATTAAAATATATTTTTTCATGCACAGCTTGGTTCATGAGCATACTTTCACATGCTTTTATTTTATTACTTGATAACGCTAGTTATTTGGGTACCCCTGGAAAAATTTCTGTCAATGTGTAACTTTCATAAACATGATAAAAACGCATGCTTGTGAGTGAAGATGGGTATGTAAATACTATCTACACAATAAAAAGAACAATAAGAACAATTATAAAAGATAAGTTCAGGGAAACTGCTGAAACTTAAAAGCATTTGAGTTAATCCTACTGCTGAGTAGGTTAAGCTAGTGCTAGCAATAGCCATATAAACATTTAGTTATTTTTTAAACCAATAAATCGGTCTTTTACTATTAGTTTCCATGATACCTGGGCAAATATGATGTATTCTTGCATCAGGAAGCAATGTATTTTAAACACAACTATAAGCAAATCCTACACCTAACCAAGCAAATCCTAAACCTAACCAAGCACTTAAATCTAAACAAGGGGTATGTTTTCTAAAAACTAACCAAACGCCAACTTAAACAAAAAGGAACAGCAAATTAAACAAAACACTAGCAGTACCAACATGGAGTCTTTATTTTCAGGTTCTATGACATTCCTATACGCTTGACTATTCTGCTACCTTAAGAGGAGTTCATTGCTTGTCCATGAGTAAACACTTCAAAAAGAAATTTGTAGAATTTGTGGTCAGCATTTAATAATCCTTCATCCGGTGCACCAGGAACCAAAGTCCACCGAAATCTCAGAACTGCCACTGGCTTTGATCATATGGAAATTAAAAGCTCTGGAAATTATAAAAGATTGGCCCATCGCATTTAAAGTATATCTAAGAGGTAAAATTATCTGAGCAGGGTCACCCATCTCACAAGAACATTTGTCCCCATGGAGAAAACCGTTGTGCCAAAAAGGAAGATTACAGAGTATCAGTGCTGTTTTGTCATTAACGGAGTCAGTCACATGATGGAAACTGCAACCCATGTGTGTTTAAACATGAAACTGAAACCAAACCAGCAATCTTTCTTTTTATAGCATCCGCTACACCATAACTACCTTTTTTCTTTTCTTTTCTTAATGGAAGTTAACAACGTTAACTGTCGTTGTAAGAGCAAATGTCATCGTGTTTCAATGAACATTTCCATAAGTTAACACATCACTCACTGGTGTGACAAAGTTGCATTTCAGTAGAAAAATAAGTCTAAAAAACATAGTAATTGTATAATTATGAGCCTTTTGAGCCTTTTGTGTAAAACTGACACATTGTGGTCTGGACAAATGTAGTTTTTACACTTTTTGATTAAAAATGTGATTGCTTATTATAAATTATGTGTCAGAATAAGGATTAAATTAAGTCTAATTTAAATAAAAAAAAAATAAATTCAAAGAGATTCAGATCTGACTCTGGAAATAGAGGATCAGTCTTAATATTGCTTTTAAATTTCCTGATTACTTATGTTGCAGCACCATTTAGTCAAAATATTTTTCCTGCTTGTTTGAAATAAGTATGGAAACATGGATTCTTTTTCCACTTTCTATTAAATCTAAATGGATGCTTAACTGGCAGAGAAGTAAAAAAGAAGAATGAAAGCTGTTAGAATAATAGGCTTGTATGAGAGCAGCCGTAATAGATTCACAACTGTAAAATAAGGAGAAAGCGACAGGCAGCTCTGAGACAGCAATGAGATTGAAAAGAGGAAAATATAAAGCAGAAGCAATGATGGTGAGGAGGCAAAAGCAGGGAGTCTGGCGGTGACCATGACGACCTTGAGAAACATGGGTGAGTCATCTCTTCCCAAATAATGAAAGCCTGGTTCAGGTCATGCCTCACGTGTTACAGTGAGGCAACGGCAGAGAATCAGGCAAGAGAAGGAAGATGCGCGATACTCCATTATGACCCAGAACACTCGTGATGGTGTGACTCTAATCCCCTCAACCACGAATCTATTTTTATCAACACTGAAGATGGATCCTGGGGAAATGGTGACACCTCATCCATGAATAAATACCTTAAATGGAGACAGAAATTTTCTATAATGTTGCCCTTCCTCGAGCGATTTTAAATCCATATGAATATGAGCTAATTCACTCAAAACTGAGACCTCAATGTCATGAGTTCATATAAGCTCAGTGAAACTGATCTCATGTATTAACAACTCTGGTTGTTTATAAGGACTGGTGATGAAATCCAGACTGATTGCTCAGTTTAGAAGAGGCAGTAATTATTTTAGCTGGACAAGCCTTAACGCGTGGCTCCAATAAGCAACTTAAATCAACCATTTTAATCTTTTCTGAAACCGTCCATCACTCCTTAGGATGAATGGCCTTCAGCCAAACAGGCTGGGTAGACATGTTCTAAAAGGCAATATATATTTTTTTTACCCACAGTTTTCAGTCCAGTTG
The DNA here is from genome assembly GCA_026261665.1 of Melanotaenia duboulayi. Classification (NCBI taxonomy): domain Eukaryota; kingdom Metazoa; phylum Chordata; class Actinopteri; order Atheriniformes; family Melanotaeniidae; genus Melanotaenia; species Melanotaenia duboulayi. Next base: position 5,987,487 of record CM047986.1, read on the forward strand.
ACTAAATCCTGCCACATCCTCACGATCACTTCCCTGCCTGATGGCCGGGCCTTTTCCTGTCATCTGTCCATAGTCTCCACCAGCCCCCTTGTGGTCAATCTTTACTAACACCGATTGTGTCCCAGGTCCAAATCACAAAATAGACTGACAGATTTTTTTTCCGGATAATGGAATAGTTTAGTTGTGATCTTAAGATAATGACATTGAAAATAAATAACTGCAAAATCCTCCTACAGCCTAATTTGGCTGCTGGGATGTCTTGTACATTTTTAAAGTGGTTGCAATTACTTTTTAAAGGAAGATAATTGTTTTTTTTAATTCCCTTGCAGAGTTATTCTTCTATCTGGTCTTTGTTATCTCATTGCAATTTGCTTTTGTCTGCATTCAGTAGGTGTGTCAGGCAGTTTGAGCCAGACTTGGCTTCTGAAAATCTCGCCACTTTGATGGATAGAGTATGAAAAGTGGTCTCCATTCACACTAATATTCAGTATATTGTATTATAGCTCCCTAAGCACCTGAGTGGTTTCCAGACAAATTTACATGACTTCATTCAGAGACAGCCACCTCAGAGGCAGCTTGACGGCCATGAGGGAAACATGCTGTGTGTGTGTGTAATGTGTGTGTGTGTGTAATGTGAAGATATAAGCATGTGAGTAGATGTGTAGCTCAAAGCCGTGCAATTGCAGCTCACACAGCGGTGTCTGTATCTGGAACATGAACGCAGATTGAGGTGGGTTTGACAGCCTTCGGCTATGCTCCATTTGTATGACTCATTCCATTTATCGCTGTGTGGTCGCAGTGCAATTAGCTTTATGGAAGCCACCAATGTGCAACAGGTCTATGAAAACCATTGATATATCCCTGCTAATGATTTGTTATTACAGGCTGCATTGACATTAGGAAGGAATACAGCCCGCAGTCAGGCACAAAACAAATCCTTTCCCAGCATGTCATCACTTTAAGTTCATATCACCTGTAGAATCACAGAAAATTAGTGGCTGGTTATGATATGATAAATTCATATTTTAATCTGTAATTAAAGGCAAATGGTGACTTTTTAAATCATATCTGTATTTACAGGATCTTGTGAATCTGGTGACAATACTACTATTGACCTGGTAAAGGGGTAATGCACCCTAAAATGTGTTTTTTGAGCTGTAAACAACATAGTGTTACTTAATTGTGAAGAAAACCACATCTATTGTTGATAACATTAGTAGTTTTTTAATTTCATTAAAAGTTAAACTTTTGTGGGTCAAAAATGGCTCACAACACTTCCTGCAGGGTAAAACCGGATTCTGTTTTTCATGATGTAGAGCTGAGCTGTACTGGTGTTTCTCTAAAAAAAAAATTTAAAAACCTCACAATCCCTCCCTCCAGATGCAAATAGTCCTCGCCCTGCAGGCATGCACAACCACGCCCACCAACACATATGAAGGGATGTGAACTTATATTAAATTTGCTAGTTTCAGACTTCTTTCCTTTCACAGAGTTTCTGATTAAATGTTCCTGCAGTGGGACAGATTCGTGTTTTCTGAAGGGTGTAAAAGTAAAACCGGGCTTCATTCTTTACCTGCTGATCCCCATTTGACAACAGACAGCAACTCAAATTGTAGCATTACAGCAGCACTTCCTGCAGCTGCCACAACCTGCTGCGAGTCGCCACAGCTTTCCAGAGCCTGACGGAGCTGTTGACAGGTCAGCATAACAGCGCTAATAGCTCAGACTGATACAGTGATACGGGACCACCTTGTTCATGTGTAGCTGAGAAGATTCAGGAGGGGGAAAGTCTTCCACCTCGAAGACGCTCTCTGGCGTTGGTGATTTGTGAATCTCGCTTTCAATCTTGCTAGTGGCTGCTGAGCTGTCATTTCTGCCCGTGTATTCCCGAGTCCAACTTGCCCATTCTCCATTTCCTGATCTCTAATGGCACCAGTTCTCACACCCCAAGCCAAAATTTGGCAGTGGGTGGAGTTACGTAAAAAGTAGGGGGTGTCGTTACACTTTAAATGCTGATAATCCTGTTGCTATTTCCTGTTAAACTACATTAGAAACTATTTTAAGTTTTTAATTGTGTTGGTTATTTTATTTCATTACTAGGGATGAACCGATAACAGTATTGGTTATTGGACCGATACCATGTACTCGGTTTTCATATAAGTACTCCAGTACTACAAAACCGATACCAATGTGAAAAAACTAGTGCTGCCAAATTTAACATGCTAATGTAAAAAAATTCATCTGTGTAACTGACTCACATTTTTAAAAATGCATTAGCACATAAACCACTAAAAACCACAAAACCAGGTGAAAAGCCCAAKGCTRAYGGTCATGGTATCAAAYGTGACATTTTAGCATTAGTAGCTAACAACAGATCMGACGTGCTCTCTGAACTTAAGACGTACTTCCAAAAACTTAACAAAAAATTGGACAGAGTCCAAACAATCACTAGCCACCACAACAAACTGTCGTCATGAGTAGAAAATGCTGACACTGTTTACCAGCAGCTGGAGGAGGTAGAAACTTTATGCACTCAGCTTTAAACTGATAACRGGAAGCTAAMGGCTAAGCTAACTGACCTGGAGGGGAGAAGCAGGCGCTGCAACGTTCGGCTGATTGGGCTCCCCGAGGGAATTGAAGGTCTGCCACCTAAACAGTTCTTTTGTAAACTTCTGCAAAGGGCCGTGAGGAAATCTTCTCTTCCACACCAGAACTGAACCGGGCTCACCGCAGCGACCCTCAAAACCAAAACCTCGAGTTGTTATCCTCTTGCTTCCACCACTTCCA
>CM047986.1:6012943-6029016 GCA_026261665.1 Melanotaenia duboulayi
CTCTGAAACATTGATGTCTGAATTCATCCTACCTCAGTGTCTTANGATAACACTCTGAAACATCGATGTCCATGGTCTGAATTCATCCTACCTCAGTGTCTTATATTAGAAGCAAACCTAGCATACTTAATAAATTAATAATGCATGATGCTTCCGCATATGGTGGAAATCTGAAATAAAGATCGTGAGCTCAAAATAGTCTTTTAACAGATATTTATTAAAACCTTTGCAAAAGGATCAGATAGACAGTGTCATGAATTCTGCATGTGACTGATGCAGAAGAATGGAATAAGCCTTCTCTTCGGGTAAAGAGATAATAGATTTTACAACCTGCAGCTGGTTTGGGGGGGGATTAACCCCATCCATCAGCTTGAAGTTGTAAACACACGTTACAAACAAACCTTCCTGCAAGTGCAATTCCAGTTATCCCTCTTATCTGAGGAATGCACTAGTACAGTAACTCTGCAGCCTAACAAACATATGTAAATTAAAGAGTGTAAAAACAATAACAATGAATAACTAATTCTCTACAAGCATGAACAATATTCTTTTCAGGTCTTCTTAAATCTCTTTTATATATGTGATACAGCACTTGAACAAAGAAGATCATGCAAATGAGCGTTTTAAAGAACTGCCTTAATTCCTTGTGGCATAGATACAGTGATTCAAGGTGAACCACTAAAAGTAGACCAACATCTCTACTACAGTTTGCATCAGGAAAAACACCCGCAAGAAATGCAGAAATGTTATAGCCCCTCTCTGTGTAAGGTTTCCTTCAGAAACTCTTAAAAAATTAGGAGCAAGTCCCTCTGAAGTCCCTTCCTGATTCCTCAGACAGGGAGTATGAGGCATGAAGAGGACAAAGAGGGACTCAGAGTGGAGTGCAGCAGCTACAGATCAATAGGTGTCTGCAAACCAACTCTGATCACCCAATAAAGCAACAAACAGCCTAACAAAGTCATTTGTGCCACTGTAATATCCCAAATAACATTTACATTTACCTTAGAACAAGAGTCATTACATGGCTCATATACTACTCATGCTTTTAAAGTGAGAGAAAAGACCCCAACACTCTCTGTCAAGCAATGTCCTGACATGTCTGCTAAGAGTTAAGATTTCAAAGACTGGATTTTCCCCAGACATGCTTGTGCTGTGGATACGGCCACGCTGCAATCAAGAAAAGATGGTTTCTTTTAGTTAAATTTACTCATTTTTATGATTGCCAGAGATGGTTGTCGGGTACCCACTCTCTAAGGGACAATGTCTGATTCTGGAGTTAAAAAAATATGGCAAGGTCACTAATTAGAAGTGAGATTATATTAGCAGAAGATAGACATGGGACCTTCAGGATTGTAGTCGCTGGTGGGAGTAGAGCAGAGTTTGGGTGACATGTGGGATGGGAAACTGCTGCTATGACTTACATTAACCGACCCATAGGAATGTAGCATGGAATGAGGCACTGGTGGTAAGACAATGGCACTCTTGTAAAAGCCAAAACAAACCCAGACGGTGCAGACGGAAGACAAACAATTGAAAGCTTCAGAATTCCAGCGATGAAGCAAATTGCTTACCAAGCCATTATTTTCCTCCAGTTCATGCAATTTTCAAAATGTTTTGACAAAAACAGACGACAAGGAAGCATACATTAAAGAACTACAGTAACGAGCCTTGTGTCTTAATGTTTGTTTACTTTGGTTTACACTTCTTTTTATCACCATCAGCAGTGATTTTTAATTATTTTAAAGTGGGTTAATTGCAGTTTAATTCTTGTGTTACTTTCAGGTGCATGTGTGTGCCAGAAGAGGAGCAGACTGAAGCCTAACATTACTGAGAAAATGCTTTTTTAAAATAAAAATCTAATACTTCACCAAGTTGCACACGCATTTGTCTCAGAATTACTTGTACTTATACTATATGCAACTGTGTGAAATCTGTAACACAATCACGATCCCCTCTGCACAAGCAACCCTTCCCTCTTACATTCCTGTTTACAAATACAGATTAGTGTACTTTAAATTACACTATAATCTTTTTACCTAAACCATTGTAACCAAACAGACCCCTTTTATCATTTGAAGAAAGAAATTTGAAGACGAAAATCTTAACAGAACATATTGCTCCTGCTCTAGTTCCTTTCCTTTTTTATCTCAGCGTGTCTCCTATCGGGAGCAGGTGTGCTGATGGCATTATAAGGTAACACGTTTGCATGCACAAAATCAAAGCACAGCCACTAAAAAAAGAACAGTTAAATATAAAAAAGGCAAAGTGCACACAACAAAAAGCAGAAAATACCACGCCACTCGTGCCGGATCACAATTACTTTAATCTCTGTGTAATATGGTTCAGTATCACTTTTGATTTATCTTGACCTGTGGTCACAAGATTTGGGCAGTGCCGGGAAGGATGAGATAACGGATACAAGCGGCCGAGATGAGCTTCCTTTGGAGGGTGGCTGGCTCAGCCTAAGAGATCGGATAAGGACCTCATACATCCGGAGGGATCTCAGTGTGTAGCCTCTGCTCCATACGGACACAACAGAGTCAGCTGAGGCATCTGATTAAGATATCTCCTGTGTACCTCATCTTGGAGGTTTTCTGGGAAATGCTGACCAGAATGAGATTCCTGAGTAGATTCATGAGTCAATGAAGGGATTATATAGTATGTCTCTTCTGGCCTGAGAAAGCTTAGGAATCCCCCAAAATAAGCTGGAGAGCGTCAGTGGTGGGAGGAGTCTTTGGGGCTCTGTCCTGACCCTGTTGCTGCCACGACACAACCTTTGAAAAGAGATGGATGGATGGCATCCAGGAACAAACTGGCCATCAGGAAATTTTCCCAGAGGGCCAATTAGGTTTGTGGGCTGACGCAGTTTATTTATTGGTCTAACTGGTCCATAAAACTCAGTAGATTGGCAGCCCAGCCTGTGCTGTTGTCCCTGTGCCTGAGTAATTCAGGCGTCGCTTTTGTTTTAACAGACACCAGGCTGCACCCGTGCTTTAAATCCCTGTCGGCTCTGTGCCAGCGGATGCAGCTACCTGTCAGAACCGAGGAGAGGAAATGGAGCGGAGGCCAACCTTTTTTTAAAAAAATGGTGCCAAATATCCAAAGATGATCAACATGTTTGCCACAGCAGGACCTTCATCAGCTGCCATGGATGATGTAGAGGCTGTGGTAAGCTGCGCTGCTTTCACATTATTGAGGTTCAGTTCTGGGAAAAGAAACACATTAAATTCATTATCAGTGAATATGTAAACAGTTTACAAAGTTATGATGATAACACGTCAATAAGACAGTTTTTTTACGTTAGTTTGTCTCCTTACATTTCTGAAATTAGTTGATGATATCAGCGTTTCCAGCAGCAGACAGTTGGTTAACTGGATGTGCTCACTGGTTAAATGGTTGGGTTCACTGGGTAAAACAGCAAATATTAGATATAGTCCTTTTATGTCTTCCTGAACTAAAACCTTATTTTTTTTAATTGTCCCATAATGGCATCACATTTGGTTCTTCAACAAATATAACAGATGACAGCAAAGACATTCCTGGAAGATGGAGGAGCTTCTGGAAATTAGTGGTAGTAATTGCTCTGTGTGGATTTAGATCCCATAATTCTTTGAGGTAAATGCCAAGAGCAGGTCTGATTTTTAATATGCTCTTTATCTTTAAACAACTTACAGCTATAAGGCACTGACTTCAGTCTTGGATCATGCTGCTAGTAAAAGAAATAGACAAAGAAATTGATCAGTCACCACTAAAGGCCACAAAAAGTGTCTACACATTTTACCACAATTTCTGTGGCTTTCATGTTTTTATTTCTTTAGTGTTGCAGTCTGCAAATATGGATGTAGATAATGTTTTTTCTTTTTCTTTTTTTTTTATGAAACCCATAACTATGTAAACATTTTAGTGTTTGCACCAAGACAAATAGGAATAGGAAAATACATTTTCCACAAAGGTTGAGAAAATAATCAAAAACAATCTTAAAATCAAAATGAATTATTAAAATTTGAAAAAGAAATGACATAAATTCTTGATTTTGGTATCATGTATCCAAAGTGGTACATGCAGCTCAAACAGGTTTACTTTCTCTTCCATACGGTAAAGCACGTTAAAGGGTTAAGCTCCTCTCCTCCAACCCACCTGCTGAAGCGTCCTTGAAGTCTCAGGTGGTGTTGTGTGTTTGTGCTGAGCACATCATGAAGGCTCTGAATTTCTAATTCACCGGGTGGCAACTGATTTACCAGCCTGTGGTGTGTATGTGTGCAAATTATGGTTCTGAAATGTCAGTCAGCATGACGACTCTGACTGATGCATATGAGCTTGTTCCTTTCAAACCATAAATTATTCAAATAGGCTATCACTTTAATATTCTCCACTTCCTCTGGCACGACAAAGAAAATGTGAAGGAGAAGATTTTAGTAGTAAATACTTTGAAACTTGGCAAACAGTGAAGGCTAATAACATGGACTATAAGAAGAGAAATGACATGTCCACAGTGAAGAATTAAAAAGTCTATCCAGGCTCTCTGAGGTAAGAACATTGGCAAGGTTGTTATCAGGCGGTAAAAGTTTAGTTTTTAAGTGGTTTTAGTAAGCATGAGGTAATTAAAGGATTCCTCACAAATCCCTCTGGAGATAGGCGTAGGCAGAAGAGGGGATTAATTAAAAAAAAAGACTGGGGAAGGAGGGAGAACTCTGGAAAAAAGTAAGAGAAGATGGTTTGGAAGAACATAAAATGTACTGTGACGATAAACATCACACGGAAACTGTGAGAAGTACATGAGGTGAAGCAACGAAGAGACATAAGAGGGAGAGCACAGATAAGAGGTGATGATCATAAAGAAAATGGGGGAAATAAGTGAAAATGATGGGTTAATATGATGACACTTTTATACCTGACTTTTGCTGCTATCTCTAACCTTTGACGTTTTTCCCCATCTCGTTCTTCCATTGCTTTTCTCTCCCTCTGGGTAACCCAGCTGACAGACATTAGAGAAAGCCAGCTTCCTACCAATTCCTCAAGTGTTGTACAGAAGAAGAACATTTCTGTGTAAATGCTTCGCAGTCTCACAAATGCATTAAAAAAAACTAAGTTTTCAAGTATGATTTAGTTGTAATCATGTAATATTTTTTCCTTTTCAGACTTTTTCAATTCTAACTTGGTCAAGAGGAGCTCCTCCTGTGGACGTTCAAAGTAACGTCTGAACCGGAGGAGGATCCCATGAAGCAGAATTAGGAGAATGTCTTGCTTATTTTGATAAGTGTGGCTCATTAAAGTGAAATCTCTTTCCATCAACATGGCTAAAATGAGTCCTGACTGAGTTACTGGGGTGGTCCGCTCTGGACCAGGCTAACTGTCCAGCTTATTCAACTGTTGTCTCAAGGATTGTCTAAAGGGTCGACACGGGACTCTAGACGAGTTCGATTTGACCCGGACCTCAGAAGTCGGATCTGGAATAACGTCACATCCCAGCTAAAGGCCCATTTATGCTCGACACAGAATGCAGACAGACGGACAGTTCAATCCGTCTGAAAAGAAGACTGAAGTCGTTTCCTTTAGGTCNAGACAGTTTCATCCGTCATCTGATAAGAAGACTGAAGTCGTTTCCTTTAGGTCCAGCAGCTTTAGGTGTAAAAATAGAGGCTGATCTAAAACTGGACAAGCATGTAAATGCAGTGATTAAACCCTGCTTTTTCCATGTTGGGTGTCTGTTGTTTCCAAGTGTAATCTGGAAACTGTAATTCATGTTTTTATCACATCCCATTTGGATTACTGGAGTTAGCCAGGCCTGCATAGCCAGACTGCAAGTCGCTACAAAGGTACAAAGAAACGAGAGCACATCACTACGGTTCTAGCGACTCTTCACTGGCTTCCTGTGCACATTCATTTTTAAATTCTTTTGTTTTTAAATCTTTTAATTCCCATGCCACTTCTTATTTGTTTGACCTGCTGCAGCCATACGTGCCATCTTGCTCTCCAGATCAGCGAGGATCAGATGGGGAAAAAAAGATGCATCGAAAAACCAGATTTTTTTTATAATCGAATCGAAGGATCATGAAGCGTAATTGAATCGTGAGGTACCTGAGATGGCACACCTCTATTTTTTAGTATGTCTCTGATTTGGGCTTATTGTTATATATTTGGTATACTTTCTGCAGAGGGGTTTTCTTTTGTCTATTTAAGCCTCTGTTGATTTGCTTTTACTATGTTATATTAAGAACTGTATTATTTTGAAATGGTGGCGGATCCCAAGAAGAATAGCTGCAACCATGCTTTAATGGGGAGCTTAAACAGCTAAATTTATATTTTTTGCACACAAATCAATAGGCTGACTTTAAGTAGGTACGGACAAGGTTGCATGAGCAGGTAAAAAATCAATAAGAGGACACATGAACAACTGACCCATCCAGGCTTGTGATGGTCCTGTCACGGTTCTGCACCCTCACTGCATAGTAATAGATCCATCTTTACATATAGCTTTTTGCTGTCACTTTAAAGCAAGGTCAAAGCTCTGCACAATAACCTTGAATGCAAGCTACTCTTATTTGTGTTGTTGGTTGTTTAATACTGGCCTTCAACAGAAAAGACAGGCATAAAAGAGGGCAAAGCTTTATCCTTTTTTTTCCCCCTGCAGTGAAGTGTTGCAGGATTGAATGAGTACATGACTGGGACAAAGGCTGGCTTAAAACCACATGACCACATGATTATTTCTTCTGTGTTGACTCCCTGTCAGTTGCTATGTGTGAATAATTATTTTGTATTTTCTTTCATTTATTTGTTCTTTTGTCTGAGTGGTTTTCTGCTTCTTATTTACCCCAATTAAGATTTTTGCAACATGATTTAATAAATGTCACAAGCCCCCACTGATTGTTACACAATGATTTTGTTTCTAGAGGAAAATAAATTATATCCTCTTTCAATTATACAACTTTTCCTAACAGGATGATTTACAAAAAAAAATAAAAAATAAAAAAATAAATAATAAAACATGTGCCATATCATTACTATCATGGCATGAGTGAAAGTTCTTTCCAAGGTCAGACCGCGCAATTCTCAGAGAAACTGCAAAAATCCCAAAATCTACATCTCAGAATCTCCAGATCTCTTTAAGTTAATGAAAGTTCAACCTGGAAAAGAAGTATAATTTTTTTGGGAAGGGTTGCAAGAAAAAAATACTTCTCACTTACTGTAGGTTTGAAAAGCTGCATCTGAGCAAACCACCATGAACATGCTGACCACAAAATACTTTTCATCTTTTCTCTGAGATCAACTGGAAGGACGTGTCTGTTGGCCAAACTTTGCAGGTAAATGTCTATAAAAGGTCAAGACTGATGGGCTGTGTGCAAACAGATGCAGACAGCAGTGAGACAGACAAAGAAAATTTTGAAATATAATACCAGCAGAATAAATGAGAATAAACAATAATAATAAAATGTGCAATAAAACCTGTTTGTCCTCACTTGTGGTTATAAATAAACATATAGTGAGATTCAAATCATATGCAGCTATATGTACAGATGGGTAATCAATTACTCCTGAACATGGATATGAACATGCACATCCTTGTCGTATCTAACTAATCACAAATAACTAATAGTGTACTACTACTGTTGAGGTACATTTTAGTTATTAAAGACTACAATGAGCAGGTGGATCTGGGAATCTAGCGAGATAATCTTAGGAAGACCAACAACAGAATTAAATCCTGAGGCCAAAATACCTGCACAAAAAATGTGAGTCTTACAGCATCATACAGAAAAAGAATAATTAAAGACTGTATTAGAAAAGTGCTGCTAGGTGGCTCTACAGGGCATTGCATTATGAGGTATATTTGCAGGCTTGTGTGAGGATTACACACATTCAAACAAAATTCTTTTTTGCTAATAAAAAAACATAATATTTCTGAGTATTTTTCATTGTCATATCGTTGAATCTATTATTTTAACATGTAAAACATGTTGAATGCTGGCGTAAAAGCGTGACTAAATGTTAAAAAGCTCACAACAGGAAAATGAATCCCCTTCATGTTCAGAAATCCTGATGTTCCAGTCAGACAGTACAAATTTTACTGCCAGTCATCCAACACAGCAGCACTTTGTGGCCCCTGATTACACCTCTGCTGATGCTCTGTGACAGGCTCCTATTACGTCCTAACATCACACACTAAGCAGCTGACTGTTAATAATTAGTTTGTTTTTACCTCTAGTATTAAGCCTGTTTTGTTCCTTGCCATTTTTTTATCAGTGTTTTCGATAAATAACAAGCAACAATTTTGCGGCTTTTACAAAGACAAATGATAAGCTTAAACAATTTATAAAGCTTTTTGTCGATTTCGATCCTCCTGTAGGCGACAGATGAAGCTTGTTAATTTAACTTGGCTCAACACAGCAGGGACTATAACAACTGTAACACAAATCATAAGTTTTTCAAAAACTTTATTAAATATTGGCTTTTGGGGTTTTCCATCAGTGAGCCACTTGAGTAAATAATTCTAACAAAAGCTGGAGATCTGAAATAAAACTAGTGGGTGTTTTGGTAGAAGATACCACAAAATTGATCCCAAGCTCATTTACTCATTTACTGTCTCCTGATCCCACCCTCGCCATCTTTTCCCAAAGGAGATCTATTCGGGATTATCTTTTATCTCTTCCTCAGCTTTCGGTCCCTGCAGGTTTATGGATTGATGATTTTTTTTCCATCAGTCGTCTGCACTTTTGCTTACTGAGTGAAACATATTTTTTTAAAGTTGCTGTTCATCTTATGTGATTCAAACCATTTATTTTTATTTGGGTGCAACACCAACATATGGCTAGAAACTCTTCACAGCACACAACAGAAGATAGAGATAGAGTTATTTCTCATTGACAGCCTGTAAATCACTTGTGACTTTATTTTCTTTGCATGAAGCAAGAATATATGAAATATTTTTAAACAGTATTTCATATATTCAGTTTATCTGTTCGAGTTTTGTTACATTTTATTTGGAGTCTCATGCACTTTTGCAGAGTGTCTGTAAAGCTAAGCAGTGACAGGCATTTTTATTTTTTTTTTAGTTTTTTTTTTGGCTGAAAAGGTTCAGAGTCTGGACAAACACAAGGCTTTCAGAGTCTGCTTATTCCAGTCCCTCCATTTTATTCCATCACTTTCACTCCTGGTTTCTGCTTTTTAATAATTTGCTTCATGAATGGCAGTCGATCACAAGGAATCATTTCTTGCTGAGTTTCCAGAACTCACTGTAACACAACTTACATTACTGTCATGGCCATGCAGACATAAAATGCTAACAATGCCACAGTCTGAATGTGTTAGATGAGTGTGTGCTGAAATGACTGAAACTAAGCCCAACAGTGAGAAGCAGTGCTTACTGATTTGTAGTTCAGGACCAGTGACATTTCTGTGATTGTCTTTAGCATTCTCACAAGTCTTGTGACACCTTTCATTTATTTATATTTTGCATCCAGACAGGCAGACCTTTAAATAATATTCTGAAGAGGCATTGGCCAAGAGTTAAGGCTTTGTGAAGGTCTTTTTAAATCTACTTTGGTATTTGGCTTCTTTTACACTCATTTTCAGTCCAATCCTTGTGCCTGACCGTGTTTAGAGGAATGTGGACTTTCTTTGTTTGTTAAGCTACTTAATACTGATCTATGAATTATTCACTGATAACAAAAACACTCCCAACTCAAGAAATGAATAAGTACTATGTCAACTCATAAGAAAACTTGGCAATCCATTTTAAATAGGATCTTTAGGCACTGATGGATGAGGCACTGCAGGTCCAAGGTCCAGAGTAGAGGTATGATGCACTGTGGAGGTAGAATCTGGGACTTTGTAGGGATTGAACACATAATTTTTGGCTAGTGTTGATTATAAAAGTTTTATATTAGCAACATTTCTTAATACTTACTTGCTTTCCAGAGTTCCTCTTATAAACCTGCTTTGATTATCCTTGGTGAGAAAATTGTAAAGAAAGGTAGGAGGAGGGCAGACTGACATGTGCTTTAATACAATAAATTATAATTACAAAAAGAAAAGAAAAACTCACTACATAGCTTTTGCATATGCGACTGGTTCCATTCTAATTATAATTGTTCACATATTTAGTTGTGTATACACTTGATACCAGAGGACGGTGCAAAAACAACTGAATGTTTTTTCCTGCCATTTTACCCACAGCTAATATAATTACTTGACTATCCAGATAAATAATGCTCTGCAAAAATCCATCAAACCTAAACACTAGATGACAGAACAGAGAAAGGCTGCGTACAAGACAAATGAATGCCCCACATGTTGGTGAACGACATAACAAAGGACAAACAAAAGGTATCAAATAAGTCAAGCAAATGAGAACAGAGAGAAAATGTGTAATCAAAGGGATTTCTGGATCTGAAGGGAGGACACCTGACACAGTTCTGAGATGTCTAAGAAGGGTTTGTGTAAATACCCAAAGTGGTTGGAGTAAAGGTGGGATGGTATTTATAGCAGGCAGAGGATGAAGCAGGAGATGACAGAGCTGGCAGGATGGTGAGCTGGTGGATGATGGGCATTGTATCCTGGTCTTGCTGAAATAACCATGAGCTCTTTAACTATGCTTTATATAATGGTGCCACATGTTTAACTCCAACAGTATAAAGACCTGTAACAAATAAAGTTATTGGTCCATACCTGCAGAACAGTTCAGTAATTCTGTTTTTGTTTTGTTTTAGACCCATCAATGATTTTGTACATTCAAGTCCCTTCATGATTCATTCTGTTTGCAAAACAGCACTTATACTTGCACATTGTTTCAACAGCTCCCTTTCTCAACCCTTAACCACATATCTTATTTGTTAGTGAATAATCAAAGCAGCTTACAGAGTGCAAATCATAACCAGGGTCAGTTAAAAGTCTTACGACTCATTCTAATGAAGTAACACAATCTGACTCAGATGTGAAAAGTCATTGGTGCATGTTGCAAACTGCTGGTGTGGAAGAGAACGTGTCAGCATGAATAGAGGGTAAATGACAAGCTGACAAACAATAAAATGAAGTCATGGTAGTTCCTGGTAAAACACATTTGGATTCCTGAATTTGAAAAACAGAAGAGATTCTCAGCCGTCATAACAAACAGGATGGTGGTGGAAAATAGCAGAGAAATAATCCAGAGTCGATTATATTTGCTGACCAGAACAAGTAATATTGAAATAAATAGAGAAATAAATTAAGGATTTAGATAAATAAATCCTATCCATTAGATACTGGAGCTTAAAACACAAGGAAGAGGAAAAAGTCAAGGTTTCCTTTTAACCCCACATCATCTGAATTCTGACTCTTTTAATGATGTATGCTCTGCAGTAAATGTGCATGCAGCAGTTGTTAGAAACAAAGCTGAAAATGTAGTAATATTATTGTATGTATTTATAAATATGCTGGATTACCAGTCTTTAATAGCACCTTCCTCTTCCTCGTTGCCAGCTGGTAGGAATGAATAATTTATCATCTAACAAACCGTCTCATTGTCTTATGATGGCTGCATTTCACTTAAAGGCTTGTTCAAAAGACCAAACCTGTAGTTACTGTATACATTTTACAGATAAATATAAATATTAAGTGGACTTCCTCAATATTACATTCACCTGTAGGGTAAGCGAAGCTCAATAAAGCAGTGACTGGGACTGCAGTGTCCTCAGTAATGTAGTGCATAATGTAACACTGTGAGCCACAAACATTAATCAGTCCACACATAAATGATAAATATTGCAGCCACATTATCTGAAAATCTTCACCCTGGAGCATGCAGTGTCCAACAAACTGTATTTGCATGTGGATGAAAGTTGCAAATGCATCCATCCATTTTCTATCACTTATCCAAGATGAGGTTGCAGAGCAGCAGGTTAAACAGAGAAGCCCAGACTTCCTTCTCTCTGGCCACTTCATCCAGCTCATCAAGGGGAATCTTGAGCTGTTCCCAGGGTAGCCGAGTTACACAGTCGTATCCTGGGTCTTTTCCAGGGCCTCCTCATGGTGGGACATGCCTGGAACATCTCACCAATGTGACGTCCGTCAGCTCAAAAGCATAAAGACTCAATGAGGAGCTGATTGTCTAAAGCGCTGCAGCCGGATCCAGCTTGAGATTGAAAGAGGAGTCCTGCCTCTGGGACACCTGGATTGGCTCGCAGACGGTTTAGTTTCGGGAACACCAACCAGTCCCTAAGGACCTCTCCCTTTATACCTGCCCCTGGATTAACACTGTGGACAGTGGGACAGTTTGCTATTCTGGGAGTGAATTTGCTTCTTGTTATGTGGTAAATGAGTTTCGTAGAAGGTGTTTGCTGTTGATTGTGGAGTTGATGCTACCATCCCTGCTTGAGTTCTTTATCTAAGTTTGAGTTTTGAGTTTAAGTTGAGCTACAGCAGGAAGACGTCTTAATCAGACGCCTAAGCCACCTCATCTGGTGAAATTGAGAGCTTTGCATAATGGCTCAAGTTCAAAATTTATCATGTGTTTCTGTGTTCACCATCCACAGCCAGATGTATTCACAATCCTGGTTTATGGTATGAAATCACTACTGTACATTGGTAATGGAAAGTAGGATTCAGTCAGGATTCAGAGCACATCATGACATGGAAGTTTCCAACAATCTGTTTTTGGCCTTGAATACTGAACTTGTGCATAAGCTCATCCTAAGTGTGTTCAGTTAGTGAGATTAAAACAAGTTATTCAGATTGAAAAAACAAACACAAAAGGTTGCTTTAAGTTATCTGATAGATTCCAGTTTGTGAAACATGGAGGCTTGCGAAGGTGACCATTTTACGATGATATATTTCATTTTACCATCTAAATCCCATTAATAAATTACTTGTAAGAATTTCTACTTACTGTTAGCAATTGAAAAACTGTTTGAATAGTTATTGAATCCCAGTGTCAAGCCTCATTTCAAAAAGTTCACCCTACACATACTGCAGATCATCCCAGGACTAACATGAAGACAAACAAGAGACAACCATTCATGCTTACATTCACTTCTGGTGTCACTTCAGAATGACCAGTAGATCTAACATCCATGTTTTTAGGACTGTAGAAGGTCCAAGCCAGGCTTCAAACCAAAAAGCTTCTTGTTGTGGTCCTAACACAACCACCACACTGCCGTGCAGCCCATGTTAACCTCAGAAGTAGCCCAATTAGTCACTCTATTATATTTTATAATGACTCATGGAATGAATATTGGGCACAGATTTAAAAGAGTGCATTTGGGAAGACTAATTAGGTTAATCAGAGACATAGTAATGTGTAATATTCTGGTACAGGATTGTCCCATCAAACCTGCCCATTTTGAAAGGTTTTGTAATTGTTCCAGTCTATAAAAGGTCTGGTCAAAGTCCAGATAAAATTAATAAAACAGCAGCTTTGGCATTGCTTGCCACAGTGTGACCACATGGAAACACTTGTTCTTTTTGTTTTGTTTTATTTTAATATAAATCTTCTCTTTATACTTCAGACCCCTATGAAAGATGTTGATTTATAATTTGGATGTGTCAAAACACTTTAAATATGTTGAAAATGGAAAAAGAAAATTACTTGAATCTCTTTGATGTGTTTTGAGGTTTGACAGGTTTTTTTTACACTGGCATAATACATGATGGTATTTATTAGCTGAGTTACTGACAGTACAGCACAATGCAAGCTCGCTAAGAAAGAGGCATACAGACAGTTATGGTTCCTTATGGCAGGAACAGTCAGTTGTCTCATCATCTGAAGCTGCATGGAGACAAATGTCAAGAATAGACTTGATCTGAGCTGCAGCTCTGGCAGATGAAATTTCTTTTTTCAACACTGTCTGATTGTGAATGAATTCTTGTTACATAGTTTGTACAGAAAAACACTCTCTGTACTTTGACGTGGCACCTCTGTCCTACATCTAGCAGGGCTTTGATCTCAGACTGAAAATGTCTGTGGACTGAAAATGTTTTGCCAAAGAAAAATGGTGCAAACCGTCATAGTTTTCTATTTTCTCTGAGCGTGGCTTCTGGCTTCATTTACTGACTTGTAATAAATACACACATGCAGATTTAAAGACCCAAACAATTTTTCTAACTTAAAGGTCCCATATTATGCAAAATTCACTTTCTGGTTTTCTAACAGTCATATGTGTCCTCATATCCTGTATATGAGGCCCAAAAATGAGAAAATTTCACTACCATTCTCACTTGCCTTTTCTACTTTTTAGCGAATGTGTGCTCAAACGGGTGAATCTAAGATCTTTCCTTTTGTGACTTCACAAAGGGAAAAACACCCTCCCCCAGCAGTGGATACTGTCATTGACCTGCAGATTTTGAATGCAAACCATGGCTATCTAAGAAGAGATCAATGGGGGAAGAAAGAAAACAAGAGAGCCAGAGACAGACTAAGAGATAANGTTTAAGAAGACATCAATGGGGGAAGAGAGAAAACAAAAGAGAGCCAGAGACAGACTAAGAGATAAGAAAGCCAACATAAGACTGTTTATTACTGTCTGGAGAGAGCTCACAGTACAGGTAGGATGAAAGATGGATACCGAATTAGCCGGTGACAGGGGGCATGTCACTGAGAAAATAGCAAAAGGTAAGTAGATCTTTAAAGCTTTGAACAAGCCTATCACTTGAAAAATATATGTGGGAATCAGACTAATGTTACATCAGCCTTATCTCTTCAAAGAAAATGGTATCTATCATGTTTTTGGTAAGGCTGTGGACTTGTGGGAATTCACCACTCATTCATCTTAGCCAGCTGACTTTAGCATCAAATCTTTGACTTTGGATGCCTTATTAAAAATAAAGCCCACTATTTTTGTCCTGGGGATGTTTTCAGAACCCACTTTCTGTTTTTTACAGCCTTTGAAGGGTCGTAACAGGTAATTAATTGGATACACAGAGTGGCTTTTAGGCCCTTGCTTTGCAGAGTCTCAGCTGGCTCTTTATTAAAGTCTCACCATCAGTTCTGTTTAATTGACAGCGTTCAGTTTTTCCTGTTAGATTGCAGAAGAATCTGAAGATACAGTAAATATAACAAAGGCTTATACACTCTGTGAATGTATTTTGCTGAACTTTCTAAATGTCACGAGTATGCATATCTCACATTGTGATGACTTTCTCATAGATATCCTCTGGCGAGTCAATTTCCTTGACCCCTATTCTATTATTTCTGCTGCCACAACTAACCACTGGACAGTTCCCTCTGAAGGAAATCAAGGCATTTCCTCTGGAGGACCTGCACCCTTCTCCTTTGCCACTGCTTTATTAAATGCCACCTTATCCTTCATGTATCATCTCAGGTCATGTCAATTTCTGCGTTTTCTTTGTTTGCAGGATAGGAATACTGATTCTGTAAGGTATTTTATTAGAGTTTAGAGAAAAACCCCAGCCATGTCCAGTGGCACAAGCAGCATACAGAGTCAAACACCAGAAGCAGACTCGCCGTCATTGCTGAGGTAGCATTTCTGTGCTTGTTCAAACAGTGGTGGAAAACTTTAACTGTAGTATTTAAAAAAGCATTAATGTGAAGAACACAGAGCTTTACTTAATCAAGATTGTTGCAGTCTGTGTCTGTGTGTGACATGGAGGGGGGCAGTGGTTTGTTTGCATCAGGACTGAACACCAAACACACAGAAAGCAGAGGAGAAATGACATGCTGTAATGGCAGAGGAAACACTGGATTCCCAACAACAAAAACATAGTAAATTTAGATGAACGGTCATCAATCTGCCATTAAATTTTACGTATTCATGTTGCCGTCCAGCGTAACGCGATGCAACAGGTAACGTCTGTTATTAATGCTAACGGATTACGAGACAAGGGGCTGTGTTGTTTCAGCAGACACAAGGTAATTAGTACCCCCCACCTCAGTAATGGTGGTGCTGGAAGATTGCAGAACACACAACATGGCCTGCGGGATTAGTCTATACACTCATCAGTCACTGTATTAGGTACATCTGTTTACTTGTTAACACTAATATCTAATCAGCCTACCACATGCGAGAACTCAGTGCATTTAGGCATGCTGACATGGTCAAGCCGACTTGATGAAGCTTTTTTTGTCTTTTATTCATTTATTTTTT
>CM047986.1:6069061-6082484 GCA_026261665.1 Melanotaenia duboulayi
GATTCAGACAGTTTTACAGCCTTTTTTTTTTTTNCAATAGGACCTTATTTTTTAACACATTACCTCATCCACAACAAAGTTAGCACACCTGCCGTATTAAAAATCTGAATTTAGCATTATCTATGCAACAGAAGCTGATTTTTGGTATCCAGGTCATTCATCACAACCGTAAACTGCCAAAAACGACTTTATCCTTGTTTTTTATGAAGATTCAGACAGTTTTACAGCCTTTTTTTTTTTTAATCTGATACAAACATCACGGGGATTTCATTATTGTGGTTTAATGAACTGCACAACAGAACACAAATGCTTATTTTTATCAAACATGCACTCATGTGTATGAGAGAGTTCATAAGATTTGTTCTTCCTGGATGAGGAAACATTTGTGGATGCCAAAANACAAAGTTAGCACACCTGCCGTATTAAAAATCTGAATTTAGCATTATCTATGCAACAGAAGCTGATTTTTGGTATCCAGGTCATTCATCACAACCGTAAACTGCCAAAAACGACTTTATCCTTGTTTTTTATGAAGATTCAGACAGTTTTACAGCCTTTTTTTTTTTTTAATCTGATACAAACATCACKGGGATTTCATTATTGTGGTTTAATGAACTGCACAACAGAACACAAATGCTTATTTTTATCAAACATGCACTCATGTGTATGAGAGAGTTCATAAGATTTGTTCTTCCTGGATGAGGAAACATTTGTGGATGCCAAAATCTTTGTGAAAAGGGCATAACTTGGATTTGAGAAAAAATTGTTGGTAAATGAAGCCTGTTGTTACCAAATCTGGCTGTAATCTTTGCCTCCATAAAAAAACATGTCACCAGTGTTTATAATATTTGTACGACTGGGTAATAGGTTTTATTCTTAAGTTTTTTTTTAAAAAGCCTTGTTTTGTGTGTATAATACTGTATTAAACGAGGCCTCGGGCTCGGGTGTTGAGAGCAGAAACACATTGTGTTGTCACACTGATCAAGCAAACAAATTCAGCTGCACGAGTGTGTTTTTAGATAAGAGTGTGTAGAACTGCAACCAACCCCTTTCCTGTCTTCAACAGACACGTTTGCCTGACAAAACACACACACACTGACTAATGAATCAGGTTCTATGATGTTTCTATTTCATACAGGTCTGTGACAAATCCTCTGTGTCATCCTCAGTCCCTCTACAGAAATGACTTTCTGTCTTTTGGTGTTATAAAATGAGCTGCTTCAGGGTGTAATAACTTCTGATGAAGGACTTGCTGCGAGCTTGTGAGCTAATTTTAACCATTCCCCTAAAATTGCAAGAATTTAAAATGAGCGCGTGCAGCTCGGCCCTGCTGTGGAGCTGTGAAGGAGAAACAGTGTGGAGCGAGGGAGCAGTCGCAACCAACCACCAACTCACACAGTTAACGTTTGACTATTTCTGGAAGCCATCAGATGAGTCACTTACACAGATTACTTTCCTCTTTTTCTTTCTAAAAATCCCCACTGGGAATGACAGAGGATGCAATCGCTTCTTCTGTTGTTTAAATGCACCATTTATATGGAGCCCCATCAAGGCAATATGGATGGAAAAATTACTAGTAAGCGCTTCTTTGCACTGAGCTAGAGGCTCAACCTCCATGCAGCTTTAATAAAAATGTATTCTAAAGTTTTTGCTTTGTTCTGATCAGACGTAAATTCAAAAAGTTGCTGACTGTAACGAGAGAAACAGTGGGATTTTCAGGAGACGTTTCCTTGGACACATCCACCAGAGGTAAAAAAGTGTAACATTATCCCACCAAAACAAAGAGTTCAACACTGATTCTTGTTAATCCGGTTGGATGAACGCGTGCTGGCTTTTAATCCTGCAACCTCGGTGCTTATTGCACTCAGACTGTATGTTTGATCGATCCGTCACGGCGTGGGCTCTCAGTCCACGTGGAATCCTGAAGCATGCACTTTACGATCATGGTTTATTAATCTGTTAGAAAAAGATATTGATGTGGAAATCTGCTGCCATCTGAGCTCTGGGGGACTCTGTAGGTGTGAAAACAGCCCCAGTGACTTTTTTTCCATCTGTCATATTAACATGAATGCACACATGTATGATGTGGACTCACTCCAGGAAGCTAGGTGTTCTCACGCCACATACAGGTGGAAACATCTGTCTGTCCAGATGTTACACTGCTTTTTCTGTCCCTCCTGTCTTTGATTGGGATCAAAGTGTGTGTCAGGGAGCTGCAGATACCATAACATATTGGATGATTAGCTATAGATTTAGAGCTGAATGTATGAAATGCAACTTGATGGAGAACAGTGGTTGAATGTTTTTAAAACATTTGTTTACTCACAAAGTTGCAGCCACTTCTAGGAAAGAGAATAAGTGGATTTATTGACACCTTTCCTTATTTCCTTTACTTCAAAAAGACTTCCATGCAAATTATTTATGCCATGCAAATATTTTAGTACATCACCATTAGTTGGGTGCCTGATACGTTGTGTTATATAAAATGTATACGACTGTGTAGCTCCTATTTGAGCCAATAAACTATCTAAGTACAAAATATTTCTGTGTGGAAGAGATGCGACATCAGATATGCTGAATCTAGTAGATGTAAATGTTCTATTTTCTGTTAGTTTTTGTTTACTTTTTATGAATGCACAAGCAGAAAATGGTGGAGTGGAGTGGAGCAGCAGAAGCTCAGCACAAAACAAACAGCAAAAAATGTAAAAGGACGAACACAAACAGTTTGTAGAGCTGCGACTTGAATAAAGAAAAACAAAAAACAGATCATGTACAGTCTGGTCTCATCCTCCTCCTTGATGGGAAGCTTTAAAACTAAACATTGTGGTTCATTCAGTTTCAGGAAATCTAGAAAACCAACAACTTTGCTCTGACCTGCGTGCTGCAACCATGCAATTTCAGCAGCTACACAGCATGAACAAGGAATATGAGCTACAAGGAGCAAGGCAGGCTGCAGATAACATCAAGTTGTCATCTGAACTTTATGAAGGTTTAAAGTATAATATATAGACTAATGAAGTAATAAGTAGAAAGAACAAATATTTTCCATGCAGATCAGTGGAGCACAGGTTGGTCTGAGCCCTTCTGGTATCTGTGTTTGCACATCCACTATATAGTAAATCCAACTGGATGTGAAAGCAGCATTCATTTTGGTTTGAAAGTCATCATTGTGCTGGTAGAAGGGCATGCCTGTGTGTCTGACAGCTCCATCAGCAGGCAGCCTCATTTATCTATATTTATAAAGACAGGGTCCAGCAGCCCCTTTCTTCTCCTTCACACTGAAGAGGAGAGAAAAACAGCTGCATGAGTCATCGCCCACTCCTCCACCTGCAGCGCTCCAGAGGGGACAAGGGAGCTTCCCTGATGACCAGAGAGAAAAAAGCATTTGATGTTTTTTCATGGAGGAAAAACAAGCTGCTGGTGTTGAAGGAGACGGCTTAGACAAATCACACTGAGCACTTGAACGTTTGATAATGAGAGACGCTGAATTGCGATAATGAGGCGTCCTTTTGTTGTTATTAAACCAGCCTTCCATTGGTTTTGCATGACAATTACTGTCTCTTTTTTCTCTCTCATTTTTAACATGATTATTTTCTATATTATTCACCAGCTATTCTCTAAACAAGACTGCAGTTTGCTGGTTTTTATGTTGTGGTCTGTTTCTGGGTTTTGTATAAATCTCTTGGTGTTGTTTATTTTAATTTCAAGAGGGTTGTTTCATAAAACTCAGAAGGGATTAAGCTAAGAACACCCAAAGTGAGATATTTTAAGCATTTATTTGTAATAATTTTCCAAAAAAAGATTCCAAAATTCTAAATCTCAGAAAATTAGAATACACAAAATAAAAAAAAGATATTAAACACAGAAATGTTGACCATCTGAAGAGTATAGTCAGGCATATCAACTCAGCACTTTTAGTGTCTTGGATTGTTGGCTCTCGGTTCTTCCTCCAGACTCCGGGGACCTTGATTTCCAAATGAGATGCAAAATTTGCCTCATCAGATAAGAGCACTCTGGACCACTGCTCAACAGACCAGTTCAATTTTTCTTTATAAGCTGCTTCTGATGTGTTTTGTTCGGGAGCTTGACAAGAGGACTACGACATGTGAAGTCCAGGTCCAGGATCCGTCTGTGTGGCTCTCAAAATACTAACTCCAGCCTCAGTCTACTCTTTGTGAGGCTCCCTTAAATTTCTGAATATCCTCTCCAGGCTGCTTCATCCCTGCTGGCTATTCCACCTTTTTCTTGCACACTTTTCCCTTCCACTCAACTTTTTATTCATGTGCTTTGATGCAGCACTTCGAGAGCATCCAACTTCTTTTGCAATTACCTTGTGAGGCTTTCCCTGCTTGTGGAGGGTGTCAATGATGGTTTTCTGCACAACCGCCAGGTCAGCAACCTTCCCCATGACTGTAAATTCTACTGAAATAGACTGAGAGACCGTTTAAATGCTCAGGAGTCCTTTGCAGGTGTTTTAGATTATTTGGCTGATTAGGATGTGGCACTTAGATGCTACAACGTTGAACCTTTTCACACTATTTAAATTTTCTGAGATTTAGATTTTTAGGTTTTCGTAAACTGTAAACCATAATCATCAAAATTATAACAAATAAATGTTTGAAACATCTCACTTTGCATATAATGACTCTCTATAATATATTAGTTTACCTTTTTTAAGTTAAATTGCGGAAATAAATTAAGTTTTGCGCGATATTCAAATTTTTTAAATTTCACCTGATTTTTGGCGTACCTGGCAACTAGTAGAATCTAAGGTTGGAGCGAGAGCGAATGAGTGTGACACCTACTGATGGGGAGGAGTTAAAATTGTAGCTATCCTCTTTAACATGGAGATTTATTCTGTGCAGCTGGTTGCCAGGGAAACAGCCACGCCCAATAGTAATGCCCCACCCTCCTCAACAGGAGCCACCAGGTGACCCGAACATGGTGGCGCCAAAAATCCCAGACCAGAGATGCATACAGGATGAAGGAGCGTGGGACCCAGGCACACCCCTCGGGGCCATAGCCCTCCCAATAGACCAGGCACTGGAAGCTACGGCAGTGATGATGCACATCCAACAGACTATGAACTTGGTTTGTGTCTAAAAACAACATTATACAAAATGAAGTGAACATAAAAATGCTAACCCTAAACAGAAAATGCAATAGCTATTCTCTGTTAGCCCCTATTTGTTTCTGGAGCTTTAAAACATCCATAAAGATGTGCTTCAAGGTGACACAGCTCATTCTGCTAGACAGTGTTAATGCTCCATAATCAATATTGCTAATGTTAGTCAGCCTTACATGCATTAGAGGGTCAGTTTGGGCAAAAAGGGCTGCAGACAAAGTATCTGGTGTTGTGCTAATAATAAACCAGAGAAAAGTACATTTTAAAACACCATGCAGAGTCATCATGACAATTTTGTGAATAAATAATATTTGTTTTAAATTAAGCTCCTAACTAATTCTTAATCCAGAGATGCTGAAGTATACGAAGGAAAACCAAAGACTGAGTTAACAATGTTGTAGAAAATAAGCACTTTATTCCTTGAATTCATTTTTGGGTTATATTCTGTGAAGAAGGGAAGCAAAAGGTCATTTTGGTTGTTTTCTCCCCTCAATTCCCCTTAGATTACTCATCCCTTCCTACTCTCAGACTCCCGCTGGTATTTTGTTTTACTTCTATACGTCTGTAACCATGGTAACCACACAATGAACTGCTATTGCGTCTCAGGCAGTTTATCTTTCTATGCACAATTTGTTTTCATAAATATCAAGTTCTGATTTGAAATCCAACAGGACTTATTGTTCTAGTCTAACTTTTTCTTTCCATCTTATGACTGAATGCAATAAAATAAAGTCCACATATCCAAAGTTTATCCATTTAACTTTTATACTTTATAGTTTCTTGAGTATTTTGATTTGTGAGCTTTTGAGAAATTAAAGGGAAATACATATATTTTTTCACAAATACATGGTAATTTTTAAAGTTATATATATATATATATGCTAAGATTTTTCATTTAGCTTTGATAGAAATCTCCAAGATCAGTAGGTGAGATGAAAAGTAAATGCAGCGGAAAATATTAACACAACAAAAACCCTATTCAGCTACATTTAAAAAAAAACAGCAATTTCCACTGTTTTATTATATATAACATCTTTCGATTTGTGATCTCCAGATCTCTTATACATTCTTTGCACCTCTAGTGCAAAGTAGGGTTTAAACCAGGAATTTGAGCCCGGTACAATATATTGTTTCAGTGGATAACAATACATCGTACACAAATACATGACACCAATTTTTGCTGCAATATGATTTCAATTCAATTCAGGAGCCAGCGGTTAATATGAGGTGGCCCTTTACCCCTTATATTTCCAACTGTGTGACTGAATCCCCTGCAGAAATCTCCCACTGTGGGACACGTGTGATCACCAACTAAGATTTCAGACCAAACTCCTGGAAAATCTCTGCCATTCATGAGTAAAACTGGCAAGCGTCCAGCCATGACATGCTTGTTTTAATGCAATCTGGATCTGTAATCTCATGGAAGCAGTGTGAATGGGTTCAGAGGGGTGCCATAGAGTTTTGCGTGAATGATTCACTGAAATTACTTCTCATGTAAAACATGAGCACTGTCATCAGTGAGGAAGAGAACTCTTTGTCTTCTTCTTCACTGTCTTTGTAAATTCTTATCAGTGCAACACAGTTCAATCTAATTTAATAAGACCCACAGTCTGATGATGTGATGGAAGACAGATGGCTTTATGATCCTATCAGCTGGGAAACATCTGCTGCTGTGTCTGGTTTCTCTTCCCACCGATCACTGTCTGAACACTGGCACAGGGACGATGAGAAGATGAAACAGTGGTGAGCTCACACTGGCAGCTGAGCAGAGATCTCTAACATGAGATAGACTAATCTTGGCTACTGGTCACACAAGGACGGCAAGAAAACTAACATTAATTTCTGTCACACCCACAACTGATCTGAATGCACCCATAGCAACAAGGGATTGATGCAACACACACAGNTGGACAGCAAGAAAACTAACATTAATTTCTGTCATACCCACAACTGATCTGAATGCAACAAGGGATTGATGCAACACACACAGTACATCCTGGAAATGTGTGGAAGGATCAAAAGTTTGAGAATGAACTGCTGGCTATTTTTATAAATATGCCACATCACACACAGAGAAGGAGAAACTTCACATTGCATTTCTCTTGGATCAAAACATGCAAACATCATATTAAGATTATGGTGTTAGAAGGTGCAATCTGAGCAATGCAGCACCCCCATTTAGCTCTGTAAGAATCCAAAACGAACTCTTATAAATTAGCCATAGCTGAAACGATGTGGAAAGGCATCCAAGTGGTTTGTTTACAGATAAATCCATTTGTTGACCCACTGGTGTATTGTTTGATCTGGTCACAAAGTCATTCAGTCTGCTGCCATCTAATAACAAGACTGGAAGATGGAAGCTAGATGACACCATTAGGCTGTTACCATTAAAGACATTTGGTAATGTTATGCCCATTTTCACAGAGTGACAGTGCATGTCGGTATGGTATGCTATTTTTTGGTGTTTCCATTATAAACGGGGCCCATGCAACCAAACTGAACCAGTTGTATGTCCTTCGGAGAATGGTACAGTTCAGTCAGAGCTGCTGGTGCCTTCCCAACCTAAACTCTACCACTCAAAAGAAATGGGGCTTTAGAATTCGATAAAAGATAGGCACGGTGAACAGACGATAAAATGTGAATTTATTGACTTTTTGATACATTTAACTTAATTATTTCTAATGTAAGTTGCTCCCTGGCTGCAGCAAGTGACACTAAACTTCATATTGATTTGGTGATTTAGTTATATTACATGATCTCTGCAACCTTTTGAGTAGAGGGACATTTTCTAATAATGAAAATACCAGATTCATCATTAAGACTCATGCAAGATTCAGTAATGAATGCAGGTTCTGATATTACCAGTGTGTTTGCTCTTCTAGCAGTGACATTAAAAGTCCTTAAAAGGATGTCCCTGAATCTGCAACTGTAAAACATTAAAGATGAAAGGTTTTTCTTTTTTTCTGTCAAATATGAAGGGGATCAGGGACAGACGGACACTGGATTTTTCACCTTAAGGCTGCGTTCCTGTTTCAGGAGCCAGGAATTTTAATACAAGGTTTCTTGTGTGAAACTGAAAGCATGTGTTTATTTCCTCAATGTCTGTTATCTCAGTTTTTACGAAGAGAAAAACACAAACTTTTGTCAACTTTAAGGTGAACAACAGGAGCAGTTGCTGCTGTTTAGAAATGGTCAAACTTAGAAATTTATTTCCCCAGAATGATTGAGGAGGCAGAGCTCAGGATGTGAAAATGTGTAAATATGCTCTAAGAGACAAATAAAAACAGTTAAAACCCCAACAACAGAACAGATAAATAAGTAAGTAAATGAAGCTAATGAGCATGTTATTTTTGTTGTGAAGTGAGAGAAAGCTTCTCAAGTCAGGACAAAAGATCTAATTTGAATCCAAACAAACTGTACTATCAGCGATGCAGGAACTCAGACTTGTTATTTATTATGCTGACAGATAACTTCGCTTCCCTGACGTCTGCCTCATATAGTACTAATCATAACACCACTTAATGAAGGATTTGCACCGCATACATCTGAGCATCTCACTCTAACCTCCTTCAGAACCCTCCTCCAGTCTCCTCGTCTCATTGAGATGCGTTTAAATCAAGGGGTGATTACTTCAGGTGCAGTTCTAATGAACGGGGAAGATGGACTTTCTGACACAACTGAGTTGCATTTAATATGGTTTAAAGCTGTAGTTAACTTACTGTTGGATAGCACTGCTATCAGTTTTGTGTCATGTAGAATGGCTCCTTTGTTCCTCCTGCTGCTCTCCTGCATATTGTAAACATGTAGTTTTAATTGCTAAGGTTGCAGACAGTTAACAGGCATTTTTACTGCAGACATTATATACATAGACAATACTCTGGCTGTAACTTTTCTGATTGGTAGGGAGATTTTGATTGAATTAATTGGAAACCAAAAATAAAGAAAGAAAAAAAACTGCTGTTTTACTTGTAGTCTAGTCTGAATGTGATGAATGCATGGACTACTTTGTAAAGCATCTATCTGAGAACTTGTTTAATGTGTGATTCACTACCAAGGACCAGTCAGATGGTACCTGAGAAAGAAGAATAGGGGGAGGGACAAGACTGTATGATATGAGAAAGAGTTGGGATGGGTGACTGAATAACGGTGGGATGGTGATGAGGTTTGATGGAGGATCACAGGGAGAATGGATTTGTTGAATATGGCAAAAAAGAGACCTTGCTCACCCTGTCCATTTAGCAAATTGCTGGGTGGGTGATGAAGGTCTAAGAATACACACTAGAAGAGTGGATGGGGTTTTGCTTTGCTCCTAAATTCAAGTTAACAGTTGGTGGTTATACTGCTTGCTTTTCTGCCCACCACCACCTCAGCATCCACCTGTGGGCTCCGCAGGAGTTTCCTCATCACTCTTACATCAAATTGAAAAAATATGTGTGCAGTGATGGGATCGGAGCCTGACGGCATTCTGAACTAAATGTTTGGACGAAAAGGTTTTTTTTAGCCGAAGTCAATTACCTCAGCTTTGCCAGAAGTCAAATATAGAAAATTTGAAAACTATTTGGCTCATAATTCCTTTGAATTATTGTGTTTTATTGTGCATTTAGCTATTTTAATAGCATTGGCGCTATTCTAATGCAAACACATCTCTCTTTTTTCTCTCTTCAAGTGTGGAAACTGTTAAGAAACATTTCATTTTCAATACAGAGTGATAGTTTATTTTTTCTGAATGGAATAAATTGACCAGCAGCCAACCCCACCCTCGCCCACCGAGGCTGTCCAGTCTTATCATGAGTTAAGTAAATGAACTGGCAGTAGTAGCAGCAACATCACAACCCCCATAAACTCTGAATCTTATCAGACTGAGCCAGCTGAGCTGTCTGTGTTCACGCTGCAGGAACTCCCATCACTGATTGCAACCCAGAGGAGATACTAAGGAAGAGGAGGAGAGGGGGAGAGTCTGCATGAAAGGAGTAAAATGATGGGCAGAAATCGTTTATCCGGGTATTTTGACTTAATGAAACGGCTCCTGGGAGGCCCTGTACCTCTGCTTTAACAACTTAACTTGCTGAGAAATATAAGTTGTCCTGTTTAAGATCATCATCAGGTTGAGCGATTTCAGTCTGGGCTGATTAACAGTGGACAAAACATCTTTAAAGTAACCCAGTTTCAAGTTTCAAGTTTTTTTCTCTACAAGATATGATGGCTCATAGAAGTGAATGTTACTGTGGTTCATAATCTAGCTAATCATAGCTCAGTATCATCACTGAATCTCCCACATTTATACTGAACTTTTTTATATACAATATTTTTAAAGAAAGTATTTAAGATTATGCTACACTGAAGAATTTCACTCATTAACACTTCATGTGGTTTAATTGCAGATTTCAGTGATGTGTGCATACGTTCCAGCCACGATTAGCTTGCTTCAGCAGTGTTTTGTGGGTCAAAAAATATGATATTAATGAACAGTTCAATCAGAGCATTCCTCGAGCAGCAACAAATATGGTGGATTTCAGCTCTGAATTGTTTTTATTTGATTTTTAAACATGTTTTCATTCTGTTACTGTAGGTTATAGAGTGTGGACTGACTGAACAGATAGCTGATTTATCCAAAATTGGAGTGAATGGTGCAGCTGGTGATGCAGCTTTCTTTTCGTTTTCCCAAGTTAATCGTGACACAGATGTCAATTTAAATCAGGACAGATCAAATTGCACATTTTTTACATGCACATAAAATTAAGGTGACTTGGAAAAGAATTATCTTACCATTACAGCTGTTTTTTGTTTTTTCTTTATTACATCTGATTTTCACATGGAGATGTGTCATGGACACAAAATAATCCAGTTAAAAAATGAATAAATTCCTTGCTGCCAAATACTCTGAAAGTGGATTAAGACAATGATGAGGCCGTTTACAGCGAGGAGGTCTGTGCTCTGGAAACATGGTGCCAGGACACCCTCTCCCTAAACATCTACAAAACCAAAGAAATGGTCATAGTCTTCAGGAAACTGCAGAGGGAGGGATCACCCCTCATTATACATCAGAAGTGGAGGCGGTCGCCTCCTTCACGGTCCTCTTTGTGCACATCAGTGAGGACCTCATGTGGACTGCCCACACCACTGCAGCTGTCAAAGCTTCACAAAAAAACTTGTTTTTCCCTGAGGAGACTCGGGAGGTTTGGCTGTCCACCACCACTCTCTGCACCTCCTACAGGAGCACCACTGAGAGCGCCCTGACTGGCTCTATCACCTCCTGGTTCAGCAGCTGCTCTTCCGCTGAAAGGAAGTCCCTCCAGAGGGTTGTGAAGGCTGCCGGGGACATCACGGGCTGTAAGCTGCCATCTCTGGAGAGCATCTTTGAGTTCAGGTGCCACAGAAAGCAAAGAAAGAGTCCTTCCACTCTGGCCATGGTAGACATTTCCACAGCATCCATGCATAGCTCTGTAGTCCGTCTACTTAACAAGAAGACCCCATGCAACACCTCCTGTAATCTGCTTTTGCACCATCTTATACTTTTATACTTATTCCTGCACATTTTTTGTACAGATTTTTTTAGATTGATGTTTATATGTAGTCTTGTTTTTATTGCTTGGAGCTTCATTTTAGCTCGCTCTAGTCTGAATTCCTGCATTGTCACAAGATTTTTCATTGTCCACAAATCCTGTTTCCCTGTCATGCACATGACAGTAAACATCTTGATTTAGGTGTTAATTGCAAGGACTTCTGGCTTGCCGCATTTTTCTTCTAAAATAATTCATGATACAAATTCAGTGAAGGTTTGGTTGAATGATCCAGCAGAGACCTTCAGCTCACCCCCCACAAACACATCTAAAATATTAAACATGTGTCACCAAGTTTGATATTCTAATTTCTCGTCCAGGGGTAGAGGCGGGGTTTTAGGGTTTTGTTTTTTTGGGGGGTGGGGGGTTTGTGGTATTTGTGTGTTTGTAACTGTGCACTAATGCTGCAGCAGAGTACATCGTAGAAGAAAAAGCTTGAACAAAGACTTTTAAATAGGTTTGTGTGCAGATGTGGAGCCAGCAGGGAACTTTTCCATGATTTAATCCAGATTTTCATCTTTTCTGTCATCATACAACAATACAACAGTCGGGGGTGGTAGGCAGTTTTTTAAGTATTGTTGTGATAGAAGAGCTTAGATCTTAATATAAAACCCTTAAGAAAACTCTTGTTTTGTTCCAGAGGTGCTGGAGGAAAAATCTTGTCTTTGTAAGAAAATAAGATCCATTTAAAAAACATTTTGGTTGCTTTGCTTTTTCTTTCAGATTTCTCCACTTCATTCTACATAGTTACACTAATTTTAACTTAAAGAGTCAGAGTAGAAATAAACTGGAATTAATAAAACATATTAAGCTAAATAGCTATACCATAATTATATGTCATATATTTGGCTTTCTTTTTCTTTTGTACATCTATTTGAGAGGTATTTGCTTTTGAAAATCAACCCAATTCAAAAAGGCAAGATTATTTCAAACTGGTGTCAAACACCCACTCAAGTAATCACTGAACCACTAAAGCAGGTCTACATAACACAAACAGAACCTGTAATCAGAGCCCTGCAGAGCACAGCACAATGGACATGGATCAACACTATTAAACCAACTAAATGTAGTTCATAACTCAATGTAGGCCAAACACGGCTGGATTTGTACTGAAAAGCTGATTAAAAAAATAAATAATGGTCGCTTCCCGTTTCTGGTGTGTACCACTCTCATCAACCTTTAAAACTAAAAGCACCTGCAGCTTTGCTTAAATTTTTTAAATCGCTCCTCACCGCATTATATAAAAATGCTAAAATTAGCTTCCAATTTGACAAAGAAGAGCTATTTATTTGGTTTTTTTTTTAAGATTTAAGCCACTGTAGACTAAGTCCAGATCAAAACTGAGCTGCGTGGCTCAGTGGGTAGAGTGGTGTCTTGTAGCCTGAGGGTTGCCGGTTCAATCCTCGGCCTGTTGAGCTCATGTTGAGGTGTCCCTGAACAAGACGCCAATCCCTAAATTGCTCCTGATAGTTGAGCACCTTGCATGGCAGCTTCCACCATCAGTGTGTGAATGTGTCGTAAAGCGCTTTGGGTAAAAGCGTTATACAAATACTGACCATTTACCATTAAACTGGTTATTTCAGGACTAGAATATCTCACAACATATATGCACATACAGGGTGTGCAGAATTATTAGGAGAGTTGTATTTTTGAGGATAATTTTATTATAGAACAACAACTAATACGGTGTCACAGCAAATAAAAGCCGCAACAACAAAATAAGCCACAACACTACAAA
>CM047986.1:6095804-6109736 GCA_026261665.1 Melanotaenia duboulayi
TGAGTGGGTTTTGTTTCTGTTATGATAGCTGTGACACCCTGTTCATAAAGATCATGTTAAAACAGAGAGAAGAGGGGGAAATGTGGGAAAAGAAGGATTCAAAACGAACTGTGGAGCAGAAAAGGTCAGGATGTGTCGACTGGTTAGGACATAAAACACAACACTTCATACTAGCTACGTTTACATGGAGAACTTTTAATCCGATCGAACGTCCAATCAGAATAAATATGCGTCATGTGAACATGTCTGCTGGTCCGAACGACCTCCATTTGCATCTTTTAGGGATGGTTTAAACCTTTTCTCGATCAGATCAGCAGTTTTTAATAACCACATATATGCTCATTTTGTGGTGCATGTGTCTCTGTGGACGGTTATTATAAATTGGACTAATGTGGCTCATATGATGGATTTGTTTTAATGGATTATAATAGGACAACTGAATTGACAACTGGATTGAACTGGACTGTGTAAAAGTGCCTTGAAATGACTTTGCTGTTAATTGTCACTATATGAATAAAGCTAAACTGAATTTAAATAAATAATAAAGCTGAACATCCAACCAGCTGGTCTGTTTCTGTCATTAACTGATGACTTTGAAGACAACCATTAGACTAAAAGTTTAATAAATAGGTAAATAAATGGATGGATGTAGTCAAAAAAGTGTCAAACTTTAAATTCTATTTAAAGAAAATGAAATTATAGCTGCACAGAAAAAATGTAATATCATTAAAAACAGTTTTTATTTCTATTCTACATATATAGCAGCTGCCATATTTGTGCCACCATTTTACTATGATGTCTCTAAATGGACAAACAACTCTGTGTGTGAAGTTAAAACTGCTGTACCAGCATTGTTTGACAGGTGCTAGAGCTCCCTCTGGGATAAGTAACCCATTAAGTCATCACTGCACTTGAGGATCCACTCAGATTTAAACATGTTGAAGGATATTAGGAACTGATCCATTCACAGCTGTACTTGGCATTCAAAATCATTGCTATACCCATCTTTACCACTAGATGTCAGTAATTCTTAGACACCGTACCTTTATCAGAAAATATCAGAGCGGGGAGGGGAAGGATGAAAACAAAATCATAAAAGCTCCAACCCATCAAACAGCGTCCTTCATTTGAAAAAAAAAGTATAAATAAAGGATCAGTGGAAGTAAAGAATTAAATCTGTTCTTCTTTAAGAGTTTAAGGAAAACACTGGACCA
Organism: Melanotaenia duboulayi; assembly: GCA_026261665.1. NCBI lineage: Eukaryota > Metazoa > Chordata > Actinopteri > Atheriniformes > Melanotaeniidae > Melanotaenia > Melanotaenia duboulayi. The sequence continues at coordinate 6,097,019 of CM047986.1, forward strand.
CTGTCTCATGTAGATTCAGCCCCTTGTGATGCAGACATTAAAGAGCACACTCTGCAGAAAGAACACAAAACACACCAACTCTCATCTTCCTCCTCTCCTTCGATTTCTCCAGCAGCCCAAACTGCACAGCTGGAACATCCTTGGTCTGTTTTGTGACTTCTCACGTTAACTATTGATCGTACCTTGACAGCCTGCTCCATCTTAATGCCCTCCACAATGTCGATGGGCTCTTTCACAATGGCGTCCGGATTTTCCGCTGCAACGTCTTCGATGTTTACGCCTCCCTGCGAGCTGCCAATCAGCACAGGGCCCTGTGGATGCAAGTGGAAGTGATGGGGAGTTAAATACTTGCAGTTAATGGACTAATTTAGTTTCTAAATATGTGGAGTCTAATTCATGTGGGACTCCCCTGGGAGGTGGGTTTACCTCATTATGACCAGCTCTGGTCAGTGATTTTATGAGTCATTCTCACCAACTTCCTTAATTACAACAGAATAATTTCCTAAATCTTGTTTCTGCTACCTAAGAAAAAGTGGAAGATAAAGCTAAATGTTTTCTCAACTAATTGGCTTTTTTGTCGTGAAGACTTAAGAGTCAAAGATGTCGTCTCCAGGTCTGACACACAGTGAGGGAAAGAGATTTATTCTCATTTTTTGACAGCAAGGAGACACAAAATCTATCAAGTATCTTAATTCAACATTTGACTATTCATTTCAGGCCCTTCAGCTAACTCAGAATAGATTAATCACTTCAGCTCTGAAATGAATTGATTGGAAAATGTGCTCACAGCAGCAGCAATAAGCGGTGTTCAAGATAACAGCTGTGCTTTTTTTTTTTTGTTTGTTTTTCCCGCAATCTGTTTTCCCAAAAGTCTTCATGACTAAAAATCATAAAACGAGGTTTCACAGATTGCAAATGCCATCTAAGAGACAGGTTTTACCCCCAAACCCTCCCACGTGAGAGGAGTGTTCTCTGCCTTTACACAAAGATGATTAACACTAAGTCCAGAAACAGTGCATATTATTCCCAGAAAAGACAAAAAAAGACTGCAGTGTGGGGATAAGTGTCTTGCTAAAGATTGCTTGGACATGTGGACTTGGAAAGACGAGAATCAATCCACTGAGCTTCAGATTAGAAGGATACCAGCCAACCTGCTAGGCCAAAGCCAGTCTAATAAAGGGCATTTTCATAAAATGCTGTTTTCCATTTTTTTAAACAAACTGTGAAATAGGTGCAGCAATGAACTGAAGGTTGTACCAAGAAAAATGGAAATACTCGTAAGCCCGTTTTTAGATGGTGGGTGCTTTTTGTTCCGTTCTCTGTCCAGATGATCCCACTGCTTCATTAATGTTGAGATCCAGGATCGGAGGAGGATTCATCCCGCCTTTCTCTCCGTTTCCGTTGCTTAAGAACGGCTTCCTGATAGCCACCCTTCCATGGAGACCATTTATGATGAGGCTTCAGCCAACAGTAGATGGATCAACTGAAGGTCCTGATTCATCTCTCAGGTCTTTGCTGGATTTGTTCTTCTTTCTTAGGACTTTATTTTTAGATTCTGTTTATCTGCAGTAGATCTTTTTTTTTTTTCTTCTTTTTTAATTAATTATTGACATTTCTTCTTTTATACGACACAGCACACTATGTTTGTCAAGCTGTTATCTTTCATATTTTTCATAGATTCAACAAAAGAAATGGGAACAAATGATGTGTCTTTGTGACAAGCTGCTAGTGACAAAAAGCCAATCTAAAATAGCTTCTTTGCTCAGTTGTGTTATGTGCAGACAAAACACTGATTCTTATCGTGTTTGGATGGTTCGTGGGTCAGTGTTAAGTGGCTTGACAGACAAAAAAAAAAAAAAAAAACATGCAGGTACATTTTAGGTACTTTGGCTTCCTAAAACATTTCACAATGGATACAGATCATAACAATATAATCTGATCAGTCTCACTCTGTTCTGTCATTAGCTTCATTACTTTGATAAGCTAATGACAGAACAGAGCCGCAGAAGACTCTGATCAATTTGTCTGGAAGATAAAGACACTCAAGAGCCACAGAAGATTCAAGTCAGAGCTCTTTTCAAATGCCTGCCTGCCAAATAGTCTGAAAAGCTTTTTCTACCAAAGTGCTGCAGATTTTAAGGCACACGGAGCTCAGACCAAAGAAACATGGAAGGCTTTTCTTTCTATTACTGCAAAGTTCCCAAACCCTGAACAGCACTGGTTAAGTTGGGCAGGGGTGATTAGAGAAACATTAGAGAACAGCTATCAAATTCTTTACTTTTGGGATATAATTTTCATTTAACTACACATTCACTGAGTACAGATTTGGAAAAGCACAAAAACAGTTAAACCAACACTTACAGCTCCACTGTTCCTGCTTTAAAAGGGCGGTTTTGATGTCAAATAGATGTGATGTCAAATATAAATCACTAAAAAGTAAAGGGGCCATTTTTAAAGCCAAGTATAAATAAAAACTTACAGTTCCAAACTACATCAAGTGGTTATAAAAATGTTGCTGTTGTCAAATCTATTCTGAAAGTGAGATCATGATATCAAGACTGTTTAATATCTAATTTTAATATCTAGCGTCTTTATACAATAACCCATGCTATATTTAACTGATCCAATTAAATATATTTCATCTTGATTGGCTCCAAAGTGCAGGTGGTTTAACTCTCCAGTTTTTTTATAGTAAAGATTAAAAAGGCTGCACAGACTAATATTTTGCTTTACACGGTGCTGCCATCTACTGGTCAAAATGACCTCTGCATCTATCTAATGCATATTGTGTTGTTTGATGGGAGATTTGTTTTCATTTATTTGTGTTTTCATATGTACATATGTTTTAAAACATGTCAGAAAATGGGAAAAATGCAAAGAAAAATATCTCTATTTTTCTGATTTGGGAGGAGATGGGTTGCTTCAAAAACTCAAGCTGTCTCAGATAATCAGAAAATGACCCTTAAAAAGTCCACTAAAATATTACCAGTTATCCAAGAGCCTTAGAGGAAATTAAACTTGTTCTGACAGACGGATGTGCTTTACGTATCACCGACCAAAGGCTCTGCTCTTTCTAGGAGAGTTTCCCAAAAATTTGTCATCATTTCATGTTCTTCAAAAAAACATTTTCCTCAAAAACTGACACTGAAAATTGACGTCCGCCTTTATTTTCAGGCCAAATTTTATTTTGGGACGTGAAGCACATAATTCTGAGCTGACTATATGAACAAAACTTAAGCCAACTTGACCGTGTAAATCGGTTGCAAATGGATGTGTAAGTGGGTTTCCTCACCTGAAAGGACCGCTCCATGGTGATGGCGAAGTAGTACTCTCTGCGTGGGTACCTGCGCTCGCAGACAAACACCTGGTTGCAGATACGACCTGCCTCCCCGGTCTGCTTGGTGTACAGTTTCTGACCAATCATCTGGGACGAAATGTCCCGAGCCTCCTCGGGACTGATGGCAACACGGAGAAAGGAAATTACACAGAATTTCTTTGGTAAAGGACAGAGTTATAGCTATCTAAAAAAAACATATTTTATGGATCTGGCAAAGATGAAGAGGATCAAAAATAAGGTCATCATGACAACACATGTTAGATGTTTTGGAGACAAAGTCAGAGAGGCCAGACTAAGGTGGTTTGGTCATGTACTGTATAGGGGAGGGTTGCAGAGGTTGGAACTCCCAGGCAGGAGGTCTAGGGAAGGGGTGTCAAACTCCGACCCTCAAGGGCCTGCAGGTTTTAGTTATTTCCTTGCTCCAACACACCTGAATAAAATCAAATGGATCCAACAGCTTTTTGTCAACTTCTTCACAATAACCCATTAATTTCAGTCAGGTGTGTTAGATCAGGGAAACAATGAAAACCTGCAGGATACCGGCTCTCGAGAACTGGAGTTTGAGGAAACCAAAGAGGAGATTTCTGGATGAAGCGAAAGAGGACATTAAGTTAGTGGGTGAAAGAAAGATGACGCAGAGGACGGGGTCAGATGGAGGCAAATGATTAGCTGTGTCGACACTTGAAAGAACAGCTGGAGGAAAAGAAATATACAAAATATGGCCTAAAATTATTCACCAAGAAAGAAAGAATTTACTAAACATCTCAAAGAACTCATCTTGCCAACTCTCATCATTTAAGAACAAGGTGTTGATTCATGGCAAAAATGTGCTGGTTTATTCACTCTAACAAACTAAAATGAGACATACCTCCAAGATTTATTTTAAGTTAAATACGGACTTCCATGAGGTCAGAGTTTAAAGCGGGTCCTCGAGGGCCACAGTCCTGCAGGTTTTTGATGTGTCTCTGCTCCAAAACCACCTGACTCAAATTAATAAGTAATTGTGCAAAACTTAATTGGCTATTGGCTCCTTTTCAATTGAGTCAGGTGTGTTGAAGCAGGAAACATTGAAAACCTGCAGGACAGCGGCTCTCGAGGACCCACTTTGGACACCCCTGATTTAAAGTGACAATATATTAACCTAAAGTATATTCAACACCTTTTATAAGTCAGTTTCAAAACACTTTAGTACTCCTAAAGGTCTTTGATGTGGATGCTTCAATCAGCATCAACACAACAGGATCAGGGTAAATGCATCTTGATATTCATTTTATGTCCTCCACATTTCTTTAGGTAGAAAATATGCCTAAATTAAATAGATGATATCAGCTACTTAACAGTACAAATGTTACCTCACAGAGCTGAGAGAATCAGTCATTTTCTAATTTTCTTGTCATTTAATGTCATTTAATTGGTATCACGTTTATATTAAGTTTAAGTCTGTCACTGTTGTTTACATCTGTTCACCATCAAAACATTTTTTTAAACAGCCTGCTGGCTCCCTGGTAGCAGACTGCCTGCCTGTGTGTGTGTATTTATGAAGTACATATAAGTGGACACGTTGAATTGCACTGGTTATATTAACACCTGTGCAGGAAAAACAAGACAAACACTGATCAGTGATCTGTCTCTCTGCATTGTGGTTGTTAACAGAAATGCTGAAAACACCAGCAGTAGGTTAGAAAATGTACTGAAATGATGGCTGCACTGATGTAATGACATAGCATAGCTGCAACAGCTAAGATCTTGTGGAAAAATCAAACAAAGTCTTTGATCCTTCTTAAAAATTCTAGCACGAGCCTCGAGTTGCATATCCATCAGGAATTGAGGAGCAGCCACAGTTAACTGTAGGACGAGGAGCTCCACGCCTGCAGCTTTCCAAACACCATAGCCAGCTCCTTTCTCTGAGTCCCGCTGCTGCATGAAAAACTGCTGCCTGATGTTTGCAATTATTACTGACTTTCTCCATCAATACAACATGAGTTTAAGTATACAACATCTGAGACTGTTTGCAGCGGTATTGATCCCTGCTGTTCCCATAGCAACCACATACATAGTCAAATCGACCTGGACTGAAATGTTGAGGGTGCAGGACAAAGGCTGGACTACTCACGAATAGACGATCTTTACTCCTCCCTTCAGCCCACCCTCAAACGTCCCCTTCCCGCGGCCTCCAGCCAGAACCTGAGCTTTCACCACCAGGTCCTTTGAGCCTAAGAAGAACACAGACAAACATATAGAAATTTATGCATCAACGAAACACAGCGACATTGAGCGTGAAAGGGACTCAACAGGAGAATATGATGGTAATCACACTGACTTTACTTCTGGTTATTACAACTACTTATATAATCATGAGACAGAACAAGTTAATGACTTTCGATCAAGTATTTTTTCCTGCTTCTCTGTAAATATCTGACTTGACAAATTTCAAATAAGAGAATTCTCTACTTATCACCGTGTATCTACTCATAAGATCACACATTCTCCCTTGATCTAGAGAAACTGTTCCCATCACTCCTATAAAAACAACGATTAGATAAAAAGTATAGAATAAAACAGTGTGTGTTAGTTTTAACAGAGTGCAACTTCTACCAAGTGTCAGCTGACACCACTGAAGCAGTAGGATGCTATATTTGAACCAAGTATTCCTACGTGTGTGCGTGTTTCAACACTGTGCAGCCCAGGACTCAAGTACTTAACCCCTACTACACACACACAAGCACAAAAAGGTCATGAGATGTCAGAAAGGCTCTGAGTGGTACGTATTCAAAGGAAACCAAAGTGTGTCAGCAACAGAAATCTGTGTCACACAAATGTGAACATGTGAACTTCAAGTGCAACCTGGTTGATTAAATAATGTCTGAGGCTGACGAACAATTTCCAAAAATCAGTGACATTTTATCTTTTTATAAATTTATGTTAAAACAGGCTTCTTTCTTAAAACTAGACTGTTTCTATTTACCAAGGCCTGGAAGTGGAAATCACTAAAGAATTACTGGCAAAGTTATGAAGAACAAGAACAAACAAGCAGCACTTGTGTCGCTGCGCATATTTGTTGACAGGATGAAACACCTTCACAAGCACAGGGTGGGCAATCAAAACAGAAAATATACAGAACATTATACTTAAAACCGGTTGTTTTGTTGAATAAAAGTGGTATTCTATCTGCTTTTGGACAAAATTAAACTATGCTCCCCAATATATCAGAATATTTTGCTGGAAATTCAGCTTAAAACATGGGTGTGGATTTACAGCATGTTCTGCTAAATGAACTGACTTTCAGGTGTGGAATATATTTAAAGCCAAGCAAGAAAGATTCTGAATTCTTCTAAGAAAATATTATATGCAAATAATTTGTTTTCAAGTTCTAAGAGAGGGATTCTAACTGGAAAAGGAATTTTATTCATATATTCTTTTTATAAAAGCATATAAATCAGAGATTAATAAAGGATCTATTACTCAATTATACAAGTGTTTACACAACTACAAAATACATAAAGAGCAGGTGGGAGGAAGCATAGAAACTTGTCGGTTTTCAGGTGAATTTTGGAAAGAATCTGGATGGAAAAATGTTGCTAGATTTTTTTATCACCCCTTATATGAAAGCACACTATATGAATGGTAACTCTCTCAGTGGTGGAAGAATTTCAGCTGTAAAATTGCAAATCACGATCATGTGTTTTGGGATTGTTAAAATATAATAAAACTACTGGAGACAAATTTATAAGGCACACCATTTTTAATACCTTCTGATTTTAAAGTGGTTCATTTGGGCTGCATTCCTCCAGAAATGAAAGGTATTAATAGATATCAGTGGAATATGCTGCAGGTGGAAGGAAAAAAGGATGAGGCCTGCTTGACCACTGATAACCACTGATGTTTCATGGAGTGGAGCTATTGATTTCCGTTCAAGTGGAACTACACCCTCTACTTTTTGCGTAACTCCACCTACTGTAGAATTTAGAAAATTGACAAACTGCAAAGGTTGGGGTGGGAGATGTGAGTTGATCAGAGGATGGAAAGTGGGCGGGTCGTGAATACACAGGCAGAAATTATTGAGTGACAGACATCAGCTCAGCGGCCACTTGCAAGATGCAAAGCTAGGTTCACAGAGCGGTCTTTGAGCCGTTACGCTGGCCTGTCAGCAGCTCTGGAAAGCTGTGGCGACTCGCGGCAGGTCGTGGCAGCTGCAGGAAGTGCCGCTGCAAGTTGCCACTGCTACGATTTGAGCTGCTGTCTGTAGTCCTGATGTTACTTTCACACCACTTAAAAGCACAAACCCGTCCCATGGCAGGAATATTTTCTCAGCAGCTCTGTAAAAGTCCAAAATTTAAACTAGCGAATCTACAGCAGATAAACACTTTATGTGTCAGTGGGTGCGGTTTCCATGCCTGCAAGGCGAGGACCTGCCATTGTTGCATCTGTAGGAAGGAGGCTGTCTTGTTTTTAATATTTTCTTGTCACGGAGAGGATCACCAGGTTTGCTTCTACGTCACAAAAACCAAAACCTGGTTTAACCCTATCAGGAGCGTTTCGAGTCATTTTTGACCCACAAAATCATGTTTGACAAACTTTATCAACAGTAGGAGGTTTTCATCATAATTAAGTAATACTATGTTGTTAACAGGTTAAAAAACACATTTCAGGGTGCACTACCCCTTTATTGACTGATTTTTTTTCTTATGGGAGTAATTTAAAAGAGGAGACTGAATGTCTGCAACAAAACTGAAAATGAATCAATGTCCAGCTGTTGTTGAGGTATTTCAGCATGGAAACAATGAACTACCGGGCATGTGGTAAACATTTTCATAAATCACTATCACAGCTAAAAAAAAAAAAATCCCAGCCAATTAGTTTCCAAGAGCTGACAAAAGAAACAAAAGCTGCTGTTGCTGAGTTTTTATTATTGCTTGTTGTGCTTGGTGACCAGGAGCCACACACCATTTGCTTTTATGTTACAGGTGAAAATGAATCTCTCCAACTATTACCGATCTGCTTGGCCACAGTGTAGGCCTCATCCGCGGAGTTGGCCACCATTCCTTCCGGCACGGCAATACCGGCCTCTTTGAGCAGGCCGATGCTCATGTACTCGTGTAGGGAGAGGTTCCTCTGCTGCTGCAGCAAGTGGGGGGGCTGCGGCTGGGACACATGGCCTCCAAATAGACCAGAAGAACCACCGAGAACCTGGAGGAGAGAACAGAGCTGGCAATGAGCATCCCTTAAATAAGTGCTAGGAAATATCTGAAATTATGTTTTGATACATTTTTATCTACAATTATAACAAACCTGCAGTTTTTAACCAGTAATACACAAATTGTTGTATTATGTATTAAATTATGTATTAATATTGTCAAACTATCGTATGTCAACCAACTTATCAAACAGACGGAGACACATGAGTAGACCATTATAAACTGAACCATCCAGAGAAACTGTCTCCCAACAGAGAAAAGTCTGCTGTTAGCAAAACACAAGCAACACTGAAAACTGAATGAGGATCTGAAATCAAATCTTTCTCAAACCAAGTCAGTCTGGACACTAAACACATTAACTTCCTCAACAGAAACAAAAACACAGAATTGGGAAATCCGGTAACAGAAGTGATGGCGTGAGTCAAAAGCTGCTACTGTGATGCCTAACCAGACAGATTTAGCCCAAAAAAGAAAAGAGCAGAGATTTCAGTGTGTTGTCCAGCTCAGAAATACGCTTTTAGGTTTCATTTTCAGCTCTAAAACACAGCCATTTTTAAACTCTCTGACCAACCAGACCTGGTCAACACAGCAGTGAATGGGGACCTAAAGGGGCCACTGGGAATTATTCATCCACAGTACTGGGGTTCCTTTTACTCTTCACACAGAGTTCATCAGGTGATGGGATTTATGCAAGTTCACAGAGCTCCATTTAAGGCTTTTAAAGCCACTTTATGTAAATAAAGATAATACAATTTAAACTACCTTACTATCACACCATACAACACTGAAAACTATAAACACCCCACAACAAAATATTATAGCATCCCATTACCAACATTAAGGCAATCTGTATTATATAAACCCCACATTACTTCATTAATTCAACCTTAAAAATTATAATCATTTAACAAAAACTTAACTATTTTGTTTGGGATTACTTATTTCAGGCATGTTTCAACTAAATATCATCTACAGGTTTTAGTCATGTTTATTAATACTTTGATAATAAGCTAAAGAGCATAAGACGTTACTCTAATACAGTTTGAAGAAAATTTGAGCTAAGGTCTGATGTGAGCATGTCTACTTACATATAAAAAGATTTAATAAAACTAAAGAAACTAAGGTTATTACAAATAAAAATAACACATTTATAATCAATTTGTATCCTCGTTAACGTGGCAAGAGTCACAAGAATCCTTCAAAACTAAATTTCTTTATGTAGCGCCATCTTACTCTGGCTATGAATAGGATGAAGAAATTAAACATTTACAGATGTGCAATTTAAAGAATTATTATTATTATTGTTATCATCATCATCATCATCACATCTCAGGACCTCTGACACAGTTTCTGACAGTGTTTATTTTTTTCTACCTTGTTTACCTAATCTTAGATTATAGCAAGGTGTGAAATTAAGGATATAGGGTGAAACATAAGATTCTCATCAGGAATCTGACTGTCTGCTGTTGTCTGTTGTGGTATTTTAGTATACTAGGAAACACTTTTATTACTTTTTTTATGTAAACAAAGAACATACTATCACATCTATCACATATCGCATATGACACCAAAGCCCATTTGGATGTTTTGCTATCTGAAATGCAAAGTGAACCATTCTTATTTAACAAGTAAACATGACACTAGCATGTACATATGAACATTCAGTTCTCAGCTTGAATGCTGACAGCTGCATCTCCTAAAATATTCAGCTTTTCCCGCCCAGTTTAAGAGCTAAATCGGATTATTAAAGTTACTATTCATCATTACATTAATCATGTATAACCACCAATACATGGATCCTGCTACTTAAAAACAGTCAATAATAATACAACAATAAAACAAAAACCAGTAGAAACAAACAAACACAGTGAGAACAACAAAGGGCTCCACCTCCCTCATGTTATTTGTCTGTTTCTGCAATAGTCCTTAAATAAAGATGATTTTCATATTGAAACAGGGAAATTAACCTTATGTTATCGGTTTAATAAAAAAATAAATAAATCTGTTTATTCATTCGAATGAGAAGAAAAACAGTCCCAGCAATGGAAAACTTTAGAGTCATAGGTAACTCTTAGAGGTTTAGATGTTGTGGGACAAAGCCATAAATGGGGAAAGATTTTTATTTTATTTATTTATTTTTTTTTTTAAGGCTTGGCTGAGGTACTTCTGCACAATCTCAGTGGGTGTGAAATGATCTGTTTTTGNAGCATTAAATGGAGAAAGATTTTTTTTTTTTTTTTTTAAAGGCTTGGCTGAGGTACTTCTGCACATGCTCAGTGGGTGTGAAATGATCTGTTTTTGTTATGACAAATGAGTGTGAAATGTTGTTTTGCGGAAACAAGCTGGCATACATGGTGTGGACAGCTACCATTTTTTGCAGGAAGTGGTACATTACAAAGTTATTTCAATCTCCCAGATGCTGTGCTTTTAAATACTGACATACATAAGGAAATAGTTTGCATTTAGCTTATATTATACATTTAAAAAAATTAAAGTGGTAATGTACAGGTAAAAACAAGTCATTTTAATAAAAGGTTATATGTAAAAATGTGTTTTTATTTTGGCTGTTTTTTTGTCCAGCTGCATGGCAATCTCCTTAACTTGATCGGAACTAATCAATAATTGATATATCCTCTAACTTCTGTGCAAATTCAATAATCAAACAATGATATTATGCCAACAGTACTTTTCAAATAAAATAACTAAATTTGGGCTTTAAAATCTTTTATAGTTGAGGCCCTAGTTCTAGGGGTACCATTGAGCTGTTGGGATCCCAGGACTGATAACTGCACTTCCCAGCAAAGTGATCTAACTCAAGAGCTCGTCTATGATTTTTTTTTCGGTAGTGTCCCTGCCGTGTTTGACAGCCTGTCTCCGCAGTACAAGCTATTTTTTCTAAATGAGTCTGAGCAGATTTGTTCGAATAACTTTCCATGAGGAGTCAGCAGGACAGATGCCTGATCGGAACCGTTGATGGATCACAGCTACTGGTGGAGGTCACTGAGCTTCCCCGCGTGAATTTTAATACAAAACCGTCGTTTATAACAACATAAGATATCCTGCCCTGGATTGAACTGAGGTTTAAGTGATCCATGTGTGATTGGTCATATTGCTGCAGCAATAATACTAGCCCCTCGCCAGTTAGCAGGTTAGCTAAAACAACGGAACTCAATGAAGTTGAGCTAATGTCAAATTTGACCCTGTGCGCTTCAGAGAAAACTGTAGTCGTCGGGGTAAGTGTAGCGCCATACCACGCACTCTCTTCGAAAGCCAATAACCTTAACTTTAGTTTGTACGCCCACTCACCTTAGAAGCAACACCGATAGTGTTTCTGGCCCCTGAAGTTCTCAGGCTAGCCGTCAAACAGCCGCAGATCAGGGACGTCGCCATGTCTCCCTATACAGAGGAGGAGAGTAACGATTACGCATGCGTGGCAAGCTTCAAATTCGGCTTTCCTCGTGCAACCTTCAAAGCTGTCGGAAATTATTAAATTCAGATAAATTAATCACTACTCGGTTTAACACTAGCAAACTGCACATGGCTAAAGACATATATTTGGGATCAGTTCACGAATAGCATTTAGCAAATAGTTGATGTATTGGTAACACACAACCATTCCCGGCAAATTGATAACGACAACTACCATATGCCTCAGAAACACATTTTCCCATCAAATGCACAATACAGCAAATTAAAAAAAAATAGTATGTTTTTTTTATAATTCATATTACCATTCTATCATAACAAAATTGTAAAAAGTAGTTTAACTTCGGTGTTTTCAAACAAACCTACAATACTATAGATATCCCGTTTACTAAAAGCTTTTGAATGCACCACTCACTGGGCCTCGTCCTGATCTTTAACCCAAATTGTTAAACTTCGTAGTCCGGGTTTGCATTTTCAGTTTAAAAAAAGTAATCCAATTTCACTTATTTGTCCATGAGATTTTTAATAAATTGCAGGCCATGTTTTGCATACCGACATATCAACTCCATCCATATCTTAATAAGTAGGATTTTTTTAAATATTGCAGAATAGATAAAGATTTCACCTAGGTAAAGTTTAGCATATATATATTGTTTATTTATATAAAAATCAGGAAGGATTAAAAAAAAAAAAACCTCTTCCCTGGCTTAATTTATATTTTACTTACTTGTGAAGAGGTTTTTTTTTTTTTTTTTTTTTT
>CM047986.1:6124302-6145645 GCA_026261665.1 Melanotaenia duboulayi
GGGAAAAATAGTTTATGTTAATTATTGCAGTGAGAACATTTTAATAAAAGGGTTCCTCCTTATTTAAGCAGTACGTTTTGCGGTTTCTTCCTTCAGAAACATCAGTGTACTCAGTTACAGATTTGAATTACAGGCCAAACCTTTTCTTGGCCACTCAGGCAGCTTTCCTCCTGTGTGTTCTCTGATTGTCATCTAAGGCATCCTTTAGAAGGATTATGGTCTAATCAGGTAGACAGAGACTCAGCCAAGGCTCTAGTTGTCTCCCACCAAGGAGGCCAGCCATTAAAACCCATGGAGGGGGAGGATCAACTAAACAGGCAAAGTACAGCAGCTCTGAGGCCCAGACAGCTTCAGATGGAACAGAGCTGCAGAGCAACTTCGCCTCATCACCCCACGCTAACAGCTATCTCATAACCAGATCATTATAGATGTTTCCGTAACCTGGCAGCTGAAAGGGTTACGCTCAATCAGTATTTGTTTAGAGGGTGTCACGTTATAAATGTGTACTTTTATTAGAGTTATTCAATCCAAATCTTTTGTAATTCAAGATTTAACTGTTGTAATGAACTTAAACTAATTGTAATGCATTTCACAGAGCCACTAATAGGATTTGTATCGGATAGATTTTATCCTTCCTCCCCAAGAAGAACTACTTTCCGACTTTCTGGATTATCACAGTAGAGTACATCTTCTCTATCTGGTTCTTGTAGCTGAAATCCAATTATGTTTTAATCTTAGGTTTTTAAGCATGAGAGTTTTTGACATTCTTTAGTTATATTCCCTTTAACGTATTTCTGTTCATTAACGTGGGTGAAGGATGGAGTTTCACGTGCCTGTAGACTGAAATCCTACCTGGACACCGATACTCACCTGTCTCCACAGAAACAGAAACACAAGCTGGTGTCAGGTGGACCGATGCTCAGGGCACTGCAGGTTGATCCTTTTAAGGCGTTTACTGGAACCATATTGAGGACAAGGGAAACTGAAAATAGTACTTTATCTGCGTGGTGATTATTCATGGGAATAATTAATTAATTACACAGTAACACCCATTAGAAGCTGTATGTGTTCTGGCAGTTATTCAATAGACTTTAAGCAAATATTAAACTGGATAAAATAATGACACTGTCTGTTTTTCTAGTTGGTTAATTCACTAAATATGCTAAAAGATAAATGCACATATGGGTCTTCAAGGCTGATTGACTACTTAATTTTAAGGTATTGTATTATCACTGTACATGGCTTTCTGTATGAATTTTTGCTTGTGTTCTTACTCACCGATTTAAGTCACTTTGGAGAAAAGCATCTGCTAAAAGACTAGAACAGAACAGAGGAAGTTGACTTCATAGAAAAGGCTGACAATGAATTTTGACTGCATAAGGAAGCAAACTCAACAATAACATGTCTTATGTTAGATTTAAAGTAGTCATTAAAAAGAGTTTATAAATGCTTCATTGTGTTGAGCATTTTAAATTCACATTGGGCAGCTGGCAAAGTGCCCTTCGTTTCTGTATATTTACTCTGCTTAGTGGAAACAGAGGTCGAGAAGATACCCCTTTATCCAAAAGGGCAAAGTATGCTCTGATTGGTCAGCTCCATAGGTCTGACCAGGCTCCATTGATCACTGAGCGTTTGGAAATGAGAGATTTCATTATTTAATTTTCCAGGGAGTGATGGTAAATCTTCCGTTAGCATTAACTGTTAATTACCAAATTGCGACACATGGAGCAGCATGCAGCTTTCCGCTGAACAGAACAAACCCGACACAGAGGCACTAATGCAGAGATTGATTTCTGCACTTTAAAAATCAATGTTGGATCATTTAAAATGCAGCCACAGGGATCTTGACTCACACACACGCATAGTAATGTGTTTGTAAGGTTCCCCGAATTTAATTAACTGGAAAATGCTTATTTGGTGTGGCAGATTTATTGTGGTCAGCTGGTTGATTTGTCTCTTAAGACAAAGACGAAGTCAGCCATTGATCCCGGCTATAGCTTGAGTGTGTGGTGGGGGTGGAGCTTCCAGCGTAGTTAACCAGCAGACACCGTGCATGCTACAGCAGCTCTAACTGGAGATTTTAGAGTTTTAGAATTTTACACCAAAGACAGGCAGAAGATGGATGAATTTTTACCAAATTCAAGAAAGCTTACAGCTCACTTGCTGTGGGATGCTGAGAATAAAGGTTTAATTAGTGGGCATACCTACATCTAACAGAAACCTTGTTTAAATACACTATTTTTGGTGGGAAAAAAAACACTTCAAATTACAGAAAGAGTTCAAATCAGTTTAAATAGAAAAAGAAATAAATCTTTAGAGGAAAAGAAAAATATCTTCAGCTTTATTTTAATTTTATTTAGAGATTAAATATCTTTAGAGATAAAAAAAGCCAATTAGTTGATAACAGTAAATGCATTTTCTTTAATTTGGTCTGAGTTATCATTTTAACTCATTTTAAAAAGTTGAAAGCAACATTTAAATTCTTAAAACATTAAATGTTAAAACATTAATCAGAATAAATGAAAATGTTGTCTTTCAATTATAATACAGGCCAAAAATGACACCAAGCCAGAAAAAATAAGATACCAGACTCCAAAACGTAAGTAGGAATGTCAGACAAGTTTCCATCGAACCAAACATTAGGAGTAATACTTTATTTTGAATATTTAGTGATTAATCCTTAGCTGGGCAATTATACCACAGTCATTATAGATCCGGCTAATGTGGGATTGTTTTAATTGGATCACAATGAACTGGCTTAAACTGGTTGTCTGGAGAGTAGCTTCGATGACTTTGTTGTTTATTGACGTCATACAAATAAAGCTGAACTGATAAGCTGAAGAACTGAATCGATAATTACTGTAGTTTTTTTTTTTTTGATGATTAAAAAGCTATATGATAGTTAAACTGTCTCGTACGTAATTGCACTTCTCAAGCTATAAAATGAAAATAAGAATAGAATTAAGCAGTAAGACGGCGAGCAACAAAAACTCAGTCACTGGAGTAATGCTGTAAAAACTAAATGAACAGTAATCCGCTGTAGCTGCTGCCTCATCCATAAATGCTTTTCTGAGGGTACATTTTGTTCCTTCAGTGTGAGGCGTTACCTCAGTTCAGAGTGCAGAAAGAGGACTTTCAAAACGAGTGTGTGTGTATGTGTTGGACTTATGAAATGCTTGTCTGAGGGCCTGTCTGGTCTTGTTGGTGAAGCGTTTGTGTAACTCTTGTAAAACTGACAAGTCAGTACATTAGAATCCAGGAGATGGCCTCCAGGAAGGTCCTAATGCACAGTTTAGCTACTTGTTTTGTAAGTGTTATTAATTAAAACAGCATTGAGAATCTGGGGGGATATAAAGTACCAGAGTTCTGACCTTCCCATTGCGCCTCTCTGAACTATATCTGTTTATAATTTTTTGGCCGCTCGTCTTTGCTCGACTGGCCTGTTGTTGTTACACTTTGACCAGTTTACTGCCCCCCAGCCAGATTAAATCCCTCTGTGTCTAAATAGAGCCAAAAACAACCAATGTCCATTTGATTATTCAGCACAGCTTCTATGGTTCTAGCTTGACAAGGCTTAACATGCAGATTTTAAAAATCTTTTAAAATCAGCTATTTTTAAGGAAAAATGTTGAGTGGCTGGTTTGCTACAGAGGCTACACAGCCATGGGTTTGAAAGCCGGGCTGTCTCTGACGCACACTGTTAATATTCCCATTAATTCCAATGGAAGGTTTCCAACTTCTCTTGCTTTGTATAATGAACTGAAGACAGTGAAAAACATGACTAAACTACAGTTTGCTGGTGATTCATGGAGACCCAGCAGACGGCTTGCTCTTTACATTTTCTGTAAAAGAGCCCTTTAATCCTGCTAATCAGCAAATACCACGACAAAAAAATGCTGCATGTTTTTTTAATTCTTAAACAGGAAGTGAAGAATATAGCTTGGCAGAGTTTTAATTGTATTGGAGAGAATTATTATGCTTTTTCTCTCTAGCTTTAGCAAAAGTTTAAAAAAAGAAATCATTTTAAAGCAGAAGTTGATGTAACAGCTGCAAAGCTCATTTGTTAAGGTCTGTAATTTTCAGTGTGTGCAGCTTCCTGTTCCTGCTTTGTGCTGCTTTTTTGATCCCATAACAAGAGCAGGAAGTGTTTGTGTCCTTGTGCTGTAGTGTTCTGGTAAAACAAAGACAAGATGAGGCACAGAGTTCAACAGTATTCAGGTTTTTATTTTAAGGTTATATGTTTTTTTACTCTTTCTGAAAGAACCAGATATTTTCTCTTGTAGTCATGGCGTTTCGTGCCTATATAAAAGTAAGGGAAGTTTAGTTTCCAGGAGCAGGACTCAGTATAAACTCTGTTAGGTCACCCCTGTACACAGAAGCTCTAGATAAGGGCCCTCTTTCACGTTCAGTTATTTACATGCAAGTTAAAACATGCAACTTGCATGATTTGTCTAATTTTTTGTGGAATTGCACTACGATGGAAACGTTTCAGCACAAGTTTCTATCTTTTAGTTAAATTCTATTAAGCAGCATTGAAATATTACAGTGGGGAATTAAATTTAACCCTTTAAAGCCTTTACTCCTACAAATTTCAAAGAAACCACTTTTGGTCTATTTAAAAAAAAAAAATATTTAAAGAACTTTTTTTTTTTTTGTTATTTATGTTTTTATTTTATACCATTTATTTGTATTTATTTGTTGGTTTATTTAATATTTAATAATAGTTTATTTTGTTCCAGACTTCCTAATAAATAATGGACCTCAAATGTCATTTTTTTAAAAATATGAAGTCTTTATTTTGCTCTTCTACAAAATGTAAAATACATTAAACAAAAATATTACTTATGGTGTATGGATCATTACTGCGCAACAGGTATTCACTGGGGGCAGAAAACAGATTGTTTACAGCAGGCTTCTGTTTTTATAGTTTTAAAAGTTTTCAACATAAAGTGATGCAATCTCAAATTTGATAATGTGATGCACACAGCCTCAAAGGGTTAAGGGTTTATTCACTGATAATGTGTGTATATATATATAGGCTAAATATTTGGTTTATTAATTGAAAGTTAATCTGAGAGCGTCTAGACAGGTCTAAAATAGTAAAGTTTGCTTTTAAGAAGAATAAAACAAACATGAGAAACAGAACATGTTACTGGAACTGAAAACCCCAGGTGGTAGTTTCAGACTTACAGTAAGAGCGGTGAAATCAAGAAGTGGTGGTAAACAGGGGAAACCAACAACAACAGGGAGACATGTTAATGATTCTGGTCTGACAAAGTTCTCTGTTTTTTTTTATTTTATTTTTTTGGGTGGGTTAGAAGAAAGAAATGAAAGCATGCAGTGTCTTGAGCTGATTATTTACCACATTCTTTCCCTTATTCAGCTCTCAGTCTTAACTATATCGGATTGTTTATTCACACACATATACATCGATTCTATTCTCACGTGTTTCAGACAGTCACAATGAGATGTGCTTAATGCTTCTCTCTAGTAAAGGGATTAAAACTAAAGAAAATGGGGACGTTTGATCTAGAAATCTGGCAAAATATGTTAATTTTTCAATAACGTAGGTAAAAGCACAGGTTGCTGTTGGTTTTGTTGTTGGTTCTGGTTTTAATTAATCACATTGTGCATTTCCAGAGTGTACTTAAGTAACAGCAGAGTACTAAAAGTCCCAGACTTTCCCATCTTCCTCCCACCTACTAGTTTTTCACACTGTCACTTTGTGTCTGGTCTCCTGTCTGTAATTTGCATTGTGACAAGTCACCCTGTTCGTGTGCCTGAAAAGAGATGCGGAGCCTCCTGCATTTGATCCAAAGAAAGCCTTTGTTTATCACACACTAACACAGACAGACGTACTCTTGCCTCACGCCACACCCTGGCCTCTGGCTGTCTGACTTTGGAGAGTTTCTAGACTCCAGTCAGGTCTGGCTGCTCTGCTCTGACTTTGACCCTTGTTCTCAAACCAGGAGCTGACCTGCATCTTTGGTGGGATTTTTGATTGATTTTGAGCTTTAATTGAATCCAAATTCAACTTTGAAAGCACTTTTTGATTAAATTTTAGTCGTGTTTTTTGTTTTTTTTTCTTTTTAACTCTGACTTTAAACAGTTAAATAGTTGAAAGAGCAGCAAACAAGACATGGTGGCGCCACATTGAGCAGCAATAAAACACTCCTCTGTACACAGCTATCAGTAAGATAACTAAATAATGTTGAAGAGAACCCACAAGGGACATTTTCTGCATGAAGATGTAATTTGAGTACATTTCCAATCCACAATATATGCTTGAGTTTTGAAATAAAATAATTAACTTGCCCCAGTGTACTGGTGTATCTTCTTTATATTTATACATTTTCATGCATCTTCTTCATTTGAAGATTCCCAAGTTGAGGTTAGCTGATGTGTTGGCTTTATGTTTGCACCTGTGTGAACTCTGAAGTTCTTGACTGACTACGTTCTGGAAGCAATTTTTGATCATTTTCTCTCTTAGTTTGTCCTTAAGCAGTTCGTCTTAGTCTTGATGCAGTTGTTCCATNAGCAGTTCATCGTCTTAGTCTTGATGCAGTTGTTCCATTATTAACAGTGTTTGATTTAAATACATTTGAGGAGCTACTGTCTCTTTGATTAATGAATACATGAGCGTGGTGGGAACCATCAAACCAAATCTTATCTAACCAGCTGATCTCTTATCTCCCCTGCAGGATCCGGAGGGGGCTCGGATCGTGCTTCACCATTCTCGCACCTGGTGCTGGTGCATGTGCCTTGGCCTTGCCCTCATCCTGTTTGGGATGGTGTTTACTGGAGCTTACGTGTATCAACACTTGGCCCGTGAGGTAAGCCCAAGACGCGACACTGTCTGGGAGAAGGTAAGACTGTTTAGACCTTTTAATATAAATAAAGCATACACACATAATTTTAGTCTTAAACTGGCAACAAAATTAGCTGAAGACATAAATGTAAATTTTCACACTTAGTGTGGTTTTTAGTGTTTTTATTATTTATATTTTATTTAATGTTTTAAAATTATTATTCTGAGCACATGAAGCTGGATTTGTACTCATGCAACGTCTGCATAAGGTCGGTTATGGCATCACTGCTGCATGGGTCCGCTGGGGCTAGACATTCACTCCTGCTTGCTGCACGGTTACCAAGCAGCAATCTCTGGCGATAAAAAGTTAAACTTATGCGGAAGTGCGAAAAATTGCAGTTCACCCCCCATCCGTTAGGGGCTGGCTCCAAAACACAGCAAATCNTGTTAGGGGCTGGCTCCAAAACGCAGCAAATCCCCATAGACTCCTGTGTTAAAAAGGCCAACTTCACAGCAGAAATAAACATGTTTAAAGCCTGGTTCAAAAATCCATTTTAGGATTAAAAGGTCAAGTTTACCTTCATGACAAATGTGAGGGGAGTGAATTTTTTTCTAACTCATCCATTTGGATGTTATTTAATCTAGAAGTTCGTAATTGGGGGCGTGTCCTTTTGATTGACAGGTATCCAATATCCATCTCAAGAAGAGACAGTGCTGCACAACCACGATTTTTAGCCATCTAACAGTGTGCCTTAGCTTTAGCCTGCTTACATGCATTAGCCAATTAGCTCACGTTAGATCCGAGGTGGCTCAGTTAGCTCTTAGCTACAGGCAGCTCGGAGTTTGATAGACGTCAATCATCCACCCCCACCTTCACAGTCTCCCTCTCAGCTTTGTCCAATTTTGGATTTTCCAGCAATCATAACACGCGTGACGCTGCCAAGATGGCGACGGTGGGAACTGCCCAATGAGCTTCAGTTCATTCTCGGAGGCTCCGTCCTTCTTTAATATACAGTCTATGACAGTTACGCAGAAGTACTCCCTTGTGATTGGTCGGTTTGTGATGACATGCTTCCAGATATCTGGAGCTTCTTGCTGAATTTGTGTAGTTACAGCGAAAGAGAAACAGCAACACGACACCATAACCATACACTCGCGCTCGAGAGCACATTTCACTGGAATCCGCTACGCCAACCATACCGTACGCAGACACCGGGCGAGTATAAATCCAGCTTTAGACAGTTCTTTTTGTTGTTATTCAGTAATTAATAATATCAGTAATATTCAGGGGAAAAAAGAATATAAAAAAATGATACAAAAGTGACAGACACTTAATTGTGAGGAGCTCAGAAACCAGGGGAATACATTTCTTACGTGCTGTTTTACTAGCTTTTAGCTAAACATTTAACAGTTATTGGCAATCCCTCTCACTGGCTCAATGTTACCAGTTGCATTCAGAATTGTTCGTCCTTTTCCCATTTTTTATTTATATTTGATGTGCTTTGTTCTTCTCAATGTTTTTATTATGTTTACATTATTGTTGCCTCCACTTTCTGCTATTTTTCTCATTTTCTTTGTCATTTCTTTTTCATCTTTGTCCCTCATCCTTTAGACGAATGACCACCAGGTGTATTTCTGCGGGGCACAGTACCTTGAGGAGAACTATATGATCCGCGAAGAGGAGGAGGACGTATGTTACAACTCTGAATATATCAGTTCATTTGGTGACACACTGCTTTTTTTCTTTTTTTTTTAAATTTCAGGACATGTGACAGACTGATGCATCNCTTTTTTTTAAGTTTCAGGACATGTGACAGACTGATGCATCTGTAGGCTTAATTGTTTCAAACTGGTTACCACTGAAATGGCTATTTGACTTGACTGTTCTGTAGGTGGAGGTGGACTTAGCCAATGGGTACCACTTGCGTTTTCTGAAGGAGAGTATCCAGGTCCTGGAGAGGGAGCAGGTGGAGCTCATTGATGTGCCTGTGCCTGACTTTGACGATGGAGACCCAGCTCAAATTGTTCACGATTTCCAGCGGGTGAGACTGCTCAAACTCTCACATTGAGCTGGATGATGAAGCCCCGCCCCCTATTCTTCATCACTGACACTCTGTTGGTTCCCCATTCATTATTTAGCTACTGATTTTAACTTTGTGAACAGGTATCAAATATTTATCAGATTATTATTTGATTATTTCTTGCTACTCACTGATGCTCTTTCTCATTCTCAGAGTCTGACTGCTTATCTGGATCTGAGCCTGAACAAGTGCTATGTCATCCCACTCAACACCTCTGTCGTCATGCCTCCCAGAGACCTTTTGGAAGTCCTTATCAACATCAAGGTAACAAATGGTGTCCCTGCAACTTTCAGAGCAACGTTTCACTATAGATGTCCGATGCATTTGTAGTCCAGCACTTCTGAATGAAAGCAGGGCAGAAGGATCTTTTCTTAAAGTGACAAACAAAAATTGACTTTGACTTTGTTCTGAGACACAGTTGTGTTGCTTTCTCCATCTTTCCAGGCTGGCAGCTACCTGCCCCAGACGTATCTGGTCCGTGAGGAGATGATGGTGACTGAGCGTCTGGAGCACGTGGAGCAGCTCGGCTACTTCATCGCCAACCTCTGCCTTGGCAAAGAAACCTACAAGCTGCAGCACAGAGACAGAATTCTTGGTACGTCTTTTAAGTGGAACCGTGACTAAAGTGTATAGAACATTAGCATCTCTGCCATTTATAGACATGCAAAGTAACCAGTTTAAGGTATTGAGCAGCTTAGAGCTTAACTCATTCTCAGCAACGTTTTGTCTGATAGAGAGAGAGCAACATTTATCACATTTCAGCAGCAAAGTGACACTCCAGATGCCTTCATGCAGCAATAAATAATCTTTGCATTTCACAGGTATGCAGAAGCGCGAAGTTCTGAACTGCCACAAGATCCGTCACTTCGAGAACAAGTTTGTGATGGAGACTTTGATCTGCGAGCCTTAGGATGCCTCGTCGCCTCACTGCAGCTCTTCAAGTCGCTGCCGTGCAATGAGACTGTGTTCTTGACCTCACCTGTCTTTCTTCTGTCCTTTTACTTCAGGTCGCTTGAGTGAGTGAGGGGAGTGAAATGTGAAGCTGTTTGGTAAATAGTTGCTGATTGTTTTTGTTTGTTTTTTTTTAAAAGTAAATAAAGGTGAAGCGTTGAGTAATTTTCCACTTTATACACAAAGATCGTCTGGGATTCTTTACAGAAATGAACAAGCTTAAAGTCAGCTGAGTATTCAAGTTATAAATTATTTTAATCAAAGCAATTACAAAAATAAACATTTATTTTAATAAACATGGGTAATTTTTTTGCCTTTCTTTCAGTTCAAATATATGATCTCAAGAGAAAAGGCAACTTTTGTTTCACTGATCCTGATTTTTCTTTTTAACCATTTCAGTCCAGGGAAGCTCTGTTTTTTGTATTTTGTCTGCTGTAGCTATTATTACACTGCACCAGTTTTTCTTAACTGGAAAATGAAAGTAAAAGTGTGGAGGTGTTTTTATTTTCTTTAGCTTTGAATAAATATGAGAATTAAGAAAAAAAAGAAAGCAGCGTGCACAGAAAACATACACTTGTGGTAAAACCTTTTTTACAAGCTTGTCTCTTTTTCTGAATGTGTAATTTTTTCGGATAATTTTTTCTTGTTTTACTAATTTGTGTATATACAGTAATCTCTTTAAAGATATGAACAGACCAATAAAATAAACAAAATTGGAAAAAAATTAATCAATGTCTTTTTTTTTCTGCTTGGTCATTACTTGGACTTTGCTTCTTCAACCATTGATGAGTGCTGTCGTTATGAAGGTGAGACGTGATGTGGTGAGTGGTTCCGCGGCCATCACATGCCGTCGTCTTCTCGGATACTGACACAAGATCAGCTGTCTCTGTCCAGCGTGTCATCTGATCACAGTGGAAATTTGTCCATGATTAAAATACTAATGACAGGACTTTGAACAGGAGGATCATGGGAAATAGGCCAGGTGTTAAGAAGGTGCATGCTGGGTCACCTTGATGGACCATAGGAAAGCAGAACTCTGATCTTATGTATAACACAATATATGGAGATGATATGCTATTAAAATATACATGTTATTTATTTAATACCTTGGCATTCACTTGACTTTTATGCGACCAATAGATGAAAGTTTAAAGAATCTGCTGTTAAAGCTGTTTTGGATTGTAGTCTCTATCAAGCTTATGGTCTTCATTTAGTAGATCCTAATGAAGTCTAGAAGCCACAACGCTTTGCTCTAACAATGCACACATTCTATATGCTTTAACACTTGTTGAAGTCTCTGAACTTAACCAGGAAAAGATACAACAGACATGTTTAAGGACTCATTTTAAAAGTTTTATTCAGAGCTGCTTCGCTCTTTACCATCTTGGGTGCAAGCTGAAGTCTACAGACAAGATCCAGGGTCCTCCTGGGTCTAGATTTGAAACTTTGGCTGCCTTACATGTTATTCTGGGGTGTGGTGGCAAAATCTGACAACAGCAACATGACCTGTGACTGAATAAAGTACCAAACCTCTGCTGCTATGCTGAGTATTTAAATAAAGATCATGTCTTTGCACTTTCCTGTGAAGCTTTTGGCTCTGATTGCATGCTGGACAGGTGAGATGCACAGACCTCTCCATCTTTACATGTCATCACCACACTTGAATGTGTTTAAAGTATCCTGATATAAAAAATAAATAAATCGCTTAACGTGTGAAAGTGTGAAAATGGTGGAAAATAGCGACGTTGCGGTGACTGTGCAGAAAATAAACATGGTCCAATTTAAAATGACCTCTCATTATGTGCAGTTCGTTTATATGTCAAACAGTTTGCTTGTTAACCAAAACTAAGACCAGGTTCCAGATGATATCAACTTCATGTAAATTAGTAACTTTTAAGATGAAAAGTCATTTAATGGAAATTAAGCCCATAAAATGTCATGTTAAAGCAGCAGGTATCTTTATTCATACATCATTCATACTCAGACATAAAGTGTTTAAAGTTAAAGGGTTTAAGATTGTAAATGTAGGCTGGTCATAAATTAATTTGTGTGGGTCATGTGAACAATGAACTTGCATTCTTATTTTTAGCTAATGTACATTTCTTTTGAAAGCTTCACTTATCTTTATTTGCATATATTTTTCCTATATTTTGATACTTTTAAAAACTTTTTTTTAATTTGTTTTACACTTGCTTATATTTTCTGTTTCCTGTTCATTTTTGTTGTTTTAAACTATTGTGAATATTGAATTGATTTGTTCTTCTTGTTAATAAAATTTCATTGCCTGTACATGACAAATAAACCAGATTATTAATTAAGAGAAAATTAACATTAAGAGAATTTAAAAAAAAAAAAGAAAAAGATGAAGAAGCTATGCAACTGGTTTTCCATAACTAAGATTAAGAATAAACACAAGCCTGATTCAATCATTTCTTTAGAAATTATTTTCAATAACTGTTAAAAATAACTAATGTGTTTATGATCTCATAAACAGCCTTTCACAAAAAACAAACAAAAAAACTACTAGACTACATTAGTTTGAGGCAATGAAAGGACAAAGCCAGAACCTTGCTAAGACCTTTACTACACAAACAAACAAACAAGCAAGCAAGCAAGCAAGTGTACCAGGACACTGTTTCTGAGAATTGTGGAAGACACTACAACTCCCATCATGCTGTGCTGCTCCTCCTCTGACTTGCCGTTTTTTGTTTTGTTTTGTTTTTCTTGAGCGACAGTCTAGTCTCAGGACTTTTTAAATTACTCCTTATCGTTTTGTTTCAGTATGTCACGTTTGCATCGGTGAATATAAGGTAAGTGAAAAATTGTTGTCTGGCATTAAAAAAAAAATGGAAGAATAAGCTTCTTTTTTTTCTTCTTTTTGACATCGAACTTAACATTAGCATGCTAACTCGATAGCTTGCGGCTATGTATCCGTTTCCATGGCAACAGACTTGTTGCAGCCCACTAAGTTATCCATATATGAAAAAGTGACAACCCTTAGCGTTTTATAAAAGAAATTCATAGACTGTTGCCAAAGAATGTTACTATAACAACTCTTTTTCTCTTTGTTTTGACTTTAGATAACTTATTTAAGAACCATCTGCTTTGCACCGTGGTTTTGAGATATCCTTACTATCATTAGGAAGATTAACTACTGTTTAAGTTTTTTTTTTAAGTCAATAAACATTTTACAAAGTGTTCAAATTTCATACTTGTCTTTGTCAGTTATGATCGCAAATTATGTTATGGACTCATGTTCAGATATTTGACTCTTTTATGATAAATTTTAACATATATTTCCGAGTTTGTTGCCAGTTCAAGCGTAAAATCATCCACATTAGTTTGATTTGATTAGATAAATTTACTTTAAATTTGCAAGAATATCCAAATTAGGAGTAATGATTTTAATCTTGTTCAATTCAGTAAAACTGACTGTTTTTCAGTTAGTTTTAGTTCAGCAATGCAGTAAAAAATATTAAGCAGATTAATCAACAATAAAAATATCCACATCCAGAATTATTACAACATTAAATTTTTTTTAAATCGGTCCCCCTGATATCTCTGTGAACAGTTATTGTGTATTGTTATTGTGTCATAGAACCTGGTGTTATGAACAACTATGAGGTTATCCGACAGATCGGAGAGGGTGCGTTTGGGAAAGCTTTCCTGGTCAGACACAAGAAGGGAAGTGACACGCACTGTGTGGTCAAAAAGATCAGCCTCAGGAAGGTACAGCAGCAGCAACAGCACTGTATTTATTTTTGATCTCCTTTGCTGGCTGCAGGCCACTAAGGGGAAACTACTTTTAATAGATATTTGTAATCAGAGCTTAATAATAAATTTGAGTTAAACATTTTTTTTTTAAAGCAATCTATAAATTATGACAGCCTTTTTCTTTGTTTGCAGTTATATTAAGTTGCAAGGGAAATTAATAATCAACCATCTATGACTATTTTGTCTCATCGTGAAGAGAGTCATTTTATTCTGCATCTAACATGAAACAAATGCTACTGATTACTGTTCTGACTGGTCCCAGTCCTGTTTGGAGGTATTTCAGTTACTGTGACAGCTGGATGATCATCAGCTCAGACTGCAATGAAGAATCAGCTGTTATTCTTAGCAGCTGTCACTTCTTTTACAGCAGAACCACGTTAAAAATACTTGATGACTGCAAGATTCTTCAAAAAATTAAGTGTCCGATCTACCCAAAGAAGTTATAGATGACTACAATACACCTGAGTAAAACCTTAGCTCACCATGTAGAAAGAAGAGATTAGAAATGACAAATAAATGCGGTTTCACTCACATTAATTAGAATTTTACATGACTTTTTAAGCATTTAATAGTTTTGCAAAATCCTGTTTGGTTGAAATGGCTAAAAGTGTTCAGTAACATTAATGACAACTATTTAACCATCCATTTGATCAGAACGTTTTCAGGCCTTTTCATTTTCAAATGTTTTTTATTTAATATTTTAAATATTTTATCCTCTTTCATCCTACTTTTCAGACATTTTCAAAATATTTTAGTTGGATTTTGCTTTGAATATTCCCAATTTTATTTCTCAAGCACATCAATCTAAAAGCACTGTAGGGCTAACCTGTTTAAAATTTGCAATGCACATACCATTAGATTTAAGACAAAAAAGATGTAGTTTATATCTCTTTTTTTTACATTTTATCCTAGGACAGATTTCTGCAGTAGAATTAAAGATATGATTGTAGGGCTTAATCATCCTGAGCAATGGTACCTTGTAAATAAAATATTAATTCGTCTTACACCCTTACCCTTAACTCTAACCCCAAAAATGAAACAATATTGTGTTGTGTTGTGTAATGGAAAATTTTCCATTACAGTTGCAATACACAGTAGAGTCACATATAAAACCAGGCATTATTCAGAGTTTTATTAATTTAACAAGCTGTCTCCCAGCTGATGTATAATCATGCTAATTTATAGAATTAGTGCTGTGATGTTGGTTTAAAAGTGTGTTTTCTGCTCAGATGTCAGCGAGAGAAAAGGAAGCATCCGAGAAAGAGGTGGCAGTCCTGTCAAAGATGGAACACCCTAACATAGTTTCCTTCATCACATCATTTCAAGGTGAGAGTACAAACATACACCAAGAACATCTACTGGCTCGTGTATGTTTTACGTCTGTGTCATAGCATCTTCTGCATCTCCGTGTAGAGGAGGGCTGCCTGTTTATAGTGATGGAGTACTGTGATGGAGGAGATCTGATGAAGAAGATCAACATGCAGAGAGGAGTTCTTTTCACTGAGGAGAAGGTGTACACACCGTGTCCAGTAACCGACCCTGTCCTGTCCCAAACATAACCCTCATCTTTCCTTTCTCTAACCTTAAACCAAGAATTTACCATAAGATCCAGTTATTTAAATTGGGGTTCATCTGCATTGGAATGAAAAGCATGTCCTCATAACTTAATGTTCTTTGTTTCTAACAACATTATTAATAAAAATACTGGCGTTTTTGTAAGGATTGTCATCAACACTGTCATTCAGAGGGAGTTGCCTGACTCCCACAGTAAAAGTGATGTGTGTGTTTCTCAGATCATAGACTGGTTTGTTCAGATCTGCCTGGGTCTCAAACACATCCACGACAGGAAGATTCTCCACAGAGACATCAAAGCTCAGGTAATTGACCCACTTTACTGCCCCACATTCTCAAACATCCTGTTTGTTCATGTTCAAAACCAGAATTTTCTTGTTCAAAGACAGTCTTGAGTTCATAAACACACCTGGTAAAACAATTAACACACTGAAACCGGTGATCATGCTTACATTAATTCAGTCATTTAGAATGACAATTAACATTATAAAAGCAAACTCAAAAGTATCCAAACAACCAAAATAACTTCAGAACCCCCATGGTTATTAATTACTTCCCTCAGGGTTTATCCTTAAGTTGTGTCCAAAGTTTAATGTCAGTTCAGGTGATAAATGGAGATCTGGTGAACTCCATCTGAAGCCTAATGGAAAAGGGTAAGTCCTTTCTCCTGTATTTAATGTTAGACATAAAGGTGGTACTTAGAGAGGTGGAAATCTTCTGAGGTGGTATGTGATGTAAAAAAATTAAGAACCACTGATCTACAAGATAAAAAACCACTCTGACCACAGCCGCAGCGTTTGATTGTAAACTGAGCTGACCACTTCATGTGAGCGTTGAAACCCTCAGAGCGTACCTCTTGCATTCCTAGCAGGGCATATACGTGGTGAACAACGTTATCCACAGTCCCTGAGGCTAGGCTTTTTAATTAACAAGTATTGTCATTACAGCGCTCACTGGATTGTACAGCTGAACTGTTCTGAGATCAGCTTTGCTCTGAACAAAGACCATATTGTGTGCCAACTCCCAGAATATCTCAGCAAGACTGACCACAGACTGCATCTCTGTTCCCAGCCATCACTATCTATCATCAGTCATATCTGTTTTCACACACACAAACACACACACACGCACACACAAGCACACAAGTACACAACACAAGCATGCTTTCATTGCTGCTCTCCCTATGGTCTAGAATATCTTCCTAACCGATGGAGGGATGAAAGCAAAGCTGGGGGACTTTGGTATCGCAAGAATGTTGAATAAGTAAGTCAGTGCCATCTTCACACACACACACACACACACACACACACACACACACACTGCAGCTGTCCACTCCATCACTGAGCAAATAGTAACACATGGAAAACCTCCAAATAACTGATTATCGACCCACAAACTGTCACTCAGGACACATAAACAAACAGCAATGGAAATATTACTGTGGTCTGTCTCTGGTGAGTCGCTGTGACAGGCAGTTTAAGAGTGTGACAAATTATTTAACACGTACGTATGTTATACAGTGATGCTTGTAACTTTATGAACCCTCTGAATTTTTTAAAAATTTCTGCCTAAATATGACCTGAAATATGATCAAATTTGCACAAAAAGAGAACGAAGTCTTATTTTCATAAAGAGCCGTTCTGCTGCAGCACTGTTGCAATGTACCAGTGCTGCCCATCATCCTCTGGTAATGGCTTTGAATAGATGTTTTTTTATGTAATCCATGTTAGATATGCTTTGAAAGTTAAGGCATAAAGGTTACCCAGGTACAACTTCAGAGCGGTCAGATTTAGTTGTCGAAATTAACTGAAAATCAGCATCACACATAAGCTGTATTTTTTATGTCTGTGACATGTTACTACTTACTGGGGCAACACGTCAAAGACATGTATTTCCTGAAAACCACTTCTCTGATGCGTCGTTCTCACAGTAAAAATAGACACCACATAAAAAATCAAGATTTCTTGTGGTTGCAGCGCAGCTCGAGCTGCAGCTGAGATGCTTGTCTCACACAGCAGGTGTGGCAGCTCTCGTTTGTTCAAATGGGGACCAAAGTAAAGAGCGTAATTTCCCAGCCTGGATAAAAGATGAGGTGGTCTATTTTTTCCTTAGCACAGGGTTTCTTTTAAATCAACTAATTATGTTAGACAAATGTTTATAGAGCTGAAAGTGTCACGGTCTGCGGTGGAGGTGAGGACCCAAGTGCAGGCAGTCAGGACAGGAGGCAGAACTCAGCGCAAGAACAGGGTTTATTTTCCAACACTAAAGACAGGGGATAAACCATACAACATGTACCACATACGAGGACATACGAGGATCTGACAAGGAGTGACTGAAAACCAAGGACAAATACACACGGAGGGAGTAATAGGAAACAGGTGAAGTGGATGAGTAATTAGACCAGGTGTTTTAACGAGGCAGAAACAGAAACCACAGAGCACACAGTGGAAAAACTAACTTAACATGACAAAACCAAAAACCCAAACCATGATCTTAAAGCAGAAACTAATGACAAAAAACAGAACTATAACCCAAAACCATAACTAGAAAACGAACATGACCCCCACACAGCCCATGATCGTGACAGAAAAAGCAAAATATTTAGTCAGTTTTATAAACAGGTCCCCACATATAATATAATATATACTTTATGTCATCATTACACTGTAAGTAGAAGATGGGTAGTTATAGTTTTTTCTGAAAATTCACTTTCTTTATGCTTTGGACCCTGACTGAATGTGCTGGTTTTGTAACTGTGCAGCACCATGGAGCTGGCCAGGACTTGTGTTGGGACACCGTACTACTTGTCCCCAGAGATCTGCGAGAGTCGGCCCTACAACAACAAGACGTACGTATGTGAAGCCACCAGATATCGTTCTCTGTGGCAGTAATTCTGCCTTACAGGTGTCAGATAAAACATTATATTACCATCATTACAGTCCTTTTCCTCCTCCTCCTCCTCCTCTGTCCCGTCATCAGATGATGATTCCCATCCATGACGACCACCAGGAGACTCCATAGGTTAATTTTCTATCACATCTCATTTCTTTAATTATTGATTTTTTTGTGAACTTTCTTTGTGTTTATATAATATGTTTACTTTTCTTTCCAAATGATCATTTACTTTATTTAAATCATTTTTAATTAGGGGATCTTTTTCTAGCACCAGATAAATGAGAAAATGCTCACATAATATAAAAAAGTACAGTATATGAAATAATGAATAATACCACACAAAACACTGTGTAAATAATACAGAATTAGACTGATAATATAGTAAATGTAAGTGGTAGATTTCTGGTCAAATAAATGCTTGGAAAAGTTTTGATTTACTGGTGAAAATTCCACATTTATTACTTATATTTGGACTGTTATTATTTGTATAAATTTTTTTTATGTTTTCTTTCCACTAATCAAAATAATACTATTATGGAAGCAAAAAAAAAAGTAAAATAAATAAGTATGACCAAATTATGATAAATGAACTCTGCTTTTTTCTGTAGGGACTTGATTTAAACATTTTCCTTGCACAGAACTGTACGGTAATATAGTTTAAGCATGTATTAAGATGTCAATCCAAAGTTGCCCATTAGTCCTGATATATTTTTTTTCCCATGGTCATTATTGATCTTGCAAAAACTGCCCTGCATCCCTCAAAACATTTCCCTCATAGACCACCATATAATCCCAGAGGGCAGTCTGCTGGCATGGGGGAACTTGTGGGCAGAGGCTGGAAACGTTAATGCATGCGTTGGGATTTGGACCATGGCAGCAAATCCAGAAGCTCTAAATAGTTTTTGGTTCAGTTAAGACATTTTTCTTAAAGTGTAAAGGTGCTATCTGGGATACAAATTCAACTCTATTTCACAGCTATGGTGGTTCAACCATGGCTGGATAGTCACTCTACATGGAATATAGTTTGTAAATTGCCCCGGTTGACTTGAGTTCTGACCCTGTGGGAGTTTGTGGATTTCCCTGGCTGTGGCTGGTGATCAGCCTGTGGGCGTAATAATAGTTCTTGGTTGTGTAATCATCCTGACGTGATCTGGTTGAGCTTCATTACGTTCACTAGAGGGTGTTCATCTTAGAAGAACATGTACAAACACATAGAGAGACACATTCATGCCTGCCAACAGTAAACCCGCTCATGCAATCATCTCTAATGATGCTATTTTGCCTCCCTTTGTATGGATCATTGTTCTGTTTTCGTCTGCAGCCTCGTTTTGATGCAGCTAAGGTCACCGTTGCTTCCTTCGTCCCACACTCACTCACAGAGATGCTTCTTGACATCATTTTCACTCTGGCCCCTGATCCTAGTCTAATGGATTCTTAACTCTAAAACAGTATCTTAACATGTCTTCATTCTCAAAGTCTAAACTATTTTGGTCCTCACTAAGATGTCAGCACTAGAGCAAACACACACTCCTCTTCATACTTGATTCTGAGCCAAGAGGGCAAATGCCAGAATGTTTTTACTGGACTTTTGTGTCAGTGCTGTTCTCGGTTTAGTGACTTCATAGCTTTTACCATTGTGGCTTTTTCCCATCTTTATGACTTTACCTCAGGGGAATTATAAACTCTGTTTTCGACATCCTGTTTCAACAAGAAACATGTTGCGTTATATAAGATGTACTGAATGTGATGTTTCAGGAAGAACTCAGAGACACTTGATTAATGTGCTGGGCTGAAGAACATCAGCTGGGAGGATTTTTTGGTTGATGTAATGGAGTCTGTGTGTAAGGCTGATTCACTTAGATTAATGTTTCTATGTGTGTATCCTCTCTACAGGGATATCTGGTCTTTGGGGTGTGTCCTGTATGAACTCTGCACCCTGAGGCATCCAGTAAGACATACCGTACCCTGCACATCAACAGCTGCTTTACATTTACAGCTGCATTAACCCAGCGCTAATGCTAGCACTGATGCTAATCAGTAGAAGGCATTTGTGTTTTAATGATACTGAAAAGATCCCAAATGATGATTCTACAGACATCTAAACTGTGCTTTGGTCTGGATAACAGTACAAAGGGAAAAGACAAAGAAAAAATGTCATACAGATGTGGACCATAGCAAATCAACTAAACATATCATAGGCTAATCAAAGGCCAATTTTAAATGTAAGAGCTACATTAGGAAAAAGATGAGTCTACTTGTTGTGAAAGATGACACATTGAGGTTGGTGGGAAGTACAAAATGAGTTGTGGCACGTTAGATATTTATGCAGATAATCTGAGTTATGCAAACGTTGTTAACTGAATAATACACACTCAACTTTGATAGTATATTTACTTAAATATGCCTATAAGCGTTTTGTTTTTTATAATTGTTTTCACATTTTAGATGGAAAATTAGTACTAAAATAGTTTCCTTTTACTTTGCTGTTAGTTGATTATTATGTGTTTTTTTATGTGTGTGTCTGTTTCTTGTCACCTGCAGTTCGAGGGCAGCAGCCTGCGCCAGCTGGTCAGCAAAATCTGCAAAGGCCGCTACACCCCAGTACCCAGCCGCTACTCCCACGACCTTCGTCTGCTAGTTACCCAACTCTTTAAGGTTTGACATGCTAATCCCTTTTTATTTTCTTGTTTTTGCAACGTGTGTGTTTAATGTAAACTGTTAGACACCTGCAGCTTATTCAGAAAGCGGATCAAATCAGTCCAGCTCTGAGGTTTTTACGCTGGCTGCCTGTTGGAGGATAGACTTTAAAGTTCTGCTGCTGGTCTATAAAGCTCTAAACTCTGGTTTAGGACCAAAATACACCAGGGACCTCTTGACCCAGTGTGAACCTANTCTGGTTTAGGACCAAAATACATCATGGACCTCTTGACCCAGTGTGAACCTACCAGAACCCTTAGGTCATCTGGATCCAGTTTCTTATCAGTTCCCAGAGTCAGAACCAGACATGGAGAAGCTGCATTCAGCTTCTATGCTCCACATGTCTGGAACAAACTCCCAGAAAGCCTCAGATCAGCTGAGAAACTCCGTTTATTCAAATCCGGGTTAAAGACCAACATGTTCTCTGCTGCATTTCACTAGTTTTTAAGCTTGAATTTTTACTGTTTTTCCCACACTGAAACTTTATTATCTATTTTATTTGATCTTTTTCTTTCAGTTTTTATTGAATTTATTTGATTTCTTTTCATTTTTCTTTTTTAATGCA